>CM053594.1:28204518-28238597 GCA_028646575.1 Pseudocheirus occidentalis | reverse complement strand
TATATATATGTAATATATACACCTACATACACACAGATAGGTAGATAGATAGATAGATAGATAGGTGATGGATGCATAGATGCTAAAATTTGTCAATGTCCTTTCAAAGTAAAATGTGGTGCACCCAGAAATGAACATTGTACTCTAATGGGATATTACCAGGGCAGAGGCTAGCTAATTTATCTTCCTCATTATAGACATTATACTTCTAAGATCACTTTTGGTTTTTTGGTGGCCACGTCACTGTTGACGGCTGTGGAACTTGCATTCCAGATACAAGCCTCTTTCTGTCCCAATCCGTGGTAGATTGGTTTTAAAAATACTTCTTCAAGCTTATCTTATAGGGAGTAAGCCAAAGCCCAGCGATTTGCTGTTTATGTCCACGTCCTATATCTACTTCATCTGTCTTTGAAGCAGCTGCCTTTGGGAAATGACTTGCCAAATCCCTTATGAATACAACCAGCCAGGAAATACCAAATGTTCTATCTAGCCCAGCCCTCACATGAGGGGACAGATCTTTTAAAAGACCTGTCTGCTTCCCCTCCATCACTCTCAGAACACAGCAGATGGTAGCTACTGCCTTTATGCTCTATGCATAGGGCAGGAAATGAAGGTCCGGCAAAGCTGGTATTGATTGGCTTTTGACAGTTTTTAACTCATGCTAGCCCTAAGAACTGCTTAAGGAAGAAACGCCCCTGAGAGCTCATAGGGCCTATATGTCATAGAAATAACTCAGGGAGCAAGCAAGTCATGGAGTTAACAGAGATTTCATTCTATTTTCAAAAAGTCTGTTGGGTGCGTGGCTAGGTGGCACAGTGAATAGAGCACTGGCCTGGAGTCGGGAGGATCTGAGTTCAAATCCAGCTTCAGACACTCAACACTTACTAGCCATGTGACCTTGGGCAAGTCACTTAACCCCAATTGCCCAGCCCTCTGCCCCTCCAAAAAAAAAAAAGCAAAAAAAAAAATCTTGGATCCTATTTAGAGAAGTATGACAGCATCTAGAAGTAGGGTGGGGTCAGTCTGGGCTCCTTCTGGAACAGCTGCTGCGCAGAATGCCCAAGATGGTCTGATGCTCCAACGAATATTCCAGTTTCTTGTGACGTGCCACAGCCCCAAAATACCTATTCTGGAACCACTTTTATTTAGTTTTTTTTTTTAAATAGGATGTGATTTTTTTATGGTCGCTGGTCTGTCTCTAATTTTTTTGAATAGCAAATTAAATTGTACATTATGTGTTTTTCCTTCCTTTTCTGAAAGACTGTAATCATAAACCTAACTGACTTCGAGATAGCACTTTGTGCCCATTTTTTTGCTTGCTCTTCACAGTATCGCAGCTCTAAAGCTGGATGGAAGGGTCTGCAGAGGCTTCGCCCTTTATACATGAAGAAATTAAGGCCCAGATCAAGTTAACATCACCCACGTAAGTAAACATCCAAAGCAAGATTCGAACCCAGGTCCTCAGATTCCAGAACAAGGGCTTTCTCTGTTTTCTCGTGTTTGCATTATGATGCCCCTCCTTTAGAAAGGGGTCACACAGGTGAAATGATTTAAGCTGAAAGGAGGCTTATTATCTGATAAATGAAGACACTAAGGCCCTGAGAGAGGAAGGTCACACAAATATTAAGGAAGGGACACAGCCGGGATTCGAACTCCAGCCTTGTGACTGAAGATCCACAGCTTCAGGGTTAGAGACTTGCTGCAGCTAGTAAGCAGGTGAGGCAAGGACTTGGTTCCCTGCCCAATGCTCTTTGTACCACTGGATGCTATGTCTCCATACAGCTCTAACCATCTCTGAGCTTTAGCTCACTAAGGGAGAATGCAGCTTCCCCGCAGGACCCAGGAGGACAGGGGTGTCCCCACAGCCCCCTGAACCTCTTTACTGAGGGTCAGCAGTAAGGCTGGCCCTATTTCTGCCTGGCGGGCATGCTTTCTTGGTACGAGAGCAGGCTGGATGGGCAGAAGACATCAGCCGGCGGGAAGGTCTTTCCAAAAGTCTGAGCTGAACAAGTCAAAGAAATAAAGAGCAGTCAGCCCCCTGGGGACCTCGGCACACACTGCCCCTTTTGCTGGCTTTGGCAACATCCTGATGGCTCTTGTGGGGAATGCTGCCCTTCTGCCCTCAAACATACAGTCAACATGTGGAGTGGTCTCCCGCTGAAGTACCCTACTTACCCAGCATCAGGAAACTGTTGTCTCTCCCTGACTGGAATACCTCCTCCCTCTGCAGCTTCCAATACCAGTGTCTTCTCTTCCTCCTGGAGTCTGGCTGCCCTTGGTTCTCCTTCTGTCTGTCTGCCCATTCCTTCTCAGTCTCCTCTGCACAATCATTCCTGTCTGGCCCCCTCAAAATGGGGGTCCGGCCTGGGCCCTCTTCCCTTTTCCATCTAGGGGGTCTCCTGGGGATCTCGTCACTTCCCAAGGCTTAGTGATTGTATCAATGCAGCTGACTCCTAAGGACCTGGATTTAACAGGCACGTTTCTCAGGGTCTGGCTCCAAGTCACTTCCTGCCTCCTGAACATCTCCACCTCCATGTCCTGTCTCAGACTCAATGTGTCCAAACCTAAAATTCCTGCCTTTCCGTCACAATCTTAGCATGATGCTTCCCCCTTCCTTCTCCTTCACCTCTCCTCCCATTTCCCCATATCCATTCAGTGGCCAAGCCCTGATGAGTCTGCCCTCTTCTCTCCAATAATGATGGCCACCATCCTCATCCAGGCTCTCCTCACCTGTCAGGCCTCAGCTTCCTCCTCTATAAAACTAATTAGATGGCCTTTGCCATTCCTTCCAGGCCTAGATCTGGGATCCTATGATCCTATATGGACCATACAAAATAATATGAATAAAATACACTATACCAACATTGGTTCTTATCACAGCTATAACAGAAAAGGGAGGAAAAATTCACAATGTACATTTGGTTTGCAATTCAAAACAGAGGGAAAAACCACTGGCCACCCAAACACATTGATTGTTCTTTAAAACCCAAACCAGTATTTTGTGGTTGGATGATGCTCTGATTAATTTTATTTACTTGTGACCATACTGTTTCATCCCTGTAGAAAGCAAGCTTTTTGTGGGCAGGAACAAATTTTGTTTTTGTTTTTTTGTATTTTTGTATCCTCAACATCTAGCAGAATGCCTGACATACAGTAAGTGCTTAATAAATGTTTGCTGGATTGAATTCTCATAAGAACCTTTATAACCCTTCCTCTCTTTATATCTCATGGCTGCCATTCTATATGAAGGATTCCATTGCCCTGCTATGTCATGTCAGAGAACCCTGATTCTAACCTTGTAGTATATTTGGATCATGAACTTATGTCAGTCCTGATTGCTTTTCATTGCACAGAGGAGGCATATATTTGCAGATGAATGCAAGGAGCCACTGAGTTGAAAAGGACCTCAGCTGTCTTCCTACTCGGGCATAAGTCCCCTTTGGAACATCCCTGCCAATAAGTCAGTCATCCAGCCTGTGCCTAAGTACCAAACACCTCTAAAACGTTAGTGTCCATATTGCATCCAACTTTGAAGACTGTTGGAAAGAACCAATCATCTCCATATATTTTCCCCAAAGTGTCTCTAAGAACATCTTGCTGATTTGGTAATATCCCCATTAGGCCCTGGGCAGAGGCATAATTGATTCATGGTGTTTTGTGGGTTTTATAAAAGGACATAATCCAGCAAGTGTTTCAGGAATCTTGGCTCCCACCATCTCAGGTCACCGTGACACAGGCTGGTTTGGGGCAGATGGTTCCTTCTGATGTTCCAATGGATTACAAAGACTGTCGGGGAGCCATTTTTCCAACAGGAGCCCAGTGTAGGTGGGAGTGCTTTGTACATAATTGAGAGCTTTGCTATTTTATCTCGCACTTATAATGCCCACCCACGTAGAAGGAAGTTGTTTAATTGGATCAAGAACTCCATCTCCATTGTTGGCCACTCTAGCAAAGAATAGGACTTGAGAGATCGTGGATGAATGGGCATATGTGCAGAGTAAAACTTAGCACATTTCCCCAAGCAATATATCATTAGTAGATGCAGGAGGGAGTAAATGTGTGATTGGCCTGGAAAGAGAAGCCGGAGCCAGATTGGGGAAAGTTTTAAATGCCAAAAAAAGAATTTGTATCTTATTCTAGAAGGAACAGGCAGCTACTTGAACAGGGGAGTGGCACGATCAGATCTGATCTTTAAGAATATCAATTTGGCATCTGTGAGAAGGCTGGACTGGGGAGAAAAGAGCCCGGAGGCAGAGACCAGTCAGGTGTACTGTCCCAAGGGCTAGTCAACACCTCTGCCAGTCATCACACTTTGGAACTCTCCTTGGTACTTATCGTGTCACTTACCCAATGTCTGGAGCACAAACACTTGGGCGCACCACCATCAAGGTTAGTGTTTATATCACCCTACTGTGTGCCAGGCACTCACTGGGGTAACACATATCACAACAATGTGGGGAGGGGGGAGGTACATTATTATTTACACTTTCCAGATGGGGAATCCAAATCACACAGAGTTTAAGTGATTTGCCCAGAGTCACACAATAGTGTCTGAGGTTGAACTCTGATTTTTCTGACTCCAGACTCAGCACACTCTCCATTATGCCACCTAGTTGCCTCATTTCATACCCCGCCATTTGACTGTAAACTCCTTGAAGACAGGTTGGAACTGTTTCTTCTTGCCCTTGTATCCTAAGTGTCCATTGTAGGGAAGGCACAAAAGCATCAGCCTGGGAGTCAGACACAGAACCACAGAATTCAAGATCTGGAACCCCAGAGGCCACCAAATCCAGTCCCGCCTGTTTGGGAATGAGATCCCCGCTGCCTGCCTACTGCCTACCCAACAGCCTTTGCTTGAGGGGAAGCAGCAGCACCAGAGGAGGCCCCCTCCCTCCGAGGATGGCCCTCCTTGTTAGAAGTATTTACTGACATGTGGCCTAAGCCTGCCTGCCCCTCTGTAACTTCCCCCTAACACTTCCTGGTGATGCCCAGGGGAGCTGACACCAACAAGCCCAATCCCTCCTCCACACAATGGTCCTTCAAATGCCGGTTCCCCCTCTGCTCTTCCCCCCTACCTCAAGACTTCCCTTCTCCTTGTTGATCATTTCCTAGGTCTTTCAACAAGGTTTTATACATCATGATCTCCAGGTCCTCCTCCATCCAGTTTTTAGGATCCTTCCTAAAATGGGGTGCCAAGAGTTTAAGTTCTGGTGTTCCTAAGCTGTGTGGTCCTGGGCTAGTCCCTTTATTTCTCTGGTTCTCCATTTCCTCATCTACAAAACTAGAATAATTTCTGCACTGCCTACCAGCCAGGCGGCGCAGGGGACAGTGTGCTAGATTTGGAATCAGGAAGACCTGTGTTCAAACCCAGCCTCAGATACTTCCTAGCTGTGTGACTCTGGGCAAGTCACTTCATCTGTTTCTGCCTCGGGGTCCCCATCTGTAAAATGGGGATAACAGTACTTGTTCTGAGGATCAAATGAAACAGGCAAATATCAAGTGCCAACTAAAAGCTCGGAGGGCTATTTTGATGCAAGTGTTTTGCAAACTGAGTGTTATGGAAGTGTGAATTACTGCTTCCCAGAATAAGCCTGTTGAAGCTGTTGAATCAGGCACAAAACTCCTCCCTGGGTCATCCACGCTCGCTGGTGACACCCAAGAGAACAAACAAAATGTGCCTGGGGAGATATAGGCAGAGAACAGCCCAGATTCTGTTGGGATGCCTTGGCCCTGACAGGGTGGTTTGTGGTTCTGCTATACCACGTGGGCAGTCTGGGCATGTGTGCCAGTTGTCTTGTTTTTTTAGACGCTCCGTTGAGGTTCCTGTTTGGATTAAGCATGGCCGTGGATGTTCTTGTTCCGCTGTGGCCAGCTCCTGATGAGATAAGCCAATTCTGGAAGGTACCCACCCCTGAAAACAAAGCACTGAACCATCCCCACCCCGCCTAAATTGATGCTGGTGATTTACTTGAGCAGTCATGAGTGACTTAGAATTAACATGGGGCTGCACGTACTCCTCTGGGAATGAAGCTTGTCTTATGTCCTGTGTCTTGCAGAGGAAGTCAGTGACAGAAGGTCTTCCTGTGTGCCAACCCTCCGCTCCCCCCTGACTCCCACCCTACCCACAGACTAGTTCTCAGGGGCCTCACTCTCTCTTCTGGAAGAATCACCTCTGGAGAACAAGGACAGACCCAAATCACTATGTGTGATTTATGGCTTATCTTCCTTTAATTTTCATGCTTCATATTTAACCCAGTTCCCCAGTTCATTTGCTTTGTCAGTTACCAGGATACCAGTCTTTCCAACATCTTGAATTTCGTGCTTTACAGACATTTTCTTGTCATTCTAAAAATTCCTGAAAGGGTCGGTGGGGGTAAGGGGTTGGGGGGAAGTGTGTTAGGTGGAGAGAGGATCTATAGGCAAAGCAGTGTCTCTTGGGTAAAAGACAAAACCCCATGTTTCCTCTCATCCCTCCCACATCAATGGCCTTTTCAGATGTCTTCAGGAACAGGCAAGCCAAGAATGTCAGCGGTGAATACCTCAGCAGTGATTTCTTCTGGGAGTTCTTCCTCCAGGCAAATGTTTGATCCTGAATGAACAAGGTGAAACCAAATGGCCCCAAATGATTAGGTCTCCAGCTCAGGAGGGTTTAGTAAAAGAACCAAAAGGAAGTATCACCAAAACCACCACCACCACATTAAAAGGGATCTGTTCTAGGACCTGGCTTTGGTTCCTTGGACCTCATTGTGTGGAAGTTGGTTAAAATCTCATTTTCACCATAGTGATGAATGGTAACCAGTTTTCTGCAAACTTCATTGAACAGTCTTACATGGAGAGCAAGAGTAATTCTGGTTCAGGATAACTTTGGAAAAAAAACCAAATGAAAAACAAATGGAACATAATAACAAGGACAATGCCCGATTTTAGAGCATTTACCAAGTTGTAAAGCACTTTCCTCAACAGGATAAATGAGGTTCAGGGAGGTCACACTGCCAGTATGTTTCGGAGCTAGGCCTCAATGAATCTGAATCTCTCTGCTAGAAGGAACCTCAGAGACAAGTCCAACGACCTTGACCTGAAAAGGAATTCCCTCTCAAAAGCTCTAGACAAGGGTTCCTCTGGGTCCCACATGGAGGCCTCCAGGTGAAGGGGAAGCTGCTGCTTCCCAGGACATTTCTCATTATTAGGAAGTTTCTTTTAACAAACATCAAACCTAATCCTCCTTCTCTCCTATGTTGTTCCCCAATCTGCCCTCCCAGGCCAAA
Organism: Pseudocheirus occidentalis; assembly: GCA_028646575.1. Taxonomy (NCBI): domain Eukaryota; kingdom Metazoa; phylum Chordata; class Mammalia; order Diprotodontia; family Pseudocheiridae; genus Pseudocheirus; species Pseudocheirus occidentalis. Next base: position 28,231,332 of record CM053594.1, on the reverse strand, counting down.
CAAAACAAACTGATCCCTCTTCCCTTGGATGGCCTTTCAGCCACCTGGAGGCAGCCACCACTTCACTCCAAGCCTCCTCTGTGGGCCAAATACCCCTTGTTCTTGCATCCACTGCTCATGTGTATCAGGGTCCTCCTGGCACCTGCCTGGCTCTCCTTGGGGATTTTTCCACTATGTTTGAGATGTTCCAAAAATGTTCCACATGCTGGTTGTCAGCTCCCATTACTACCGGCCCCTAAGGTTTTTGAAGCTCTTTCTATACCTTATCTCACCTAAGCCCTGAGAAGGTAGAGCTGCACTTTTTTGTGGGGGCTAAGAATCAGAAATTGCAGGAATACCCATCAATTGGGGAATGGCTAAGTAAGCTGCAGCAGATGATTCTGTTGGAATATTGTGCTATAAGAAATGACAAGAGGATGCTTTCAGAAAAACCTGGAAAGACTTACATGAACTGATGCAGAGTGAAGTGAGCAGAACCAGAGGAACACTGTATACAGGAACAGCAACACTGTTTGATGACTTAGCTGTTCTCAGCAATACAATGATCCAAGACAAGCCCAGAGGACCAATGATGAAAAATGCTATTCACCCCCAGAGAAAGAACCGATGGCATCTGAATACAGACCAAAGCATGCTATTTTTCCTTTTCTTTCTTTTTCTTTCTTTCTATTCAAGTCTTCTTGTATGAAATGACTAATACGGAAGTGTTTAACATGATTGCACGTGTATAACCTATGTACTGACCATCTCAGAGAGGGGGGGAAGGAGAGAGGAATACAATTTGGAAGTCAAAGCTCTAAAAAAAATGTTTAAAAATTAACACGTAATTGGGGAAAAATAATTTTTTTAAAAGGAGGAGCTTCAGATATTGCCTCCATCATATGAAGGAAGAACTCAAAGCTCCTTCAAGTTAGGTGGATCAGATGCAGGATTCAAACCAAAGCCTTTTGGCATCCAAGGCCAGCCCTCTGTCCCCATTGCATTCACCAGACCCTCCCAACCGTCAAAGGCTGGGAATGCTCAAATTTAGGGCTGAAAATGATTGACCAGGCTAGAATACTGTGCATTAACTTTGTTAACCTTGTTGACATCCATCTCTATGACACCTGAACAGGGAAGGCTGGCATTAATGGAGACCTTGTGGCCTTGGGTGATTCCAGGGAGAGACTAACAAAAAGGGCAACCCGTCCACAAACTTTCTATCCCTACCTGCCTGGGCCAGGCAAAGGGCAGAAAGAGGGTAGAAGAAAGAGGGGGGGAGTCAGGAAATTCCATGCTCATCTCCTTAGAAGTTCCAAATTCCTCACTCTCTGGTCCCTGATATCTAGTCAGTTGCCAAGTCCTGTCCCCTGTTCCCTCCTCTGACGCTGACACCCCCACCTTGGTGCAGGCCCTCATGCCCTCATACCTGGATTATTGCAATGGGTCAGACTGCTTCAGGTCCCTCCCCACCCCTTTCACCTTCTGCTTGGCCTTCACGTGGGTTTACCAGTGAAGATCAGTGATTCCTTATCAGTTCCAACCCCAGATAGAAAATCTGTTTGGCTTCCAAAACCTTTCCCAACCATTCTTCTTATACCTCATTCCTCTTCACATACTCTATAGACCATAGACATTGGCCGCCTGGCTGTTTCTTGAACAAGATCTACTATCTCCCAAATCCCCTCCTTTGCACTCCCATTCCCTTCCCTTCTTCCCTTCCTTTCTTGTCCTTTCTGACTAGGTCTCCTCCCTATCTCAACCAAGTGCAGTGAGCTCTCACAGCCAGGTCTCAGCACTATCAGCACAGAAGTTTTAACCCGCTTCATTGCTCTGACCGGGCCAGTTCACCCATCCTTAGGCAGCCTGGCAGCCCTCTGCTCCCAGGGGCACAACATATAGGTGTCAGACTCAATGTAGCCCCCCAATCCTTTCTCATCCAACTGCACCTCAAAGCTCCTGAACTCAAACTGTCCACCATCGTCAGTCTCCCCAGCAGCAAGGACTCCAGGGGTGCACCACCCTGTCCTATAACATGGGATGTTTTTACTGGAATGGCTAGAATTCTCTCCCTACCTCCTGCCTTCCCTTGTTTCCTTCAAATGTCAACTAAAACCTTACCTTCTGTAAGAAACTGGTCTCCTTTAATGCTTGCGCTTTCCTTCTGAGATGATCCCCAATCTAGCCTGTCTATGGCTTGTCTACACACAGCTATTCGGATGCTTTCTCCCTTACCAGACTATGAGCTCCTTGAGGACAAGGATCTTTCCCTGTATCCCCAGGGCTTATCATAGTGCCCTGCACATGGTAAATGAGTAATAAATGCTCGCTGACTTGACAGTCTTGGCCCTCAAGTAGTTTACTTATATCCTTTTCTTTTTCTTTTTTTTTTTTTTGGAGGGGGAAGGCAGAGCAATTGGAGTTGTGACTTGCCCAAGGTCACACAGCTAGCCTTTTGTGTTAAGTGTCTGAGGTTGGATTTGAACTCGGGTTCTCCTGACTCCAGGGCTGCTGTTCTATTCACTATGCCACCTAGCCTCCCCGTACTTATATCCTTTTTTCCTTAAATTTTGAGTTCCAAATTCTCTCCTCTCTCTTCCCTTCTCTTCCCCCCCACATCAAGCAATCTGACGTAGGTTACACATGTGCAGTCATGTAAAATATATTTCCTTATCAGTCATGTTATGAAAAAAAAACACAGAAAAAAAACCATGAAAAAAATAAAGGAACAGGGCAGCGAGGTGACACAGTGAATAGAATGCTGGCCCTGGAGTCAGGAGGACCTGAGTTCAAATCCAACCTCAGACACTTATCACTTACTAGCCATGCGTGACTTTGGGCAAGTCACTTAACCCCAATTGCCCTTCAAAAAGGAAAAAAAAATTAAAAAAGAAGGAAAGAAAAAATAGTTTGCTTTGATCTACATTCAGACTCTCTCAGCTTCTTTCTCTGGGTACTTTTCATCATAAGTCCTTCGGATTATCTTGGATCTTTGTATTGCTGAGAATAAGTAAGTTATTCACAGTGGTTCACTGTACAGTGTTGCTGCTATTGTGTCTAATGTTCTTCTGGTTCTGCTCACTTCACTTTGCATCAGTTCACGTAAATCTTTCTGAAAGTGTCCTGCTCATCATTTATTATAGCACAATGAATGGTATTCCATCACAATCATGTACCACAACTTGTTCAGTCATTCCACAACTGATGGGCATCCCCTCAATTTCCAATTCTTTGCCACCACAAAAAGAGCTGCTATAAATATTTTTGTACATATAGGTCCTTTTCATTTTTCTAAAAATCTCCTAAATTCAATTGTTCTTAACATTTTAAATTTAAATTTCAAATAAAGTTAAAAAATTTTTAAAGTCTCTGGAATACAGACCTAGTAATGATATTGTTGGGTCGAAGGGGATGCCCAATTTTGTAGCCCTTTCAGCATAGTTCCAGATTGCTCTCCAGAATGGTTGGAGCAGTTCACAACTCCACCAACAATGCATTAGTGTCCCAATTTTCCCATATCTCCTTCAACATCTGTCATTTCCTTTTCTGTCATATTTGTCAATCTGATGGGTGTGAGGTGATAACTCAGAATTGTTTTAATTTGCAATTCTCTAATCAATAGTGATTTAGAGATTTTTTCACATGTCTATAGAAAACTGATTTCTTTTATCTGAAAACTACTTGTTCATATTCTTTGACTTTTATCAACTGACCTTTATCAATTGGGGAATGACTCACATTTTTTTTTGCTTTTTGGAGAGGAAAGGTAGGACAATTGGGGTTAAGTGACTTGCCCAAGGTCACATGGCTAGTTTTTTGTGTTAAGTGTCTGAGGCAGGATTTGAACTCAGGTCCTCCTGATTCCAAGGCTGGTGCTCTATTTACTGGACTCATATTCTTACAAATTTGACTCAGTTCTCCACATATTTGAGAAATGAGGCCTTTAGCTGAGAAACTTGCTGTCAATTTTCCCCCTCGTCTTTCCTTTCCCTCTAATCTTGGCAGCATTGGTTTAGTTTGTGCAAAACCCTCTTAATTGAATGTAGTAAAAATTATCCATGCTTACTTACATTCTTCTAAAACAGTGCTATGACATATCCACAGGTATGTAATATAAAGCGAGGAATAATGAAGGAAAAACAACTCTGATGTGCAGAATGGTTTCAGAAAAACACGAGAAGACTTGTGTGAACTAACACAAAGTGCAGTGAGCAGAACCAGGAGAACAATCTTCACAGTAATAGCAGTACTGTTATGATACCCAGCTCTGACCTCTCATCAACACAGCGGCCAGCCATGAAACCAAAGGCCTCATGATAAGACACGCTGCCCCTCTCCAGTCAGAGAGCAGACTGAAACAATTGGGGTTTTTTTCTGTTTCTTTCCCTTTCTTGGAATGTGAAGGTGTACGCATTTGTAACAGGTTTTGTCTTTCTTAACTTCTCTATGGGTAGGAGAGGAGGTAGAAGGATGGAGAGAATTTGGAACTGGGGAATAAAAGGAATCAGTCTCTGTGCGTAATTTTTTTTTTTTGGAGGGGGGAGGGCAGGGCAGTTGGGGTTAAGTGACTTGCCCAAGGTCACACAGCTACTAAGTATCAAGTGTGTGAGACTGGATTTGAACTCAGGTCCTCCTGACTCCAGGGTTGATGCTCTATTCACTTTGCTACCTAGACACCCCTGTGCACAAATTTTTAAAAAGGGAAAAAGAAAAATTTGAAGTGGGAGAGAACACTTTGTGTGTGTGTGTGTGTGTGTGTGTGTGTGTGTGTGTGTTCAGAGAAGGCTCCATGGAGGAGGAGGCACCCTAGCTGGGGCTCGAAGGAAGAGATGGATTTTAGTCTATTCCTTCTCTTCCAAGGAAGAGCTGAGTATTCATTCATATACACCCATATTATGTGTGCAGGAATACAGGGACCTGATTCATCAAAAACAATATACATATGTATTTAAAAGTTCTGAGAAATGCTAAAGTTTTTCAGTAAACTAAGAGAAGTCCTGTCCCTTCCTTCCTAATGGTCTTTTTTTCTGTAAAAATCCTTCACTGTGCCCTCATATCCAGCCATTCAAGCAACGGCAATAAGGCGGTTCAGTAAGGGTAAATTGTGCTGGTTCTGGAGCCCAGGAGACTGCCATTATACACGCCAGAGCCTGTCTCCATTGCCCCCATTCTTTCCTCCTTTGTTTCAGTCTGTCAGGAAGATGGGGTCCTTTTCCTTGCCAAGACCAAGCCCTCTGTTTATTCCTTGGTGCTCCCTAGTACTATCTCCTCTGGGAGATTTGCCCCTTGGGCACTTTCCCCTGTTCCTCTCACCCACTTTTCCTCTTTACCCACTGGCTCCTTCCTCACTGCTGACAAACAAGCCTGTACCTCTCTGGTCCTTAAAAGAGCAGTGGGGTATGGCGGTGGTTAGAGCAGGAGTCAGGGAGGCTTATTTCAGATCCAGCCTATATGACCCTGAACAAGTCATTTAATCTTTTGCCTGACTCAGTTTTTTTTACCTGTAAAAAGGGGTTAACAACAACTACTTCCTAAGACTACTGAGATGACAGACTAAGGCAATACGTACAAAGCGTTTTGCAAACCTCGGCACAATGCTGTAATTATTATTATTAATAAAAAAAAGTTTTCATTTGAAGCTGCCACCCCCTCAAGCTATTATTCTATCTCTCTCTTCCCTTCCATGACCAAACTTCTAGAAAAATAACCTTTATCTGTTCCTTCCCTTCCATTTCTGGCCTACAGTCCCACCCTTTATGGGGTCACAGGTTTACAGACAGAGGGTAACTTAAAGACAATCAAGTCCAGCCCCCTTGTTTTTACAGGAGAGGAGACTGAGGCCCAGAGTCTTCGATCCCCTCCCCCAAGCAGAAAGTACTCTTTCCCCCTTCCACCAGTATCTCTTGAGGCTCAAAGTCAGGCTAGTGAGCAGCAGAGCCAAGGTTTTAACCCAGTTTTTCGGACTCCAGACCTAGGACTCTTTCCCTTCTACTATGCAGCTTTCTATTTCCCTTCAAGGCCACCGGTGTTTTCTTGACTCCTTTCCTCAGCCTTCACCTTCCTGACTTCTCTGCAGTTTTTGACCCTAGTGATCCCCCTCTCCTCTTGGACACTCCCTCGTCCCTCAGCATCTGTGAGGCTGCTCCTCTCCCTGATCTTTTCTGCTGGATTGCCACCCTTCTACCTCCTGCCCCTGAAGGCAGGCATTCACGTCCTGGAGCCTCCCTCCCTGGCGTCTGGGTGATCCCACCAGTTTCCATGGGTTCAGTCATTACTTCTATGAGACAACTCCTGAATGTGTATATTCAGCCCCAGTCTCTCATCCAGACTTTAGACTCTTTTCTCCAATGACCTGGTGGACGCTTCTACCTCAATGTCCTCAAAGCATGGTCAAGTTTACTGTATTCAAAACCCTCCCTCGGCCTTCCCCTCCATCCAAAAGTTCCTATTTCTACTGAAAGAACCTCTTTCCAGTCATCCGGATTCAGAGCCTTGGAATCATTCTTGGCTTCTCTCTCTCTCCCCTTCATCTGCCATGATCCATCAGTTGCCAAGTCCTACCTCCATAATATCTTTCCTCCATCCTCTATTCTCCATTCATATGGTACTACCCTAGTTCAAACCCTCTATCAAGCTGCCTAGATTATTTCCAAAAGCCTCCTAATTGGTCTCCGCATCTTTTTCTTTTTTTTTTTTTTGAGACAATCAGGGTTAAGTGGCTTGCCCAGGGTCACACAGCAATTAAGTGTCTGAGGCTAGATTTGAACTCAGGTCCTCCTGACTCTTGGCCCGGGGTCTTCTATCCACGGAGCCACCCAGTTGACCCTCCCCACTTTTTTTACTGTCCCTTCTCTAATCCATCCTCTGCACAGTTTCCACAGTAATCTTCCTAAGGCCGGGATCCGATTATATCCCTCCTGTACTCAAAAATCTTTAGCGGCTCTTTCCTTATTGCCTCCATGATAAAATAAAAGGTGTCCCAAAAGTCTTAGCGCCATTGGACTGCACTAAGATTTTGGGGCACTATTTACAGCCGACCCTGGCCGGCACTTACAGTTCATTGTCACAAGCCTCCAGCCCACCTTTCCTGTCTGTTTCACACCCCACATGTTCGATGTGGTCTCTTTGCTGTTCTGTCTCCTCCTCCCCTTCAGTCATTTGTATAGGGTACGGTCTGACCCTGAAATTCACTCCCTATAGGACCTGAGCTTCCAAGGCTCAGCTGAGGTCCCACCTGTTTGGGGAGGCCTTGCCTGATCCTCCCAAGTGTTAATACTCTCCCTTCAAATGACCCTTTGTTTGCTTATTCATGTGCAGGTTTTGCCCTTCCTCCCCTGAAGAGATCAGGGATGGTTTCATTTTTGTCTTTGTAGCCCCAGTACCCAGCATGGTACCAGGTATCACACTGTATACAGAAGACACTGAATAAATGTTTGTCAAGGTCCGCGGATCTAGGTTGGAATTCTGGCTCCAAATCCTAACTAGCCGTGTGACGGCAGACAGATTATTTAACCTCTTGGATCTTCAGTCTCATCTGTAAGATGGGGATAATAATGCCTGTGTTACCTACCCTGGCAGGGCTGTGTCTGAGGAACCTGTTTTGTTTGCCTTGTGGCAGTGTGTACAAATGAGTATTAAGAGAATATTAAGAGAAAAAAAGAATATTAAGAGAAAAAAAAAAGGTGGAAAAGCAAGCAAGGCAACATGAAGTCCGAAAGAACGACCAAAAAGGTTAAAAATGCTCTCCTTGAGGATACACATCCCTCTCTGACACGCTGTTGGGTGCCTTCTTTGTGCTGAACTTGGTTAAAACTCAACTAGTCAAGAAAACGAAGGCCCCTTCCTTCTGAGGTTCATTCCTCGGTGCCCCTGGTGCTCCATGCCTGGGGAAGGTTAATCAGCACACCATACCTTTGTAGTCTAAGGTGGCAGGTTCTGATTTCCAGCCCTCTGGGTTCAGGCCAAACAGCGTGCTGAAGCAGTCTGACAGCTCTTCCTCAGTCATATGCTCCCCTGTGCCCCACCAGTAAAGAGACAACTGATTAGTTCCTGGGGTTGTAGACACAAAGGCACTTTGCTAGGTGGCAGACACTACACAACATTATTTCATCACTAAATCCACTAACACTGCTCCTGACCTGCCTACGCCTTGGTACAGGTGACTCCATGATTGGCTGTGGCCCAGAAAACAAGGTCTTCCCCACTGGTGGCCAACGCCTTTGGTGACATACTCCTTCCAACTCAGCTGAGCTGATATTTGGACAGCAAACCGGATACACATTCCAACTTTCCTCCTTTGGTGGGGGCCTGCCAAAGCTTGTGGATTATGTGCGCTGGCATCGAGGACCCAGACTTACCTTCATTCCAAGAAAATGAGGGGAGCCAGTTATTACGTTTAAGGTAAGGGGCAAATAAATGAATGGCCTGAAGGTTATACTTGTATCCAAAAAATATTAAAAGACCTTGAGAAATTGCTTTCGGGCAATCCTCTCTGGAATATACAGGAGAACCGGACAAAGATTGCACAGGAGAGAAGGTGTAGGTGACTTCTGAATCCTCACCAGTGGGAGGAGTGCCCACGTTGTTGGGAAGTAGGCTCATTGGCTATTTCATGATCTCCTTAACTGGAAAAACAAGCAATTCAAATGGCGTACAGCTCAGTCCATCCGCCAGCGCCATCCCACAGGCTTTCTTCTGTGCTTTTTAACTACACCTCTTCAAGCCTGAAGTTAAGTTTTGACTTATGTGTAAGGGAGGGGAAGAGGTTTTAATGGGTTAACAAGCTGGAATATCCTGTGATCCCTTTATGAGGCACAAACACTTCTCTGATTGAGTTAAGAAGGGAACAAAGCAATTGGCTGAGCAAACAAATTAGCCAGTGCCTCTGGGAGCTTTAAATCGCTAAGCCCTGGACAAATTTCAGCAGTTCAAGAGGGAAAGATCACAAGCCTTCTGCTGACTGGGAAGACCACTGGGAGGGGGAAGGGAAGGTGGATGCTTCCAGGCCGTGTAGTTTTGATGGGGAGCTATGGGCCTAGTGGAAAACCATGCATCCACTGGGGAACAGAGCTGTATGCTCTAGACAGACAAGGGAGGAAGCATTTTCAAGAAACGTGATCCCTGGCAACACAGAAGGCGATTGGACCATGGGGATCTGACCCTGGGAACGCAGCTGAGCGAGCAGCCCAGCCTGAAGAGCATTCTCTACAAAGAAAGATCTTACAGGGTCTGCAGTACCAGGAGCTGTGAATCGTCTTAGCCATGTGTGTACATGATGCTGTACATCAGGGCTGGGGAACCTGCGGCCTCGAGGTCACATGTAGCCCTCTCAGGTCCTCACCTAGAGGCAGCTGCACTTGAGGACCTAGAAGGCCACGTGTGGCCTCCAGGCTGCAGGTTCCCCAGCCCTGTTGTACATGACACTATCATGATACTCTTAAGTTTGTGCCCACTCTTCCCACAGACAGTTATGTATATGCGTCAAGTTTAGGAGAGGATGATTTCTTTGTTTTGTTTTATTTTTTCCAGAGAGGATTATTTCATAACTACATGCTCTGCCATTTGAGTAAATGACTTTGCTAAGAGTTCACTGTATCTCCTGGTTTACTGTTCACAGGAAGCACAGCACTAGGGGATTGTCAATTGTCGTGTTACAAGTACAGACTCACAGAGTCACCCCTAGAACCCGAGGCAGCAGCCACTTTCCGAGAACCAGCCTATGAGTGCTAGTGCACCCCTCGGCCCCCAACTCCCAACCCGCAGCAAGGTTCCTACATCAGTGATAAGAATGACTCACTCATCATACATTGTGCCAAGCTATGCTTCAGCAACCCTCTTCAAAAACATATGGCTCTTCAAAAACGGAGAGACAGATAGCTTACTCAGCATGCTCCAATGAAATAACCAATCACAAGGGGCTGAAGGGCATTGCCAAATCACTGTCCCAGAGATCTCATCTTCTTCCCATCTCCAGTGGGAACACCCATCTTTACCCCCCTGCAAGCCATAAACTGAGCTTCCTACAAAGGTGGGCTGTTGTTTACCATTCATCAAGTACTTCTCTACTTTGATGCCTCAGAGAGAGAGCCTGGCACAGTAAACCGAGTGCTAGACATGGAACTGGAAGGATGTCGGTCTAACTTCTTCCGCCATTTGCTCATTGTGTGATTGTGGGCAAGCTGTTTGACTTCTCTCAGTCTTGGTGTCTTCATCTGTAATTGTAGTACCTAGCTCGTTGTTGTGATAAAAGCACTGTCCAAACCTATCAGTGCCATGGCAGTGCCAGTTGTCACTGTGATCTCCTGATGAGGGTACACCTTCCACTACTGCTACTTAATAAATGCTGACTAATCACAACCCATGATCTCTTCCTGGGAGTGAGGCCTGTGTCCAGATGTAAGGCCTCCAGAGACCACCTTAAGAACGCCAGCGTCCACACTAGAGCTGTCCATCTGTTATTCCTCATTCTACATATCTGACCAGCCCACCTTGTGTTCTGATCATATGTATCTTGGATGATGCCTTGTGTTAACTCTTCGCTCGAGAAAATGGTGGTTGGCAGGTCCACCAAAGCTATCTTAGGCATATGTACTGACCTTTGGTTAGAAGCAATTCTAGGAAATCTTCTCTCCTAACAGCCATTTCTCCATCTTTATTGAGATAGCCAAGAATTTTGAAAGAATTTCGTATGTCACTCATGGTTTGACCAAAAGGTGGCCTGTGGTTGATGAAAACCTTCACAAAATCTGGTAAGTTGATGGAATCAACGAGCTTCCCTGTATCCACATATTCACTGAATTTAACTTCATTTAGCATATCCTCAATCTAAAAAGGATGCAGAAATTTTAAAAAAATGTATTCTTGGTAAACATGAATCTGAAATTTTTACATACTTTAAAAAATAAGTTTTTATTAATATATTATTTCTTACATCACCATAATTATCCCAAGCATCCCTCTTCCATTCCCTCCCAGAGAGTAATACCATAGGACAAACCATATTTTTTTTTTGAGAAGAAAGGTCAGTGTAACTGATTAATAAATTGAAAATGTCCAAAACTATGTGCAATGTGAAACACCTGCAAACCTTCCACCTCCACAAAGGAGTGGGTTGGGGGCCTGTCCCCATCCCTCTTCATTTGAGTCCTGAAGGATCTTTATAATTTTGTTACATTTCTTTTTGATTTGTTGGTGTGTTGTTCACCTACTTTTATTTTTTCTAATTTTTTTTTTTTTTTTGCTTTTTGGAGGGGGGAAGGTAGGGCAGTCGGGGTTAAGTGACTTGCCCAAGGTCACATGGCTAGTTTTGTGTTAAGTGTCTGAGGTCAGATTTGAACTCAGGGTACTCCTGATTCCAGCGCCAGTGCTCTATTCACCGTGCCACCTAGCCACCCAGCCACCCCGCCACCCCCTAGGCTCTTTTTTTGATCATAGGTTTAAGGTAGTCCAATAATTTTTAAATTATCTCTCCTGGATCTATTTTTACCATACTGCTTCCTATTGTTAGTTCTTTCCTATTGATGTATCTGTTTATGTTCAAGGTCTTTAGATTTCTTCTTGAAATTTTTGGCACTTTCAGTCTTTTCCCCTTTTATTTTCCTTATCACTTACTTCCTGAGTTCTTCTCCTTTAACTGATGTTTCCTTGGGGGTTTGATCTCAAAGGGTCTTAGCCTCCTCCCTTACTGAACAATTCAGTTCATCAGCCTAGGTCTTTGCCCCAACTGACTTTTGAGTGGTGAGAACTGACCCCAGCTAGATGCTGTGCACTTCCTGCTGACTTAGTAAGGTACTACACAACTCCCCATATACACATTGTCCTGCCCTTCCCATTCCCTCTGCTCCTTACTTCTCTGGTCAGGTACCAGCAGTTTGGAGCCTGCTTTTTTCAGCACCAGCAGTTCAGAACTTTGCAGCACTGGTACTTCTGGGTTGCTCACCAGGGGCATGATGGCTGCTGATGCCTGAGCAAACTTTCACACTGTGGTGTCCAGGTCTCTATGGCACTGGAAAAAGAGAGTGGGAAATGGGATGCAGGGGTGGGTTTTGATATAAGCCTATGTTGTGTCCTGGGGTCTGCTAGTATGGTCTTGCTATTAATAATACTAGAGGTAGGAGAGGGGTGCTGAATGCAGTGAGCATAATTTCCTGGTTTTGGGGGGGGGAGGATTTTTTAAACCTTCTTTTGGATTCTAGGTATCCTAGACCATGGAATAGTTGAAGCTGTTTTATCTTTGGCAAATAATTTCTGTGTTAGAAAGAGCTGAGAGGTTGTGGGCATTAATGAAAATGTCTTGTCTACCATCTACTCTGATCTGTAGCTGAGTGAGTCATTCCTTGAAGGTTGGAATGACTATGTTTTTTTTTCTGTCCAGTGTCTAGCACAGGTGTTGGCACGTATCAGGTGCTTAATAAATATTTGTTGACTTAGACTGACCAAGAATCCCCTCCAGCTTTTGTCCAATCAATGGTTGTTTAGTCTGAAAGTTTCTAGTTGCATATTTATTGAAAATAGTGATAGGGGGCAAAGTGGGAAGGTATGATAGGGATATCCCAGAAAAAAGAAAAAAGGCACTATTGAAACATTAAGAAAAATACACAAAAGTCAAAAGCAGTTTACAAGAGGACACAGATAAGCAGGTCAGTTTTAGAATTGTCATGCTCAATTTACTGGATTTTTAAAAAAGCTGTATATAATAGATTTCAGATTTTATATTCAATCCTCTTTTTCTGTTCTTTTTTTTTTAAATAAGGAATGTTTGTCAATGTTCAGATAATGATGTTTGTCAGGTTCATAATAAGGAAAACAATTTTGAATGCCCTTTGAAAGTGACTTACTTGGAGCTGTTAATTGGTCCAACCAACCTGGAAAGAAATTTGGAACTATAACCCCAAAGTTACCAAACTGCATACTGTTTGATCCAGCTAAGCTACTACTATCCCAAAACTCCTCAAAAAATCAAAAGGGGAAAAGGACCTGTATGTATAAAAATATTTGCAGCAGTTCTTCTCATGGTAGCCAGAAGTTAGAAACTAAGGGGGTCTACTCCTATTTAGGAAGAGCTAAACAAACTGTGGTATGTGAATGGAGTGGAATTTTATTGGCTCATGAGCAATAACAAAATGGACAGTTTTGTAGGAAAATGGAAAGACCTTCTTATGAAATGATGTGGACCAAAGTGAGCAGAAGCAGAATGATGACAGCTCTGGAAGTCTTTAGACCTCTGATCCCCGTGGCTACAAACCAGAAGTCCGATTCACCTCTGGACAGGGAGAAGATGGAATGAGAGGGCAGAGCTACACATCTTCGATACAGACAAAGTGGGAATTTGTTTGGCTTTTGGACTATGGAACAATGAGCCGAGGATTTTATTTTGGGGGGTTTGTCTTTCTCTTTATTTGCTCAGCTGGAGTAAAGGGCAGTGTAAGAGACATTTTTAAAAGAGTGACTCACTCCAGGTCATGCAGCATAGGCAGATCTGGCTTAAACTGACTACAAACCCACTGGCTTCCTACCGTTTCCACACCATCTCTGTTTCACTGGTGAGTTCTGAGCTGGAATCATAAAACAGGAACAGGAGTGTGCTTGTCCAAACTGACTAATTAATGTGATGCAGGTCAATAAACACTTATTAATTCTAAAAAAGAAAAAAAAATCCCTGCTCTCCATCTCCTGTTTTCCTGCAACCTACCCTCTGCTCCACCTCACCTGGGCACAAAGATTAGTGTATAAAACTTGGGAAGGACAGACAACAGCTGTGTTCAAGTTCCCGAATGCTCTGATCATTTTTGAGTTTCTGTTAAATCACACAGCTGTGTCACTGCAAAGGCTCTTCAGAGGCTATCTGGTCCAACCTGAACCTAAGCAACAATCTCCTCTGCAACCCACCCATTAGGTGTCTGTCCTTTAGTCTGAGTCTCCAGTGAGGGACAGCAAACTCACTGCCTACCTGTGCTAGGCAGTGCCACTCTGGGAGGACTCTGATAGGAAGCCTTCCTCTGCTTCTGCTCACTGATCCTAATTCTCCCCTTAGGCCAGGACAATCACTTCCTTAAGACAGCTCAATGTACTTTCGTGTTCATCCTCCTTTTCTCCAATATGTTCTCCAGCCTAACTACTCCCTCCCTGAAAGGAGACACCTTCTCTGCCCTTGAAAAGGACTCTCTACCTACTCCATTCCTGCCCTTCTTTCAAAGCCCAGCTCAAATGTCACCTCCTCTGGGAAGCCTCCCCTGATCTCCCTGGTTAAAAACAATTTCTCCTTCCTCTGAGCCAGCACAGACCTTGTGTGACTCTGGCTGCACTTTTGTACTTTATTACCATAATCTGTGCTCCTGCTTTATCTCCTTCACAGTGCTATAAAGCTCACTAAGGGCAGGGATCATCTGTGACTCTTCCTTCCTCCCCACAGGGAAAGGCACACAGCAATCTGGAGCAGATGAGAGAAGGCCAGATTTTGAGTCAGAGGACATGGGTCTAACCCTAGTTTTGCCATTTATTACCTGATGTTAAGGGGTCTCTCCCTCTGTAAAATGAGATGATCTCTCAGGTCTCCCTCCTCTGGTTTTAAACCCACCATCTCAGCAGGAACTCAATAAATATTTGTTGAATAAATCTTTCCACCCATTATTCCTCTACCCAAGTCTTAATCCTAGCTTAGTGATTTTATTTACTATAGAACTGGGTGGCCCACGGTTCAAGTCAACTCTGTCTTCGTTGAAGACAGAGCAATGGTAAACAACCAAATCCAGTTTCAGATCTAAGAACACGGACATTGTTTCTTTAAAGCAATGAAAACAGAAGCAGTATCCTTCATTTCACTGTGGAGCAACCCACTGCTTGTTGGCATGAAATGGCCTCGCCTGAAGGGGTAGCTCAGGAGGCTATACGTATCAGTTTGGAAATGAAGACCACACTCTTCCCAGCACCGGGTAGCAGAGACCAGTCAGCTCTCTCCCCTTTCCGACGGTATCGTGCTTTGTGTGCTTTTGTTTTTCCTGGATAAGGCCTCTGATGCTGAGGCCCTCTCTTTGGGGTAGGGCCTTCCAGATTCCCATGGGGATCTTTCATGAGCAGAAATGTTGCCTGTTGGCCCTCAGCTAAGATTCCCCTTCCTTGCTATGCATGGGGCCGTGCCAGTTGGCTGCAGGCCTTCCTCCCCCACTGGAAGTGAGTCAGTCCCAAAGATTAGTGTACCAAGTCTGGGAAGAACTCCGAGGAAACAACTATATTCACAAGTTCCTGAATGTCCTGGTCTCTTTCCATTGATGTCTGTCCTAACCACAACTCCTAACGAAATCAGGACTTCATGTTCATCACCCCACCTTCCCATAGGGTGGAATTAGCACTTTTTGTGCGCATGCAGGACCATGCTGTTCCCATAATGGAAAATCAAAGCTTCTCCAAAGAGGTGTGGATTCCCTACAATGCTGCCCAAAACTTGGCACATTCTGCTAAGTAGCAGCTCTCTGGATGGGCTGGAGAGTTGGACTTCCACTGATCATGTTAACCAGTTTAAACTCCCTAAGCCAGCTCAGATGAGAAGGGGAAAATACATAATAATGCATCCATTTTGCTGCTGGGTGTGATATCAATGTCTGAGCCCTCTGTGTGTCAGAGCTGAGTTTAAAACAAAGTGGAAAAGGACAGCAATGTCTCAATAGGGAATGTACCATTAACCACAGCAGAGGGATGCTTTCAAGCCAAAAAGCCCTGAGAAAATTTCTATTAAAGTCTCGCTAAGTCTGACGGAAAACAGAAGGGCCAAAAGCTCTCCCCAAGAGCTTGAGAAAAAATGTCTCATGGGTTAGCAAAGTTTGTGGAAAGACACGGGATCCATCTAGGGGAAAGGGCCTGCAGAAACAGTGTCATTATCTATACCCAGGGCAACAAAAGGAATCAATGTGCCCTTTAAAGAGGCTCAATTGGTCTACAATAATCCTGATCAGCCTAAGCAGAACGGAGCCAGCTGACTCCCCACACCTGCTCTCTGCTACCTGCTGGCTCAGCTTATAAATAACCATCACGCGTCGCACTGTTTTGTTATTGGTGCTCAGATGTTTCAGTCGTATCCGACCCCATTTGGGATTTTCTTGGCAGAGATGCTGGAGCAGTTTGCCGTTTCCTTCTCCAGCTATTTTTACAGATGAGGAAACTGAGGCAAACAGGGCAAAGTGACTTGCCTAGGGTCACACAGCTAGGAAGTATCTGAGGTCAAATTAGAACACAGGTCTTCCTGACTCTAGGCCCTGAGGTCGATGCACTACAGCGCCACTGCACTGCTTCCTCGCAGACTGTGATGCCATGGGAAGGCACGAGGCCCACTGACCTTACTAGATTCCTTGCATTCATCTCCTTGTTGTTTCCCTCCATCACTTCTTACTCCTTTACCTAACAGTAAAGATGAGTCATTAAGCTTCCCAGTTCACAGAAAGAGTAACAAATGGGCACCTCGCTGCACATTCCTTTTGTTTATACCAGCGGGGTGACGCAGGAGTGAAACGCTGCCTCCTCCAATATGGCTTCTGGGATCGTTTCAGCTCAGAGGTTCTTACGTTTTTTGGGTCATGGACCTCTTCAGCAGTCTGGGGATAACTTGGACACTTCACAGAATAATGTATTTCTTTAAAAAAAAAATTGTAACTGAAGGAAAAGCTTAATTTTAGTTTGAGGTTAATAGCCACCCAAATTCACAGACTCCTTGAATTCTAGGACTCCAGGTCATGAAACCCTGCTGCAGCTAGAAGCAGTCTCCCTCATGTGTTCACACTTCCCATATTATAATATGGATTATTTTTACCATACAAGTATGTACACAGATCTGTTATCACCTCTGTTAGACTGTATGCTTCCTGAGGACAGGGACTATATCCTGCTTCTACTAGTATCTCTCCCATTGCCTAACACTATGTACTGTGGGTAGCAGGTGCTTAATAAATACTAAGTCTATTTTAAGTCCAGCACCGCTGTTAGACTGTATGCTTCCTGAGGACAGGGACTATATCCTGCTTCTACTAGTATCTCTCCCATTGCCTAACACTATGTACTGTGGGTAGCAGGTGCTTAATAAATACTAAGTCTATTTTAAGTCCAGCACCGCTGACCTTCATTCCCAGCCTTGGCGTGTTTATATCAGCACCCTCCTCCATCAACAGCCTAGCCTGACTCCCTCTACTCTCAGCTCATGTCCTACCTAGTCTGGGAAGCCTTCTCTGATTCTCTCAGAGGATCAGTTCCCTCCATCCTTAAATCACCCTGGATTCCCTTGTTTCCACACGACTGGGAGGGTGGAATCTGATTTTGTTGTTGTTGTTGTTGTTTTGCTTTTGTGTCCCTAGCACCTAGGACAGAACCTTGCCCTCAGCAGGAGCTGAATAAATACTTGAATAGAATAAACTGAATGTCTGTTCAGTGGTGTGGCTCCCTACCTTGATTAGCAGCCATTCCATGTCCATGGTTCAGTCACTAGGAGGAGCTGGGGACTAGCCCCTTATCGAGAGAGGTGACAAGCACATCCATATGATGGGAATAATGAAGGAAAACAGCATTCCCGACTAATTCTCAGAAGAGATGGATTTCTCAGCAAGAAGCTGATGAAGTAATGCTCTTGTGTGTGCCTCCTCCTCCCTCCCACCCCTTTTCTCAGCAAGGACTCAGATTTTCTTTTTTTATTTTGCCACATGCTTCTCAGAGATGAGTGTTTGGGGAAGGTCTGTGGAGGAACCGAAAGGACCCCCACACTCACAGATGCTTTCATCCAAGACCCCACAGCATTCGGGAAGTTCCATTCTCTGGTTTATGTCCCAGATGCTTTTTGGGGAGAAGACAAGCTACCTCCTGATCACACACAGAAAACACAGGGATCAAAGCCAGGTGATCCTGACACAGGAGCAGCAGACCCAAAGGAGGAGGCATCACAGAAAAGTGACCTTTCGGGGTCTGTCATGTGCTCTTGACAGTAAAATAAAGCCTGAGCATCTTGGGACTCCTGCCTTGTAATTAAGTCTCCTCTGGGCTGTGACGGCTGTGTGACCAAGCCTCTCCTTCCCTCCTTCTGGGGGAGTTTTAAAAGTATAGACTGCCATCCCTCCCAAGAGGAGTCTGAGGGATCAGATGTTTTGCACGCTGTCAGATGCCCGCTGTCTAACCTAGCTCTACTATACTTTCTCTGCTGTTTTACTTGGTGGTTTCATCAGGTCCAGTTATCATCTCTACACAGATGATGCCCAGATCGACTTCTGATCCAGCCCTAACTTCCAGACTTGCATCTCCAGCTGCCAATAAGCTGTCTCAAACAGGATGTGGGCATTTTAAACTCAATATGTTCAAAACTGAACTCATTCCTCCCCGTACACCAGGGGTGGGGAGCCTGTGGCCTCGCAGATTTGAGGGTGCTGCCTTCTGACCGAGTCTAAGTTTTACAGAACAAACCCTTTTATCAAAGTGATTTGTTCTGTGAAGTTTGGATTCAGTCAAAGGGCCTTGAGGCCATAGGCTCCCTACCCCTACTGGCCTAAACCTTCCCCTTTTCCAAGATTCTCTATGATTGTTCAGGACACTACCATCCTTCCAGGCCCCCGGGCCCCCAGCCTAGGTGTCACCCCCAGTGCCTCATCCTTCACCCCTCTATCTAATCGCCCTTCTATAGCCCCTTCTCTCCCCTCTCTCCCTTCCTGGAAGGTTTTCCTGCCTCATCATCACACAGCATCTTTCAGATTTCAGCTCCAGTCCCACCTTTGCAAAGATTGTCCTGGTTCTCTCTAATCCTGGTGCCTTCCCTCTGAGACTCTCTCCAGTCTATCCTGTGTGTAGCGTCTCTGTGCACAGCTGTTTGTGTTGTCTCCCTATTAGACTGTGAGGTCCTTGAGAACAAAGACTGATTCTTTGGTTGGGTTTTTTCTCTGTGTCCCCAGAGCACAGTCAGACAGCGGCACACTAGGCACTGAGTACTTATTGACTTAATTAATGGCTATTTTTCTTTGTTTCAAAAGAGAGGTCATGTTAGAGGTGGAATATACCTGAGAATGACTATGATATTTAAACTAAAGATCTCATCATAATAATATAATATCTAATAAGTAAACTGAGGCAACTAGGTGGTAGGCTGGATAGTGCTTGACTTGAAGTCTGACCTCAGACACTTCCTAGCTGTGTGACCCTGGGCAAAGCACCCGACCTCTCCTACCTGTTTCCTTCTCTGTCAAATGGGAACAATATCAGCACCTTCCACCCAGAGCTGCTGTAAGGACCAAATGAAATACCACATGCGAAGCACTCTGCAGACTTGCAAGAGGTATAGAAATAAGAGTGATCATTATTATCAATCCAGAAGACACCTCACAGCCAAAGATAGGAATGCATGTCCCAGGAGAAATCAACCTTGTTTTCACTTGCTGACACCAATTCCTGAGAGCATCTCCCCCTCCTCTCTCTCCCTCCCTCTCTTTCTGTCTCTCTCCCTTCCTCTCTCTCTCCCCCCTCTCTCTCTTCTTTTCTCTCTCCCCCCATCTCTCTCTGCCTCTCCTCTCTCTCTGCCTCTCCTCTGTCTCTCCTTTCACTCTTTTTCTCTTCTCTGTTTTTTCGCCTCTCTGTCTCTGTCTCCCTCTCTCCCTTCTTTGCTCTCTCTCCTTCTCTGTCTCTGTGTCTCTCTCTTCTCTGTCTCTCCTCCTGTCTCTCTCCCTCTCCTCTCTCCCCTCATAATACCATGTTCTTTGTCATGTTAAGTCCTTTGTCAACAACATGTCTGAAGCATCCACAACTGAATTTCCAAATCTATTTTTACCAGAATAAAGGTAGGATCCACTCTTTGACCCACAACCATTGTTTGTCAGAGAATGCAGGATCGGGCTGTTTGACTCTTCTGGCATAAATACAATATTCCCCAGTTACTCTCTTTTGCTTTCTACCTACCTGCTCTTCAGATGGATAGAAGCCAATTGCTCTCATTACAAAAGGCAGCTCGCTCAGAGGAATATGTGTTGACACCTTTCTGGTCTCCATTGTATCAATACCCTGACTCCGGAGCTGAGAATAATAAAAATAGTCTTCCACTTCCTAAGAGGGAATACAAAAGAAAGAGGACAAATTCAGGCTCCAGGCTGCAGCATCCACAGGGTAACACCTCTCCCGGATTCTCTAGGAAGGATATCTTGTAGGCATTGGGATGAAAAGCTTTTAAAAGACACTGTGGTTAGTTCTGGGCACACTCTCTTTCACAATGCAAACTGAGGTGGCCAGGAAGTGTTTACTGTGAAGATAATTACCTTGTAGAATTCTCCTTCTCTGCCCCCATCCAGCAGACCATAGAAAGGGGTCAGTTCTTTACCCCCCAGGTCAACAGCTGCCTCCAGAGCCCTGGAATAACAACAAAACCGTGACTATTAGAGAGCACTCATGCAAGAACAGACTTCAGATGGTGGTCGGCCCCAGCGCCAGCAGCTGCTGAGTGATATTAGACAATGAGGTGCAATTAAAGTCTTGGTTGGCTTGTTAGGAAAAGTCCCTTGGAGAGCAACAGGAAAGCTGAAAATTCTGATTCCAGCACAGCAGCCGGCAGCGTGAGCACACCGAATCTGGAGAGAGAAGCCCGTGTTGTTATGTCCTAGTTAGGCAGCCTTGGACCAATCCCTCCAAGAATCAGTTTCTTCATTTGTCAAGTGTGGAGAAAAATACCTGTGCTGCTTAACTCACCAGGATGATGTGAAGTTCAAGCAAGATGGTGACTGCCAAGCATTTGATAAACCAGAGACAGACAGACAGACAGACAGACAGACAGACAGTCTATTGTTGAGACATAAGCCTGGCACAGGGTCTTGCCCAGAGGAGGCACTTAATACAAATGGTGCTGAATGTGAACTTAATCCCTGTCATGCCCTGGCCCCAACAATGAGGCCAGTGCTACAGCTGGCCCTGCACTTCTGTGCCCTTGCTTCCCCCAGTACTCACAGGCACAGGCGGCCTAGCAAGGTCTATCCAAGCACATAAGTTGGCCTTTTTCACTGGGGAGAAATCCCATGTTCTGAAACCAAAGCCCATAGGACCCAAGCCTCTCATTTTATAGAGGCAGAAATGGAAGAAAAGAGAGAAGTCACCTGCCCAAGGTCACACAGTTAGGAAGTAGCTGAGCCAGGGAGCTGAGACACAGGTCTTTGCAAATCCAGGGATCTCTGCTCTCCAGAGAAGGACCACAGGGTTCCCTGCTCTCCACAGAAGGCTAGCAGGGCCCTCCTCTTCCCCCCAGAAGGCCAACAGGACTCTCTTCTTCCCCCCAGAAGGCCAGCAGGGCTCTCTTCTTCCCCTCAGAAGGCCAGCAGGGCTCTCTTCTTCCCCTCAGAAGGCCAGCAGGGCTCTCTTCTTCCCCTCAGAAGACCAGCAGGGCTCCTGGCTCCCTGCTCCTCACAGAAGGCTAGCAGGGCTTTCCACCATAGCTAAAACCCTAGTTTCAAGGAGGTTTTCTCCAACACAGCCAAAGCTCCCACAAAACCTTGAGACCATCATCATATGACAATCTCAGTCAAAAAAGAATATCTTTGAGCTTTAGAACACACAGCTAGACCATTTGAACAGTAGGAAGAGCTGCTTTTCCACAGGCCATAGTGCACAGATAAAGAGTGGGACATTTAATAATAGTTGACCATTCCATGGTGCTTTGCCATTGTTTCCTGAGTGCTTTGCAGGTGGTCTTTCATTCACTGCTCACAACAGCCCTAGAAGGGAAGGTGATTGGATCTTCAATCTCCCTGATGTAGGCATTCCTTCCAACAAGGCAGATCCCAACCCTTCCATGCTGGGCCATGGCCTCCCATAAATTCACCACAGGGAGGTTCATCCAATGTGCTGGTGGCTATTCTTGAATTCCCTTGACATTTCAAGGACAGCAATGGAGGCTGGGGGCTTTTAATTGGATATCTTTCCCTCAGGCCACGTGGCCAGCCCATCTTTTTTCCATCATACATTTCTGATATCCTTTATACCACATCTTCTTCCTAATGCCTTATTTATAATGCATCATAGAGTGTTCACACTCCACATATCTATGATTTGTCTCCACTGCTCTTTGGGTGAACCTCAGCTCCACTTCTTTGGAGTCTGTAGAGTTCCATGACTTTCAAGACACCAACACTGGATGAATAACTGACATTCAAAGATGGACTTTTGTTTTAGGTAAAGTTTGGGGTTATTCAAAGAACTTGGCAATTTCCCCAAAGCAATCTAGTCTGTCTTCCTTCTCCAGTTCAACTCTGGGCTAAATTCACTGTCCATTTTTACCATCTGTCCGACTGAGATATACTAATGGAAGGACTCCATAGTTGGGCTACCACATTTAGACACTAACGTCATGGATTTCAGATGTATCTGGGTGTTGCCTCAGACAAACTGAGACCAAGGAAAGAACTTAGCTTAAAAAGGTCAAGTCCCTCACTGCACCCAAGGCCATCTCCAGTCATGCTGATTCATATCTGGTCACTAGACCCAGATGGCTCCAGAGGTGAAAGTGAGGCTGGTGACTTCGCTCAGCCCTGCCTCACTTAAATCCAATTCACTTGCAAGTCACGGCATCACCTTCCTGATGTCACAGTTCTCTTCAAGAACAAAGCACAAGCAGCAACAACAATCAGTTGGGTTACCACATTTAGACACTAACATCATGGTTTCCAATGTACTTATAGAGGAAATGGAAATGGCACCAAAGAAAACAAGCGACTAGACCTGACCATGTATTTGCAGATGACACCTGTTCTAGAGGCAGTGCCCTTCTGAGTGTGATGAATGACTGATCTCAAGGGCGCTGAAGGAAGAGGAGATGCCAATGGCACAGGAAAAGCTTGGGTCTTAACCTAGGGAATACCAATAGCTACCACCAGCCTATAGGAAATGCGATGACATGAACCACACACACACACCCACACACACACCCACACCCACACACACACACACACACACACGCATGCACACCCACACACACCCACACACACCCACACACGCACATGCACACCCACACCCCCACACACACACCCCCCCCACACACACCCACACACACACGCACACACACACGCACACACACACGCACGCACACCGACCGAGATATCTTTGATAAGAACATCCGCAGGAAACAGGCAGGCTTTCACAAGTGATACTTCACAGCAAAATTCTGTCCATCAAATCACATCATTACCATCCTACTACTAGCTGAAAAAAATATAAGGCATGCAAGCTTTCTCTGGGCTTATTGTTTATTGACTATGAAAGAGCACTTGATTCAGCAGAATAAAGCGTGATGCCTAAAGGCTCACTTCCAAGCAGGTTTTGCTATGCGTATGTCAAAATTATACAAGATTACTGAAAAGCATAACGAGTGAGATAGCCTTGTTCAGCAGTCTTCTGATCACTGACATCGAGAGAGGTATAAAACAGAGAGACACGCGCTTGCCAAAGGCATCTGTCTGTCACCAACATGGAGATCTATGAGAGTTCAAGCGGAAGAGGAGATGGAGGTTTCCTGATGGTTTTTTTGTGTCCTGGACCCCTTTGGCTGTCTGAGGAAAGCCTATGAATTATGAATTTCTCTGAATTATGTTTTTAAGTTCATAAAACAAAACACATAGGATTACAAAGGAAACCGATTATACTGAAATGCAGTTATCCAGAAACCTTCCCAATAAGATCAGGGAGGAAGCAAGATGTCCGTTATTCAGTATTGTGCTAGAAATGCTAGCTATGGCAATAAGACAAGAAAAAATGGAAGGGATAAACGCAGATGATACGATGGGTTCCTCAGAGAATCCTAGAGAGTCCCCTAAAAAACCATGTGAAACAACTAACAGTTTGAGCCGAGTTGCAGGATAGAAATCTATCACCTAAGACACATGCAAGAACTGCATAAACACAACTACAAAAGGCTTTCACACAGAGACAGAGCTGAACAAACGGAGGAATGTGAACTGCTCATGGGGTAGGCCCAGACGGCAAAAATGACAATTCTACTTACATTAACTTATTCAGTGCCATACCAACCAAACTACCAAAAACTTACTTCACAGAGCTGGAAAAAATAAGAACAAAACTTATACGGAGGAATGAAAGCTCAAGAATATCAAGGGAGTGGTTAGGCCGAGCTAATGTAATAAAAATGACAATTTTACCTGAATTAATTTACCTATTTAGTGCCATGTCAATCAAACTACCAAAAAAATTTTATAGAGCTAGAAAAAATAGTAACAAAATTCATCTGGAAGAAAAAAGGTCTAGAATATTAAGGGAATTAATGAAAAGAAATGTTGGGGAAGGTGGACTAGCCATACCAGATTTTAAACTGTATTACAAACCAGCAGTCATCAAAACTACTTGGTACTGACTGAGAAACAGAGGCGTGGATCAGTGGTATAGATTAGGTACACAAGACGCAGTAGTCAATGACTCCAGTAACCTACTGTTTGATAAACCCAAAGACTCCAGCCTCTGGGATAAGAACTCACTATTTGACAAAAACTGCTGGGAAAACTGGAAAATAATATGACAGAAACTGGGCATAAACCAACATCTTAAACCACATACCAAAATAAAGTCTAAATGGGTACACAATCTAAATATAAAGGCTGACACTGTAAGCAACCTGGGAGAGCCAACAATAGCTTACTTATAAGAGTTATGGGAAAGGAAAGAATTTATGACAAAACAAGAGATAGAGAGCATTACGAAATGCAAAATGGATACTTTTGATTACATTAAATTGAAAAGGTTTTGTACAAACAGAGCCAATGTAACCAAGAATAGGAGAGAAGAGGAAAATTGGGAAAGAATTTTTACAACTAGTATCTCTGATAAAGACCTCATTTCTAAAATACACAGAGAACTGAGTCAAATGTATATAAGAATACAAGTCATTCCCCAGCTGATAAATTGGTCAAAGTATACAAATAGGCAGTTTTCTGAGGAAGAAATGAAAGATCTCTATAATCACATGAAAAATGCTCTAAATCACTAGTGATTAGAGAAATGCAAATCAAAACAACTCTAAGGTACCACATCTCACAGGTCAGATTGGCTAACATGACAAGACAGGAAAATGGTAAATGCTGGAGAAGATATGGGAAAATTGAAACACTAATGTATTGTTGGTGGAGTTGTGAACTGACCCAAACATTCTGGAGAGCAATCTGGAACTGTGCCCAAAGGGCTATAAAAAAGTACATACCCTTTGATCCAGCAGTACCCTTCTAGGGCTGTATCCCAAAGAGATCATAAAAGTAGGAAAAAGACCCATATGTACAAAAATATTTATCGCAGCTCTTTTTTATGGTGGTGAAGAACTGGAAATCAGGAGGATGCCCATTAAGTGGGGAATGGCTAAACAAGTTGTAGTATATGAATATAATGGAATACTATTATACTATAAGAAATGAGGAGGAGATAGACTTCATAATAACCTGGAGAGACTAATATAAATTGATGCTGAGTGAGGGGAGTAGAACCATGAGAACTTTGTACACAATTACAGACACATTGTATTTGTGACAACTAACTTTGATAGACTGGGCTCCTCTCAGCAATGCAAGGTTATAAGACAACTCCAAAAGACTCATGATGGAGAGGGCTATCCACGTTCAGAGAAAGAATCACAGAGTCTGAATGCAGATGGAAGCAAACCACTTGCTCTCTCTCTTTTCTATTTTATTTCTTCTTTCTTGTTCATTCCATTGGTTATACTTCTTCTTTACAACATGACTAATGTTTAGTGTGAAGGTATTTGTAGAACCTATATTAGATTACATGCCTCCATGGGGGTAGGGTGGAGGAAAGAGAGGGAGAGAAAATTTGGAACTCAAAAGCCTTCTGAAACTAGATGTTATGAATTAAAAGTAAATAAATAATATTTTTAAAAATATCAAGGGAGGTCTATGGGGTGGAGCTGAGATGGCAGCATAGAAACAGAAGAATTCCATGGTTCCCACCATAACCACCTCAAATACCTATAAAATATGACTCTAAACAAATCTTAGAGCTCCAGAACCCACAAAATTACAGAGTAACAAAGCTCTTGCTGAAGGCAGCCTGGCAGACAGACAGAAAGGGCTCATCTCAGCATGCCGGGAGCAGAGCCCAGCCCCATGCAGTTTTAGCCCCAGGCAGTCCAGGAGAAGCCCCAGATGGAGCTTTCAGGGGAGCAGATCACTGGCAGCTGTGGTGGTTTCCAGAATTACCAACCCATAAGAGCCAAGGAAAAAGGGAAAAGGTCAGTGGAACTGGTCTAAATCTAGGGGAGAGGGTCCAGCCAACTGCCTCCAGAGATAGAAGCAGTATGAAGCAGTGGCCCTGCAGCTGCCTCCACGTGGCTGCTTCAGAGCTCATGGCCTGCAGATTGCAGGGGGGCCAAGGGATCATTCAGAGGCTAAGTGCTCTTGCCTTGAGCTGCCTGGATTGGGATCATGGTCTTGAGTGGTGGTCCTGAGGTGTGTTTTCAGCAAGCCAAAGCTGGTGGGAGCTGCAGAGACTATGGCCTCCTAATACCTCTGGCAACTGTGAAAACCCCAGTGATTTGGGAAAGAGCTCCCCTCTCTGAAAGCAGAGTTCTACTGAGCCCAAAAGTCAAGTAACTGGCTGGCAACGTGAGCACAGAGAGGAAGCAAAAAAAGCTCAGAAATACAACTTTAGATTCTTTTTGGGGGGACAAAAAGGATCAAAGCATGGAACAGGAGGAAGACAACAGAGTCAGAACTCCTGCACCAAAAGCTTCCAAGAAAAATGTAGACTGGTTACAATCCATAGAGGAGCTTAAGAAGATTTTGAAAACCAAATAAGAGAAATGGAAGAAAAATTGGGGAGAGAAATGAGAATGAT
>CM053594.1:28157469-28204018 GCA_028646575.1 Pseudocheirus occidentalis | reverse complement strand
AATTCAATGAGAGTAAGGTTGACCCATTCCCTTTTGCCTTCTGTTCTTCCCCTCCATTGTAAGTTATCCCTTGCCTCTTCTATATGAAATAATTAACCCCATTCTGTCTCTCCCTGTCTCCTCTAATTATATTACTCTCCCACCTCTCAATTTCACCTAGCACTAGTCATTTTTTACAGGTATTTGGAGGGATGTGGGGGAGAGCTCAAGCAAGTCCTTGCTTTTACTCTGCATTCTTGGCTCCACCCCAGGAACTCAAAATTTTAAAAGCACATTTTTTTCTATTATAATATTTATTCTAAGGATTGCTCTTACCCTGTGGACTGCTTTATCTGCATCTCAGAAATTTCAGTATGTTGCTTCATTATTAAAATTTTCCTTTACATAGTTTTTGTTTCCATGATTTGTTGTCCTATTCATTAATATTTAATTGTCAAGTATCCATTTGGGTCTATATCTTTTGTTTATGGTCTCTGAATCAATTTCTATTCTTATTGAATTAAGGTCTTTAAAGGGTATACTGACTATTTCTGCCTTTTTACATTTGTTTGCAATTATCTCTGAGTCCTAGCATAGGATCAATTTTTGTAGAAATTCCATGTGGTAGAGATAAATACATAAGTGTGTGTGTGTGTGTATATATATATATTCAGTCCCACTTAGGATATGCCATAAATCTTTTAATTCTATTTTCCCAGTTTTTTTCTCTATTTACTTTCAATTTCTCATTTTCCCCTTTATCTTTCTGTAAGACTTAACCAAAATTGACGTCTTCTGTCACTGTTGTGCTGCTGTCCTTGTCTTCAGATGTTTGCTTTATGAAAGTGGATGTTAAGGCATTTGGAACAAATAAGTTTATTACTGATACTGGTCTATTTTTTTCTAGTTCCTGTGGCAGATGAAAGATGAAATGACTGGGGAAGCTTGAGCCTTTGTTTTCTTAGTCATTTCATCTTTCACCTGTCACATTCCTTTCAGCCTAAGTTTCCTTGTTTATATCTTTTTATTTTTTGAATGATTATTTTTGTTTTGTCTGATAGCATGACAACTCCTGCTTTTTAAAATTCATTTGATGAATAGTAAATTTTTTTCCCATCCACTGTTTTATTTTATGTATGTCTTTGTTTTTAAAATATTTCTTGTAAGCAACAGACTGCAGTTTTATTTTCTTATCCAGTCTGCCACTCTTTTTCATTTTGTTGGACTGTTTAATCCATTCACATCTACAGTTTTATTAGGTTTATATTTTCTTCTATGTGTCCATAAAATCAGTTTTTTCAAGTTAGCATCCCCCTCCCTTTTCTTCTGTAAACACAGTATTGTTTCTTCAGTTACTTTATTTCCATCTTTTTTGGGGGGTGGCACTGCTTCAGAATTTACAAGGTATCCATTCTGGTCCCTGCTCTCTGTGCTTTCTGTTGCTGCTCTGTAGTGTTTACCTCATAGATCCCCCTTTTCCACTGTGCCTCTCAGAATAGTGGCAATTATTATGTCCCTGCCCCACCTCTTGCTGACTTTTTTCTATGATCTTTTTTTTCTACTTGGAAATCTCCTCTGTGTGTCCATGTTCTTCCTCTCCTCCATGTGAGAGATATCTCTGGTGGTTTCAAATCCTTCCCTTTGAGGACAAATAGGCACCAAATGCTCCAGACCTCATCCAGTACAAGGACCACATCTCACTTTACCTATAAGAGCATACAATAGTGGAGCCCCCTCCCACCTTCAAAGTAAGGCCTCCTTCCTACTCTCCCATACCTTTGCAATCTTTTTTCCCTTCTCCTTACTTACTCCCCTGTAGGTACTTTTCTTTCTGAAACCATGGAGGTCACCTCCTCATTGGGAGCCCTTGATTTGCCTCTGGGGCATCACTCCCTCCTCTCTACCCCCCTGTTCTCCTCTCTTTCCTTTCAGGTACCCTCCCATGTTATACTGTAGTCCCACAAAAGAAGCATTTACCTATAAGCAGAATGTTGTCAGGTTCTTTCCATAATGCTTCCTTTCTGATTCTTCACTGTTACCTCTACCAGATTTCCACCTCCATCCCTGTCTCTTTATGTACATTTAGAAAGATATCTCTTACTGGTCTTTCTGAAGTCACTGTTGTTTGTTACTGCCCATATTTATTCACTCTTCTTGTATTTCTGTTGTTTGGGGTGTCTGAGAAAGAAATATTCTCTTCAGTTCTAGTTTTACTTCTAAAAATGTGTTGAACTCTTCTTTATTATTGAACATTCACGTCTTTTGTCTGTATGGTTAAGCTCTGATTTGCAGGCTAGGTCACCCTGGGCTGTATCCTGAGCTAAAATGCTCTTAGGAACACATTCACTCCTCCTTCTAGTGGGTACAGAATAGCCTTGCATTATTCAAATGTCTTTTCCTTTGCATTTGAAGGTTTTTGTCCTGATGGCTTTCAGAACTTGTTTCTGAATTACATTGTTAAATATAACCACTACGTATTTTGAAATTTATGGCCTTGGATTTTTTCCGGAAGCAATCTGTGAATTCTTTCCACTGGAATTTTATTTTCTATGTTCAGAAGTTCTGGCTAGTTCTCTTCTATTATGTTCTCCATTATAGTGGTGAGGTTTTTTGTTTGTTTGTTTTGTTTTTGGTCCTATCATAATCTTCTGGGAGACCTATGATTCTTAGGCTGTCTCTATGCATTTATCAGGATATCTTCAAGATCCATATGTTTTGCTGGCATAGTAACTATATTTTCTTTTAATGTTCTTGTTTTTTGCTTTTCTTCTGTATAGTCTTTCATGTCTATGTGATTTCCATTGTTCAATTTCCCTACTGTCCTCTCTTTTGTCTCTTTAATGCAGCTTGCCAGTACAGATTCCAGCATTTCTATTCTGCTCATTATTTTTGCTGTGCAGGACAAAAATTCTGTTCTGATAATTCTCATTTTTCTTTTAAACCATTCAGGGATAGTATGTTGTAGTTCCATGTTCTCCTCAAATTCCACAGGTCCTGTCTTATCAAGTGTCATCATTTTCCTTCATTTTGCAGCATTTATTCATAGAGGCACGAACTAATTTACTAGATCTAGAAGTCCTATTTTCTCTTGTTATTAATGTTTTTCCCATTGACTTGTCTGTTTGTGTTAAAAGTCTTCACAATTTCTTCTTCCTGAAATCTTTGGTCCTTCTTCTCTCCCACCCCCAACTTATTTTCTTTATCACTCACTGACTCCCTCCCTTAAGACTATGGTTTACTTAGGGGTTGGATCTCAAAGCATCTCAGCCTTCTCCCACAATGGGAAATTCATGGATGACCAGCCTACATCTCTGCCTCAACTGACTTTTGGATGGTCAGAATTAGCTCCAGCTGGACACTGTGCTCTTTCCCTCAGGCTTGGTAGAGTGCTACCCAGCAACCTACTCACATGGTGTCCTGTCCTGATGACTTGTCCTACTCACTCCCTCTGTTCCTTAGCTCTCTGGTCTGATACTTGCAGATCAGAGTCTGCTTTCCCCAACACCAAGCAGTTCAGAAACTTGCATTGTAGCTGGTGCTTTTTGTAACCCCTGGCAGGCTTTTGCTTTTGCAGAGCTGTCCCCAAGCTGGCTGTCAAGGCCATAGCCTGGAGCTAGGTTCTCTACAGCACTGGGGTGGGTTCTGATGTAAATTCCTGTTGTGTCCTTAGGACTGTTAGTGCAGCCTTGGTAGCGTAGGAGGTGGGAGAAAAATGTTAAGTGATCTCAGGGTCAGTGAACTTCGGGTCCTGGGTTTTGGAGAAGGAGGTTTAAAATTTGTAACCTTCTTTTGGATTCTGGGTGTCCTAAGTCATGGAAACAGCTGAACTTGTATTATCTTTGGTGCATAATTTCTGTTTTAAAGAAGTATGAGAATTTATATGGATTAGAGGAAATTTCCAGCCTACTATCTTAAAGCTTATATGACACAGAAGTTAGGTAGATTATTTTCAAGAGTTACTGTGGCCAAAAAAAATTTATTACCCTATAACCAAATGTGATGAATCTCTCCAAACTTAGATTAGTCTTACTGTGTCTCCACTACAGACACATTATCCATAGCTGGGTCTGTATTAAAAAAACTCAATTGCTAGGCCCACCTTTGAAACAAGGATCACTATAAGGATTCACTGGAATAGTACTTCAGTGAAAGACCTTGGCAAATACTGTGAAATGGACTGTTTTGCACCTGAAGACTTGTGAGTTCTTAAACAGCTTGATCATTTTACAAATGCATTCCATAAAGTCCTGTTCTAATGGCTCCTTGTGGCATGGCTTCTTAAAAGCTGTAATTGGAGTATAGTCTCCTGCACTTATCAGAATACTGCCATGGGCATTTTTTCTGGCTGTTTATCATGCCTGGAACACTGTCCCTCCTCAACTCATCTACACACTTCTCTGGTTTCCTTTAAATCCTAAGTAAAATGCCACCTTTTACAAGAAGCCCATTCCAATCCCTCTTAATTCCAGAGCCTGCTTCCTATTAATTATTTCCTATTGATCCTGTTTATAGCTTGTTTGTATGTATTTGTTTGCACGTTCTCTCTCTTATTAGATTGTGAGCTCTTTGAGGGTAGGGGATGTCTTTTTGCCTCTTTTCATATCTCCAATTCTTACCATAGCACCTGGCACATAGAAAGTACTTAATAAATGTTTACTGACTGATTGGAATAGCTTTGAGTATGGGCCCAGAAAAAGATGGCACCTGCTTTCCAAGGACCAGCCTCACTAGGTACAGGGAGAATCATTGCTAGTAGCCTGGCCACCTGGTGATTTCTTGGACATGGCAACTTTTGAAACAAAGAAAAATACAAAATAATCTTCAGTCTTGTGTGGTTCCTTTAAACTTTGGCAGTGACGGTGGGTGAGTAGGAGAAATAGTAGAAGATGATGCAGAAGGTGCTAATAATCACAAAGCTTGTAGACCATCTATAAATATCAAGTTAGCTGTTAATGTACAAAATATGAGAACCTTTTCCAAAGACCAAGAGTGGGCACTGAAGAACTAAACCATGCCAGCCTTGACATTCTCACTATAATGAAATTGAAACGTATATACGAACTGTGGTTAAACAGAGAGTTGGCTCATAGATTTTCCATAGGCAAATAAAGGAGTCGAGGAAATAGGATCCAAAGGCAATGAGAAACAGTATTAAATCAGACATTCGATCATTTCATATTGTGATGCTCAAAATGAGTTTTGCAGTCATGCAACCTGGCCACCATGAAAATAATCACAGCTTATGTGCCAACATCTGTTGTAAAGGATGAAGTAATTCTATGAAGAATTCACTAATCAACATAGACTCAAAGGTTATTTAAGTAAGATTTCTTTAAAAAAAATTTTTTTTTTTTGCTTTTTTTGGGAGGGTAATTGGGGTTAAGTGACTTGCCCAAAGTCACATGGATAGTGTGTCAAGTGCCTGAGGCTGGATTTGAACGCAGGTCCTCCTGACTCCAGAGCCAGTGTTCTATTCACTGAGTCACCTAGCCACCCATTAAGTAAGATTTCAATGTAAAGGTGGGTATAGGTGAAGATGACAAAAATGTTTGGAAAGTTTTTTGAGTAGAATGAGAGAAGCCAAAGATTTGTAGACCACTTGAGGCCGTGTCAAATGAGGGTGGCTTGAACTGTTTTCAAGCATTCAAAGGGCCATTATGTGGAAGAGGAAGGAGACATGTTCTGTTTGGTTCCAGACAGAACCAGGAACATGGGGAGAAGCTTCAAAGAGGCCAGTTCAGGTTGGATCCCATGAAAACCTTCCTAACCATCATAGCTGTCCCAAACTGGAACAGGCTCCCTTAGGACGTGGTGGGACCCCCTCCTTGGAGATCTTCACAGGCCAGATGGCTACTTGTCTGGTGTGTTCTAGCAAAAAATTCCTTTCAGGTGTGGATCAGAACAGATGGTCTGAGACTCCCCGCACTCTTCAGACTCTGTGATTGCTCAATGATAAGAAACAGATGGATGTGTACTAGAGTCCTAGGAATACTATGAAATGCATGAGGTCTAGTAATAGACTTCACATATATATTTATACATTTCTCTAAATTCTTCATATTTGCCATTCCCACTCCTTTTTCATTATGTCTCTTGATGTTCTTGACCTTTCAGTCTTCCAAATGAGTTTTGCTGTTATTTTGGCTAATTTTATTTCCTTCATAATTTGATTGGTTTAAATCTATAGGACAAGTCAAACACTGTAATTATTTTTTGCTATAATGGCAGAGCCTGGCTTTCCAGTTATTTTTATATATGAATATATATGTGTGTTTACATATACTCTATTGATATGTTTAATATTTAATATATTTATATATTATAGATTTTTATAAATAAAATTCCTTTATTCATATAAAATTATTTTGTAGTGGTATTTCTATAAGTCTTATGTGTGTCTGGGTAGCTTATTTTAGATATTAAATGCATTTTATTTTATTTTATTTTTTTGCTTTTTGGAGGGCAGTTGGGGTTAAGTGACTTGCCTAAGGTCACACGGCTAGTTTTTTGTGTTAAGTGTCTGAGGCCGGATTTGAACTCAGGTACTCCTGATTCCAGGGCTGGTGCTCTATTCACTGTGCCACCTAGCCGCCCCTAAATGCATTTTATTTTGACTCCTACATTTTGTATTTGTGAAGCTGATTTTAAAAAAACAAGTTAAGTGTAAGACTCCACATTTAGCCCTATTCAATTTCATCTGATAAATTTGGCCCAATTCTCTAGCCTGTCAATATCTTTCTGGATCTGAACTGTCATGTGACATGTTAGATATCTCTCCCAAATTTGTGTCATTTGCAAGTCTGATCGTTTCTTTATCTAGATCACCGATGTAAATAGCATACAGGGGTCTCTAGGAGAGACTTCCTTCTAAGCTGACCCTGATCCATTCATGGCTATGCTGGGTCTGGCCTTTCCACCAGACTCCTGCATTCACTTAAATGTACTCTATTATAATCCATATTTCTCTAGCTCAGTCACAAGAAGAACATTAAGAGACCTTATTAAATGCATTACAAAAATCTAGGGGATATCAGATTGGCAAACATGACAAAACAGGAAAATGATGAATGCTGAAGGTGTGGGGAAACTGGATGCATTATTGCTTTTTTTTTTTTTTTGGAGGGCAGGGCAATTGGGGTTAAGTGACTTGTCCAAAGTCACACAGGTAGTGTTAAGTGTATGAGGCTGGATTTGAACTCAGGTTCTCCTGACTTCAGGGCCAGTGCTCTATTCACTGAGTCACCTAGCTACCCCAACACTAATGCATTGTTGATAGAGTTGTGAACTGATCCAACCATTCTGGAGAGAAATTTAGAACTATGCCCAAAGGGCCATAAAATTGTGCATACCCTTTGACCCAGCAATACCACTTCTGGATCTATATCTCAAACAGATCATGAAAAAGGGAAAAGGACCCACATGTACAAAAATATTTAAAGCAGCTCTTTTTGTGGTGGCCAAGAACTGGAAACTGAGGGGATGCCTATCAATTGGGGAATGGCTGAACAAGTTGTGGTATATGAAGGTAATGGAATACTACTGTTTCATAAGGAACGATGAGCAAACAGATTTCAGGAAAACCTGCAGAGTGAAGTGAGCAGAACCAGAAGAACACGGTACACAGTAACAGCAGCATTGTATGATGACTAACTTTGATAGACTTAACTCTTCTTAGCAATGCAATGATTTAAGGCAATTCCAAAAGACTCATGATGGAAAATGCTGTTCACATTCAGAGAAAGAACTTTGGAATCTGAGTGCAGATTGAAGCAGACTATTTTTTTTGGGGGGGGTTGCTTTTTCTTTCTTGTAGTTTTCCCCTTTTGTTCTGATTCTTCTTTCACAACGTGACTAATGTGAAATATGTTTAACATGATTGTACATGTATAGTCTGTATCAGATTGCATGCCATCTTGGGGAGAGAGAGGGAAAATGTGGAACTCAAAATCTTGTAAAAGTGAATACTGAAAGCTAAAAATTAATTATTCAATTTAAAAAATCTAGTTGAACTATCATGATACCATTCTTATATCTGCTTGTCTAATAATCCTATCTAAAAAGAAAATGAGGTTAGTCTGGCAGGACCTTTTCTTGACGAAACCTTGCTGGCACTTTGAGCTAATTTCTTTTTCTAGAGGTTCACTGTCCATCCCTTTAATGAAATATTCTAGAAGTTTACCAGGAATTTATGTTAAAATTACTAATCTACAATTTGAAGATTCCAATTATTTCCTTTTTTAGAAACTCAGCACATTTGCCCTTTGGCAGTGCTGTGGCACCTCTCTACCCATCTCTATAATCTTTAAAACATCACTGAAACTGGCCCTTGGCCATCATACGGACCAGGTCTTACAGCAATCTGGACTATGGTGCATTTGGGCAAAGTAGTTTGAACTCATTAAGGGTAATTGCATCCTCCCTTCCTATCTCATAACTTCCTTAGGTTTTAACTCCCTATTACTTATTTTCATTCTGTCTTTTCCAGTCCAAAGGTCATTCATAAGTTTCCTTTTGCTGCATTATCCATCCAGGCCTCACTAAGATTCTGCCCTCTGCTCTTGTCCCTCTATACTCTTTTACTTGGTAATTTCATTAGCTCCCAAGGTTTCAGGCTACTACCTCAACGAAAACGATTCTCAGATCTCTTTAAAATTGACCTCTCCTCTCGTGTCACCCAACTGCCTGTTGAGCAGGCAGTTATATCTTGTAGATATCTTAAGTTCAACATTTTCCAAAATTGAACTTGTTATCTCCCCCCCATTCCCCCTCCCCTCTTCCTGAGAGAGAACTCTCCTATTCCTGAAAGGAGAGTACCGTCCTCTCAGCCACTGAGGCGCAGATCATGGACATCAGTATAGAGGGACAAGAGCAGAGGGCAGAATCTTAGTGAGGCCTGGATGGATAATGCAGCCTCTTCACTCTCATCCCCCTTCACAACAGCTCTCATTCATGCCCTCTTCTCTGACACAGCCACTACCTTGGTCTAGGACCTTATCACCTTCCCTGTCAAACTTATTTTCCTTAACTTTTAAATACATAAACACTAGTTTGATCATGCCATCCCCCTCTTCAATCAACTCCAATGACTCCCAAATAACCCAGTTTGGCTTTTAAGGCCCTCTCTAACCCAGCCCCTTCCTGGATGTCCAAGTCTTTTGGCTTCTTACCCCCTACCATGTCCCCTGTGCTCCAGTGCCTCTCAGCTCCAGACATTTTCTCCAGCCGTGCCCCATGCCTGGAAGGCTCTTCCTCTTCATCTCTGCCTCCTTTGAGGAGACTTTCCCAAGCCTCTCTCATGCAAGCGCCTTACCTCTGTTCATTATTTCAAATTCATCTTATATAGATAGTTTGCATGTAGCTGTTTTTCATGTTGTCTCTCCCAATTAGACTGTGATCTCCTTGAGACCAGGGACTGTCTTTTACCCTTCTATGTATCCCTAGCGCTCAGCACAGTCCTTGGCACACAGTAGGTACTTAATAAATGCCTGCTGAGTTGTAGACTTGACTTGGATTCCCCAGTCATCTCAAATTGGACATGTCCAAAACAGAACTCATTGTCTTTCTTCCTAACCCTTCCCCTCTCTAAACTTCCTCACTACTGCTAAGGCCATTACCACCCTCCCAGAGTCAGAACCTCTGTATTCTCACTCACCCCTCGTATTCCATCTGCTGACTCTGACATCTCTCCCATCCACCCCTTTCTCTCCATCCACAACCACCACCCTAGTGCAGGCCCTCATGACAATCTAGCTAATTTCCCTGCCGTCATTCTCTCCAATCCAGCCTTCATTTGGCTGCCATAGTTATTTTTCTAAAGTGCAGGTCTGATCACGTCCCCCTATCCCACTCAATGAGCTCTAGGGGCTTCCAGGACCAGATATAATGCTCTCTGTTTGTAACGTCCAACTCCTTCTCATTTGCCCCTTACTACCTCTCCAGTGTTCTTAAACCTTATCCATGCACTACACAGTCTGGCTACACTGACCTCCTGGTAGTGCCTCCAACAGGATGGTTCTCTCCAGTCTCCACACCTTTGTACTATCTGTCTCCCATGCCTGGAATGCCCTCCCTTTTCATCTCTGCCTCTGTTTCCCTGGTTTCCTTCAAGGCTCAGCTCACATCTTGTCTTCTGTAGGAGGCCTTTGCCGATGCCTCCCTTCTCAGACTGCATTTATCTACTTTGCATATGGACCTCCTCACACGTTGGCTCCCCCATCCAAATGCATGCTCCTTGACAACAAGGAATGGTTTTTGTCTTTCCCTATAGCCACAGTGCTGCCACAGCATAATAAATGACCACTGACCGATTGGTTGTCTTTATGGAATTCCTCTATCTCCTCTTTTTCTCCCAGCGTTTTACGATGCCACTCTGATGCCCATGCTGCTTCAGTGTATGCTCCCCCGATCACCTCCAAGATGCTTTCCATCCTTCTTCCCCTTGGACTTCCACATGTCCCCGCACTGGGCGCTCCTTCCTGTCCTGCCTTTCCCTATGCTGTCTCTTTCAGGTGCTTCACCCTTGCAGAGCGATGACCCGGTCACAAGACCTATTCTGCTGAGTCTCCAGGATGTCTCCATGAGGTCAGGCTCCTCTCTCCACTCTGGGTTCCTCTCAGTTGTTCCCCATCCTTTGTATGCTGGGGCTCGGAGGGGTCTGACTGCGAGTTCTTTCCTTGGGTTTTGTCGCCTGTGAGTTTCTGGCTGGCCTCACTGCTGCCCTTCTGCTTGCTGGCTGTCTGCGGCTGGTTTTTTTTTCTTTCTCTTTCCTTCTCAGTGTGTAGCCTATTGATTTTGATCTAGAAGGTTTGGTTTGACTGTTTGTTTGGGGTTTTTGGCTTCCTTTTTATTACTCAAATGTTGAAAATATTAAGAGACCTAAGAGACCAAAGCTAGCTTCTAAGTACTAATTAATGAATAAAGGACCTTTGTTACCCAAATAAAACTAAGCTAAAATCTGATCCTGCTGGGATCCTCTCTAACCATTGTGAAGAGATGTCCATCAATAGTTTTATTTCTTCAGACTTCAACTCTCTGTCCCTTAGATTCTGAGGTGGACAGGATAGGGAAACTGTGGTCTCCCACTAGCGTAGCGGTTCTCAGTCTGTGGGTTGCGACCCCTTTGGGGGTCGAATGACCCTTTCACAGGGGTCACAGGGGTCGCCTAAGACCATCGGAAAACACAGATTTCTGATGGTCTTAGGAACCGAGACACAGCTCCCCTCTCCATCTCCCATCAGGTCCGCCTACATGCAGATTCACCCACATATGGGTATTAAAGGGTTGCAGCATTAGGAAGGTTGAGAACCACTGCACGAGAGCCTCCAAAGAACCAACTTTAAATAAGCTACATTTCTAGGGAAAGCAAAACAGCTAGTATTCAGAGGAGTCTTTGAGTAGAGTATGTAGGACTTAGGACTTACAGCCAGAAGGACCTTAGGGATCATCTGGATCAAAGTTTCTTAACTTTTTCTGTTTCCTGTACCCCTTTGTCAATCAACGTACGGAAGGAACCCTTCTCAGAGTCATGTTTTAAATGCATAAAGTAAACTACATAGGATTTCCAAGGAAGCTCACATCACCACCGTCATCACTGAGAATTTATTAAGCACTACGTGACAGGCACAGGGCTATTTTAAAGTTTCAATGAAAGGCAAAAATAGGAACCTGCTCTTGAGGTGCTTACAAAAGGACGGACAGTAAACAGGCAAACGACTACGCACGTATGAGATATCTAGGATGTAAATAAATAGGAGATAATCTCAGAGGGAAGGCGCTGGTGGCTGGGAAGATCTGGAAAAGGCCCCTTCGAGAAGATGGGGTTTGAGCGGAGTCTGGAAGGAAGCCAGGAGGAAGAGGTGATGAAGGCGAGCACTTCTTGCATGGGGGACAGCCGGTGAAAAGGGGACAAAGAAGGTGAGTGCTGTTGGGCGGTGACGTATACGCTGGGGAGTGAGAGAGGATGGAGGAAAAAGGTAGCAATGGGCCAGGCTGGGGAGGGCTTTTAAAGTCAAGCAGAAAATTTTATATTTGATCCTGGAGGCAATGGGGAGTCGGTTTACTGAGTATAGGGGAGTGGTGGGGTCATCCCTAAACCTCTGGCAACCTTTGAGTGGAAGATGGGTTAGAGAAGGTTATTATTATAGCCCAGGGTTGAAGGGGCCTGCACCATGATACAGGACTGTGTGCGTGGAGACGAGGAGATGTGTGGGAGAGAGAGAGCTAGAAGTATTAGAACTCAGCGACAGCTTGGACATATGGGATGACCTCGAGGGAGGAGTAGTAGATGGCACTGAGGTTTCAAGCCTGAGTAGCTGGGAGGATGGCAAGTGCCTTTGACAATAAGGGAGCAAGGAGGGCTGGGGTTTAAAGAATTTTGTTATGCATGTGTTTATGGGATGTCCAGTTCAAGAGCAGCCGGTGATGTGAGACTAGAGGTCAGGAGAGAGGTGAGGGCTGGATAACCAAGGGGAGAAGCATCTCCATAGAGATTATGGTGGAATCCGTGGCAGCTGATGAGATCATCAAAGGATATAATGTAGAGGAACAGAAGAGGGCCCAACCCGTACTCAGGCAGTGAGTGAGTGGGTTGTGACATGGATGAAGTTCTATTTTTAAAAGACTGAGAAGAAGTCAGACTGGTGGGGGAACAGAGAGAGCAAGGTCACAGAAACCCAGAGAGGAGAGAGAAGGCTGCATGAGAAAAGGCTGCTAGATTTGGCCATTAAGAAATCTTTGGTAACTTTGGAGAGAGCAGTTTCAGCTGAATGATGAGGGTGAAAGCCAGCCTCCAGGGGGTTTGGATGAGAGAGGAAGTAGAAACACTGCTTACAGATGGCTTTAAAACCCAGGTTAAGAACCTCTAGGTCAATCTACATTTGAAGAAGCTGGGACCCAAAGAGAGGAAAGAATTTCCCGAAGGAAATAGGAAAAAGAATTGGGGTTGGGATTAGACTCTCATTCTTCTGATCACAAACCCCATGCTTTCCCTAAAATTGCTTCTATCCATCCATTCCTCCCCCAGGCAGTCAGTGGTTTTTTAATGAGACCAAATAAGATCCTATCTATAAGGTGCTTAGCACACTGCCTGGCACACAGCTCCCCTTTCCTCTATAGTAAGTGGCTCCACACACTTGAGGAGGCGCTGGAGCACAGCCTGGCCCCCATCTGCCTCTTTCAGGCAGAAGCTACCTTTGGGTCCTTATCTGCAAGGTTTATACCGCAAGTCAAAAATACATGTCTCTAGACCATAGTTTGTTCACGGTTCTTCCTTCTACTCTCATTAGAAAGTGTGGCTGAGCTCTAACACTCCCAGGAAGAGTTTCTGGGGAAGCAGAAGGTTTTTGCTTTCTCCACTGTCCCCTGAAATAAAGCAGACAGGGCAAGGTGCCCATCTGACAAACAGAAGCAGAACACAAGCCTGGCTCGAATTCAGGGGCAAAGACACTTGCTACTGAGTCTGTTCTTCTTTCCTGTGGCTGTTTACTGGACAAAACCAGTTGATTTAGAGGCTGAGGGAAGAAGCGGCTCCTTTCCTAAACACAATACTTTTGTGACCTCATCATCATGGGTACTCTCTCCCTAATGACACCTATTGTAACCCATCCATGGCCATCCTATGCCACATCCTCCCATAAATGCTCCAAGGTGGAAGAGGCCCTCCTCCAGCTCTCTTGGCTTTGCCCAAATACAAACAGATGGACACCAATGAAACTCAGAGGTTGTCTATCAGTTACCCCTCAGTCCTGTCCCAGGATGGACATACCTCCCTGCCCTGTCTCTGACAATGACCTGCACACCACTGGGCCTTCACAACATATTGTAGCTTGCTCCCATGCCCAACACACCTCTCTTTGAGGTTTTTTTGGGTGTGTCAACTTAAATTCTTTAAATTTAATTTTTAGAGTAAAAGATTTAACACTTTGTTGTCAAAGGATGTGAACAAATGGGTCCCAAGAGAATTGCAAGCTATTAATAACCAGAATAAAGAGTGCTCCAAATAACTAGTAAGAAAAGAAATGTAAGTGAAAACAACTGTAAGATTCTACCTCACATCTGGAAGACTGGCCCAGAATGACAAATTGTGGGAACGGTCAATGTTAGAAGGGGTAGGAAAGACAGGCACACTAGTGCATTGTTGGTGAAGCTGTGAGCTGGTTCAACCGTTCTGGAAAGCAGTTTAGAATCATGCAAACAGAGTAACTAAAATGTCCCGACCCATGGACTTTGAGATTCCCTTGGAATACCTCATGGAAGTCACGGGCAAAAATAAAGGTTCCATACATACAGAAATATTTGTAGTGGACCTTTTGGGGGTAGCAATAAACGAGACAAAAGCAGTCGTCTTTTGACAGGGAATGGTTAGAGGTCACAGAAGGCAAATG
This sequence comes from Pseudocheirus occidentalis, assembly GCA_028646575.1. Taxonomy (NCBI): domain Eukaryota; kingdom Metazoa; phylum Chordata; class Mammalia; order Diprotodontia; family Pseudocheiridae; genus Pseudocheirus; species Pseudocheirus occidentalis. The sequence goes on along the minus strand of CM053594.1, from coordinate 28,189,658 downwards.
TAATGAAATATTACTGTGCAGTAAGAAATGACAAACACAATGAATTCAGAAAAACACAGAAAGACTTGTGTGAACGGACACACAGGGAAGTCAGCAGAGCCAGGGAAACAGTCTGTACAATGTGACTGTAAAGAACAGCTGCCTAACAACCAACACTGAACGGTGTGAAATGACCAAGGACAAGCTTGGCTCCAAAGAGAGAGGAGAAGACACCTCCCTCTGCTCCCCGACACAGGGCAGGGTCTGGAGGTGCAGAACTACAGATGACGGAAGATTTCATTTTAGGCATTGTTTAGTTTTACTGATTTTTTTCTTCTTTGTTTTGTTTTTCTCTCCTTAAAAAAAAGAGTTCTGTGTTATAGGGTAGCTAGGTGACACAGTGGATAGAATCTAGAACTTAGAGTCAGGAAGAATGGAGTTCAAATTCTGTCTCTGTCACTTCCTAGCTATGGGACCCTGGGCCAATCACATAACTTCTTTGTGCCTCAGACTCCTCATCTGTAAAAATGGGGGTAACAGTAGCATTTCTCTTACCAAGTTATTGTCGGAACCAAATGAGTTCATTTGTTCAAAGTATGTAAAATGCTTTGCAAACCTTAAAGCACTATATAAGCATAGTTATTATAAGGGATCAGTCTCCAGGAATGGGTGTGTGTGTGAGAGAGAGAGATTCAGGAAGAAACCCAGGCAAGATGGAAATATGTCAATAAAAATCCCTTTTAAAAGAATGAACACTTGGGGCGGCTGGGTGGCACCATGAATAGAGCACCAGCCCTGGAGTCAGGAGGACCTGAGTTCAAATCCGGCCTCAGACACTTGACACAGAAACTAGCCATGTGACCTTGGGCAAGTCACTTAACCCCAGTTGCCCTCCAAAAAAGCAAAATGAAAAAAGAATGAACACTTTTGTAAAAGCGATAAAAATTTGGATTTCATCCATACATATGCCTGTTCTATAAAAGCCATCCTCTTCTGGCTTAGCCTTGGCCTTCAAGTGCCCTTGACCATCAAGGCCAAACATTCACTCTCTATTATATTTTATTTCTTTGGTGTGTACATTGGACTAGTCTTCCAACTCTGAAATTCTGTGCCTGCACAAATGTCATAGGTGCCTTAAAAGAAGCTACTTACCCACTGGGAGCCAATGACTAACCACTCAGCTGACGCCACATTATATGGATAATAGGATGTATCCAAAGCCCTGTGCCCACATGAATGCACGAGATAAACAGTGTCTCCAGATTACAACAGAGCTGGGCAGGAGGCAAGTGATGCCAGAAAATTATCCCATGTTCCCTTTGGGTTCTTGACCCTTCCCAGAATCTTATTAGGGTTTAGTAATTGCATGAAGGCAGAGTATGGGTTTGCTGACTGGCAAGATAGGCCTTGTGTTGCCATTACTTACCCTAAATTAATCTCCCACTGTAAGACAGTGCGGTCATTACCTCCTGCAGTGAAGGCATACGTGCCATCAAAAGAAACAGCCATGCTGGACACACCGTTTGGGTGGCAAATGATAGCAGCTGTCTTGTGGGGGTTACCATCAACTGGCAAGATCTGAAGTCCAATCTGGTAAGAGACACAAACAGGGCTGGTCTTCTTTCTCTTCATGCATTGTAACATCAGTCCATGAGCTCCATTATCACGAGAGCCAGAGGGGTAATCCAGAGCCCACTGAGTGTCAGGCCCTTTCCCCTTCCCAGCTGCTGCAGAGACACCCCAAAGTCAAGACACCCCTTCTACCCCAACACCCTCTCAGTCTGCAGAGACACTGCTGCCTTGGAAGTTTCTGCCAGGTCATTTGATGTGATGATGCTACTTGCCATCGCTAAGCACTATTTCGAAAGGTCAGCTGGGCATGAGGAAGTTCATACAACTTAGCCTCCAGTGGCAGCAGCATAAACTTTGAACTGGAAAGAAACTTAAGAGGTCACTGAGCTCAAGCCCCTCATCTTCCTGATGATGTAAGTGGGGCCCAGAGAAATGACATCCGTCCATCAGATGCCCAGGGGAAAGTGAGTGGCACACTCCACCACCAAGGCCTGCCCTCCATCCATCATTCCACAGCAAGCCTTGCCCTTCTAGGTCCCCTTGATACCACTGACCACATCCCACCCAGGAAGTCTGGAACAACCCATACCTTGTCTTTGTTTATAAATGCCAAGTATCGCTTCTGTGGGCCATCTGTGTCTTTCTCTGGGAGGACCAGGACTTGCCGAATGGGTGAGCCATAAGTTGGTCCAATTAGTGTCTTTCTGGAGAGATAGAAACAAACAAAAACAAGCTTGTCTGTTTTTGTTCCAAAGATCAAAATGTAAACACATACTGGTTATTCTAAATTTATGGTGGATTTTAGGCACACTGCCTTTAAAAGGCATAAAGTTCTGTTGCTTTGGTTTAAATTTCCCACCAGGGGATCAGGGCATGCATGTACAATTCACCCACTGCCATCTACCATTGCTAACTACTTCAAAGAAAGCGAGCCAGGTGTGCTGGAGCAGTTACAAAGAGCAAACACTTTGGAGAAACCTTTGTGCAAGAAACAAGGTTGTTAAGTAGTCAGTGATTCTGACTTTTCCCTGCGGTACCTGAGAGAGATGGACATAACGCCTTGGGACAAAGAAGCAGCAAGGAGCTGTTCTGTGCCAGCAGCATGAAAGAAAAGCGCCCCCCACCACCACCCAGTGCTGCACTGTTATGACAGGGTATGATGCTGTCCAGCATTCTGCCCACTGGATGTTACAGGTACACCTTGACCTATAGGACTGAGGGGTTTTGGAAAAAACGGTGTGTAGATTCCATTGCTTGAAGTAAATCATGCCTCCCCAGAGGGATCAAAGCCTTTCATTCGAATCCCAGGAGGGCACTTGGGGATGTGATCATTACAGCCTGAGGCCAGGCTAAAGAGGACTAAAGGTAATACAAAGTGGCCTGAGCAGTTATTTTCCTCACAGATGTCGATATTACCGAGCTTCACTGAGATTCAGCAGGACGTCTGAAAGGGAAAACTAAAAAGGACAAGAGGTGCGGCAGAAAGGGTCCATTTGTACTCAAACGAGCAGGTGCTGATTATAAAGGAGCCAAGTGAGGAAGGTGCCAAGTCACACCTGGCTCTCCTGGTCTGAACTGCTGAAAGTAATAAACTAGTAGGTTTTTAAATCTCTCCTATTTCTACATCACTGATTATTCCAAAGCAGCTCCTTCACCCCTCTCCCCTCCAAGCTGCTTCGCCTTCATTGCAGATTTGTCATCAGTGGGTGTGCAAAGCGAGCAACCGCCTAAGTCACACTTGTTGCACGGTTACAACAGCAACCAGAAGCGCACATGGGGCCCCGCCACTCGGAACAGAGGCACCGATCCTCTGAAATCTCACCCAGCTCTCTGTGAAAAATCTCCCTTTCCAATATTACTTTCTCAAGGCTTTCAGAGTGATCCTTCTCTGGGTTTGTGGCCAGTGCCCAGCACAGTGCCTGGCCCATAGCAGCCGTCCCCTGGTGACTGACTGGGGGGGACACTGTTCTATGTTTCCTTCTTGTCCATGCCCCCTAAAGTGGCTTCTCCTCCCCCCCCCTCCCCTTGGCCTTTACCTGCTGCCATTAAAGTCTATTTGGATGTGAGTTTTCACAGGCTGTGCCAGGGATGAGCTGGGGCACCACATCCATCTCCAGGGATGGCAGGCAGAAGGGCTCCCCACAGCCATGAAGTCATAGCTCACATTCTCTTACAGACCATGTTCCTGCCCTGGGATCCCAGGAGGTCTTCATTCTTGGAAGCCTTGTGTCTTGGCTAACACTCTGTGTATCAGAGAGGCTGGAATCCTGGGCTTGGAGCTCAGGGAGCCCAGTGCCATGATCTTCCTTTGGGCAAGTCCTAGCTAGCTGACACTGGGCCTCTGCTATCTCTGTCAAATGAGGGTGTCTGGTCCCCCAATGCCCAGTACAAGCCATCAGCGGCTAGAACCAGTCCCCCCCTGCCCCGTGGCTGCCACTGATCATTCTTCTTTCGTCTCTGTTCCCAAGGGCCTCATCTCCTCTTCCCAGCTGCCACCAAAACCAGAGCCCAGGGCTCTCTGTGGGAGTGGAAAGCAAGTGAGGACCTCCCTCCCCCCCTCCCAGCAGTCCTGGGAGCTCTGAGAGCATGGCCAACTGACCACCAGCATCAATATTCAGGCAGTGTATTCTGCAGCCTCTTCTCAGAGGGAGCCCTGAGGGAGCGATTTCCCTCATTCCTATTCTAAGGCACTAAAGGGGCCCTAATTCTTCCCAAACTGAGTGTCCGATCTGGGCTCTGCAGCAGCAGGATTATGCGCTAACACACCCCCTTCCTGAGGCACTAGGGCTGGGGGTGACTCTCTGGTTACCTGCACATCTTTGTGGTGGAATTAAACAGCTTCACTTTGTACACACTGTTGCAAATGAGCAGGAAGGACTCTCGGGTGATGGGGGGGTACCAGATCATACACTTGGGGATGGCTTCCTGGTCCGTGCGGTGGATGTTGAGGACCTGTAGGTGATCCTTGGTGGTCCTTATGAGGTCATACTCAATCTGCAAAGCAAGCCCAGCATGGCCACACAGTCACACGGTCACATGGTCATGCAGAGGAAGGTGAACGAGCAGGGGAAGCTCCGGCACCATCCCTACCATCATGGCACCACTACCTTTGGGGGCCGAGGGCTCCCTTTTGGCTTTGCTCTGCTGCCTTTTTGCCACCTGAGGGGGGTGAGTTTATAAATTCCTAAGGGTCACAATAAAAACTATCTTTGGCTGCCTCCCCACACTTTTTTTTTGGTCTTTTTTTGGAGAGGCAAAGGCAGGACAATTGGGGTTAAGTGACTTGCCCAGGATCACATGGCTAGTAAGTGTTGAGTGTTGGAAGGCAAGATTTGAACTCAGGACTTCCCGACTCCAGGGCCAGTGTTCTATTCACCGCTCCACGCGGTGCCCCCCAAATTCCCACATAGATGCTGACCTTGTCTATGCCCCCCATCCTAGAGGGAAGGGAAGGAAACAAGCATTAATTAACCACCAAATATGAACAGGAACCATGCTGAGTAGTTGGGTTTGGGGGGGGGGTTGTATTTTTTTTTTTAGCAAATATTATCTCATTCTATCCTCACACAAACTCTGGGAAATAGACTGAGGCAGAGAGAGGCTGGGTCTGACCCCAGGCCTGCCCTCTAACTGCCTGGCGTCATGCAGTAAGAGTGATGATTGGAACAGCTGACCTTTACAGAGTGCTTGGAGGTTTACACAGTGCTTTACATGCAGTGAGACAGCTACTGCAGGTGCTATACCCACTCTAGAGGTGAAGAAACAGAGGCTTTCAAAGATTCAGTGACTTCCCCGAAGTCACACAGGCAACCAGAGGTGAGGCTGCAACCCAGATCTCTCAACTCTCAATCCCTTTTCTATTTTCTGTCGCTTTTCAAACGTCTGGGTCTCAATGACCTTTATCCACCACTATTGTGAATAATCCCCCACACACTACTGTAGAAGAGGCAGCAGCAGGACCCTTGAGACCACAACCCCACTCCCCCATCAGTCAGTCAACATCTGTTAAGCGCCCAGCACCCACCAGTTGCTGCGCTGAGCGCCAGAATACAGAAAGAGGCAGGAGACAGTCCCTGCCCTCAGGGAGCCTGTGATCTAAGAAGGCAGGCAACATGCAAATAAACTGCACAAACATGCTACGGACACTCAGGATCGAGGGGCCACAACTATGAGACGAGACAGAAGGCCCTGGACCTAAGGGTTCTGTGGTCAGAGTTCCCTACTCTGACGGAACAGGGGAAGCAAAACCCCAGTTTCATAGGCCTTCCCATTTCCTTCTCAGAATTCACGAGGCCAAGTTCTCTTCATAAACGTCTCAGTTGAAAGAATACAGTGTTTGAGGCTAGAAGCTTTCTATTCTTAGCTCCGCTATTTACTACCACATGACCTTGAGCAAATCTCTTAAGCTCTCTGGGCCTCAGTTTACGAATCTGTAAAACAGGCTGTCAGACTAGATGGCCTTTGAGGCCCTACCAGCCTATAACAGGGCTGGGGACCCAGAGGACCACATGTGGCCTTCCCCAGCCCTGCCTTCCTTCCAACTTCAGGCCAGCAAAGGCCCCCTGCAGGCAGTGTTGCTGCCATTTCAACTCTAAATTTAAGAGACTGGCCCAAAGGAGCAAGTAGATGGTAACTTACCAGCAATCTGTCCTTGCCAAGGCTGAGAAGCCTGGGCTCATTGTCGTCCAGATGAATCCCAAACAGCAAGCTTTGGATTTTTTTGTGATGAGAATGAAGTCTTGCTAAATATTCCCAGACCTTTTCTCCGTTTTTTATCATTATCTTGTAAACGACCACAGTAAAATTTACATCCTGAATGAGAATAAAAGAATTCAAGTCATTCTCAAAATCTGTGTCCAATGCACATTTTAACAACACGAGAATTCTCACTGTTGCTCTAAACCTCATGTCACCTTTATAGAATGCTTTATCAGTGAAATTCCATTTACCTTCATCAGTCTCAGTACAGTTAGCAAAAATCTCTCCATGGCAATAGACCAATGCACAAGCATTTGTTAAGCCCCTACTACATGCCAGGTGTTGGGCTGAGTGCTAAGGACTGAAAGACAAGACAAGACAAGACAAGACAAAGCAAAGCAAAGTGGTCCCTGCCCTCAAGGAGCTTACATTCTACTATTGTTGCTGTTTGTGCTTGTTTCTCATCAGGAAGGTGATGCCAGGACTTGAAAGTGAATTGAATTTGAGTGACAGGATGGCTGTCCCAAGTCACCAGCCTCATCCTTTCCTCCTGAGCCATCTGGGTCCAGCAACCAGATACGGATCAGGACAGCTGGGAATGGCCCTCCAGTCATCCTGATCTGTATCTGGCTCCCACAATCTACTGAGGGATGGAATGGAGAGGAAGACACTATAAACAGAGACAAACCAAAATGTATGCAGAGTAAAAACGTAGTCATTGTTAGCCAGAGGGGGGAATCGGCTCTGAGCCGAGCCTTGAGACAAAGGCGTGTGTTTCAATGGCTGTGCTGCCTGATTCCCCATCACTGGCATGTCTACGGTACTCTGATCTGCACAACAACCTTGGAAGGGAGATGCTACTGTTATCCGCATTTTATATAGGAGAAAACCATTGCCAAGAGAGACTGAAGTGACTGCACAAAGCTAGCCCGTGTCTGAGGTGGGTTTCAAATTCAGGTCTCCCTGATTTTAAGCCCAACCTTTTGCCATCGGATGTCTTAGAAGGTAAAAGGAAAGCAGGCCAAACTGCCTGAAACACAGAGTAGGAGCTGAGTCCAGAGCCAGAGTGTCAGCACCTCTGTCCCAGGACTGTGGGAGAGGTGAGAGGGAGCCCCTGAAGCTTCTTGAGCTGGCACTGTGAGATAGGAGAAAACTAAAGCCAAAGTGAAAATGTCACCTGCCATGTGAATCCTGACACAAAGGATCCAACAAGGGACCTTTAACAAGGAGGCCCCTCCACCCTCTTTTTTCTTTAAACCAGTACGGTTTCAAGAGTTGCCAAGATGTCCTTGGATTCTTCTCAGTGGAAATACTTACAGCAGTTGCCAGAAATTGGGAGTCATGGGAGAAGCTGATAAGAGTCACGTTGCCTCTGGAATATTTGAAAGGCTCTGGAGTCTCATTTTCCAGGGATACAGCGTCCATAATATAAACTGTCCCTTCCGTGAAGCCAGCCCCTAGCAGATACCCTGACAACACAGACCAGAGAACAAGGACTCAGAGAGATGGGGTTACTTCCCATGACATCTCAGATCTGGAGCCTGGGAAGGCCCGCCAAAGTCAAAGAAAGAAAAATACCTTCGGAATTGAACGTCAGGCTCTGAACGCCAAGCCCATCCTGGAAGACCCTGCTCACCACGTACATCTTCTTCCGATAATTCCACACTTTGAGCAGCCCGCAGACACTGCCAATAGCAATGAGTGGCTTGTAGGGATGGCAAGCTATGGCATGAATGGCTTCCTTGGGCTCAATCAAGACTTCCTCCAGTTTGGTCCCATCTGTCGTTAAATGGTACACTCTGGCATCAGACGTGCCAATGATAAAATTTCTGTTTGCCAAAGAGAGACCAAGCCGTGTCAGCATTTGTGGGGAATTGGGGCACAACAGCTATTCAGTTCCTAATTGCATATGAAACCACTCTGTGTCTGTAATTCTGTGACATTATTAACCTTACATCTCCAAAAATACACCATCAATATCCAACAGCAACCATTTGCAAGTGAAAAAGCCTACATTTCAACATGCAAATAGAGTCATTAAGTATGCAGATGGACAGTCAGTTCTACAATTAGCTAATCTGCACATGCAAATTTTCATTTGTGTATGCAAATGTAGAGTTCTGCGCACATATGCAGATGCGCCTGTAAATGTAGTAGGGTAATTAAACAGCCTCATTTGACAATTTGGTCTTGAAAATTTATGGCTATTAATTATCAGACGTCTTTAAACGCACCAGCTAGGACGAGCAGAGCTTGGAGAAGAGGAGACTGGCAGAGGAGGAAATCCAAACTCAGCAGAGATGAGAGGGCCAAATAGAGGAGCTTTCCGATTTTCATACAAAGACTTAGAATTCCTTTATTTAAGAAACTTTATTCACGTGCAGCAAAATTATGGGCTGAGTGGGAGTCCTTGCAGTCCAGTAAGTGACATTCCCTGCCTGAGAAGAGGCATGGCCGTAATCTGGCTAAGCCTTAGCACCTGCCCTCAAGGAGCTTGGCACATTCTAGGAAGAGGCCACACGTACACACGGCGTAGGCAAACCCACACATACACAATGGACCAGGACTCTCTGAGTGCATCAGTAAATGGTTTATGGTTACTAAGTCAACTCAGTAGAGCCTGCCCGACTCACCTTACAATGAAAGGGTTGCCAGGAAGGGTGCAGTCTGATGGGAAGCCTGATTTGTCCCCCACAGGAAAGAGTGGGTTCTTTGAAAAGGACAGCATTACTATGGGGCTCAGCTTGAACTGGCTATACCAGATAACCAGTGACAGCTTGCTGTCATAGAACTTAATATGACCTCTGACATCACCGGTTACAAAGTATCTGGAAAAGACAAGGTCAGTTTGTTAATGGCACGGCTCAGCCCTCCATGTTTCACATTTCCCACATGTGTGACCCCAGTGCTGCAGGGGTGGTGAACCAAGGCAAGCGATTGCTTCGGTACTAAACCATGCCCTAAGGCTCGTGAGGACAACTTATCCTGCTGCCTCATTCCAATAACTCTATCCCTAAGAGCGGCTTTCAGGCCCAGAAGGGAGAGGGGTTGTGCCCAAGTGGGCACAGTCAAACCTGGGGGCCAAAGAACATCTCAGGGGGGGAAAGAGCTTTCATTTTACTCCCTGGATAGATACGAAATTCACATCTTTAACATAATTTTAATCATGAGGGAAAATGAATTATCTTGTGTTCAGACCACATGGCCATAAAAACCAAATAAAAGCCTGGATTTGGTGAGAAGTATCAGCTTTGTGCCCTATGTGCCCAATACTGCCCTCTCCTGGAATCTGAAAAATCACACGTCTAAGTGTGTGCAGGCGCCTGTGTTTGGTGTGTGTGTGTATGTGTGTGTGTGTGTGTGTGTGTGTGTGTCCATCAGAAAGTAAGTGGAAAGAGCTAAAATCAGAAGTTGGTACTAGGAAAGGAACAGTAACAAGGAACAATTGCAGGTAAGCTAAAAAGAGGCAGATTTAGGTACAATGTCAGCAAAAGTTTTCCAACAATGACTGCTACCTCCAAAGGGAAATGCCTCCCCCCCCCCCCCCGGGGGGACTTCACTGCTGGGCTGGGGGTGGGGAAGGAGGGAGGTGTGTACCCCTTAAGGGAAGCAAGAAGACCCCCTATCAGGGATGTGGTAGAGGGGGGCACCTGCCAGGGTCTGGAGAAGCCTAGCTTCTCCTAAATTAATTCAGAATTTCCCTAAGGATAAAGTGCAAAGCCACTGTTGTTGTTGTTTATGCTGAGGATAATATGACTCTAGGGATATTTACCTTTTGATTTGAATGTTTCATCTCACCCTTTAAGAGGAATAATGATTAGATTATGTTTTTCTAGGTAGGCTTGGTTCTCTCCACCCACCCTCTGAATCCCTCTTTTAAGGCAAGGACTAGTTCACTTTTTATCTGACATAAAGCAGGTGTTTAATAAGCACTAAACTGTGTGCTAAATAAAGATTACAACCCCTTCCTTTCTTTCTTTTGTCATCTTCCATACAGCTATCACCCAGCCAATTAAAACAAATATTCTTATTAACGAAGGTCCCAAATAGCCATAGTGGAATTGCTGCAGGGGAGAAACTCAATTGGAATCTGGAAATAAGGGCCTTTGTGATCACAGGACTGTACTAAATGACTTACTTGTCCACAGAAGTTAACACGGTCAGGCTGTCCTTCTGCAAATGTACCAGTTTGCAGGCTTTGATCCGAAGCACCTCTAGGGAAGTGTAAGACCGCGGTGGGGGGTGCAGGTCCCAGACCACCAGCTTCCCCTCCATTGTGGCGGTCAGAATCTGTCTGGTGGCAAAATGAAAGATCGACTGGCTAAATTTCCCCACAATCTTGTTGAATGTCTGCATTTCAAAAGAAAAGCTATGGGTTACTCCCTGTATGTACAGGTCAAAGAATAAACTCATGAAAAGTCTGCAACGGTTACGGAAAAGTACCAAGCGAATATGTGGCTTAACCCCCAAATCAAAACAGTCACCCTGCAAACACTTTTAAGGCCACAACGTCTCAGAGCTTGGTGAGGGCCTTCAGTGGGAACTGAGCTTAATTAAATGATCTAATGAAAGCAAATCAAAGGCAGATCAGTCCCTCAAACTTCTCTCATCTCCAGGGACTGAGAAGGGAATTCAGGGGGGTGCAACCTGTCAGAAAGAAAACCTGGGGGGCGGCTAGGTGGCGCAGTGAGTAGAGCATCGGCCCTGGAGTCAGGAGGACCTGAGTTCAAATCCGGCCTCAGACACTGAACGCACACACACAAAAAAGCTAGCCGTGTGACCTTGGGCAAGTCACTTAACCCCAGCTGCCCTCCCCCCCAAAAAAAAGAAAACCTGGCTCTAGTTACAGAATAATATCAACATACTTTAAATTTCCCAATCAGCTTTTTGTCATTAAGTCATTTCTCCAGGTGAGAATGACACAGGGTGAACAGTAACAGCCCTGGAATACAGCCCACTTGCCCACTTATAAAATAATGAAGCCATATCTGCAGTAGAATCGTTGGATTCAGGCCTGTAGAAACCGTCCATCCTAACTTCGTCCTCATGCAGATGAGGCCACAAAAGGCAGGGGTCTGAAAGCGTCGGAATGGGCACTCCAATACGGCTTGTGAGAGGTCCTCGGGCCTGAGCTGGATGCGCTTCCAGAGACTACCCGGGCACAGCATCAGAGGTCTGAGATTGGGAGGGAGCTCAGAAACTGCTTAGTCCAATTCCCTCATTTTACAGATAAGGTCACTAAGGCCTGCAGAGGTGTAATGTTTGGGCCAAGGTCACAGAGGTAGCAAGCAGGTGGGGCCCACAGATGGGACCCAAGCCAGTGCTCTTTACACACACACACACACACACACGTGTATGTATTTATGTCTATGCATACACATGTATGTATTAACATGCATATCTTACTCACACACACATATCATATATATCACATTCTTCTAGATTATATTAGTGCAGGTACCAGAAGATTTATCTTTTAAGTCCTGAAAAAACAAACTGTGAACAAAGGGAAATTTTGTGATCCGCTATGTGATCTTTCAAATGTATTACTTAATTTCCTCAGATATACAATGGTAATCATCATATTTGTTTTCTCTCTGTCTCAGACATATTGTGACAATCAACTAAATAATAACTAATAATCCAGCAAGTTCTCTGAGCTCTTTGAAAGGAAGGAGTTATTGAAAAACCGCAGGGTTTTGTTCTCCCTAGTACCAAAGGAAACTCACAGAATGCTTTCCTTTGTCACTGAGGCTCACATTAAAATAAGGCTCCTGGAGACCAGCCACTCGATACAGCCTTTTCATAAAGGGTCTCTCACAGCCATAACAGGTGATTACTTTTTGACCTTTCCGACCTTAAGGGCAGGGGTTATTCCTTTTTTTTTTTTTTTTTTTGGTCTTTGCAGTCACAAAGCCCAGCCCAGCCCCCAGAGCAAGGTAAATAGATGCTTCACTGATGCCGGCTGAATGAATTAAGTAGGAAAGATGGAAATCTTAATGGAAACCAGGACACAAGTCCAAGTTATTTTATGATCATCTTAGTTTTTTATACACTCAACTAACAAGTCCAAGGCAGACCCTGCACCTGCCCAAGGGACTGAAGACCACCTACAGCGGTTCTCAACCTGTGGGTCGCAACCCCTCTGGGGATTGAACAACCCTTTTACAGGGGTCACAGGAGTCGCCTAAGACCATTGGAAAACACGTATTTCCAATGGTCTTAGAAACCGAGACACAGCTCCTCTAGCCCTCTCCAGGTGGGTCCGCCCACATACAGTATTAAAGGGTCACGGCATTAGGAAGGTTGAGAACCACTGACCTAGGAGCTGGAGCAGCTTGAGTCCAGAGTGACCCCTGGTGGTTAATTTGGAGAATGCACTCTGAGCAGCTACACTGGCTGTATCATTGGGAAGTAGAGCTAGACGGTGACTGACAATTACCTACCTTTCTCTCAGTCTCTGTTGCCCGTGTAAGAGACATGCGTGCTCCTGTGGAGAGGCGAAACTCCTACACCTTACAGACATAAAGGTCGGACAGCTCCTGCTCTGAGGGAGCCTGCATTCCCCCCAGCGACGGACAACTCATTATCTTCTGAGACAGTGCATTCTACTCTGGTGGTCTGAATTGTTAGGAAGTACTTTGCTTACATCAAGCTCAGGTTTGTTTCCTTCCAATTTACACCCTATAAAGGGCAGCATTAGTGGTCAGGCTTGGGGTTGGTCCCATATTACCGACTGCCTGCTAGACACCTTTAGTTGGTTGACTGGTAGGCATCACCAACTCAATATGTCCAAAATGGAATTTACATAATCTCTGCTCCCCAAATCTATCCTAATTCCTAACATCCCAGTCCTCACTGGCCTCAGAGCTATCCTTGACTTTTCAGTCTCGTGACCCCCTACCCTGCATATGCCATTACCTCTCTACAATATAAGTCTTACCTAAGCCTGTTTCTCAACTCATACCACTCCCTCTCTCACACCAGCCCTCATTCTTCCATGGATTGCTGAAATAACCTCCTAATTGGACTCTCTGCATACACTTTCTCCTGTTTCCAACCTAGCCTCTATATAGCTGCCATATTTATATTTCTAAAGCATAAGAATGACCATGTCACTTTTTTTGCTCAATTCTAATGACTCCCTATTGCTCCTAGGATAAATACAAACTTTTCTGTTTCGCAGCTAGATGGTACATTTGAACCTGAGTTCAAATCTGACCTCAGATGCTTATTAATTCTGTGACCCTGAGCAAGCCACTTAACCTCAGTTTCCTCATCTCTAAAATGGGGATAATGATGGCACTGTGCTTAGCACAGTGACTTGAACATACTAAGTGCTAAAGCTCTTCACAATTTGAGTCCAGCCTACCTTTCCAGGTTTACTGCACAAGCATTTTCTGCTTTCTGGATAAAACCGCCTTTTGCTAACTTCTCATCTCTCACATTCCGTGTTTCATGCATAGGTTGTATGCCCCAAGCCTGGAATGTTCTCTCCCCTCACTCCCACCTCTTGGAACCCCTGTCTCTTTTGAAGGTTCAGCTCAAATACCACCTCCTAAATTATTTTGTATTTGCTAATCTGTTCTCCCTTGTCTTCCCTGCCTTCAGTGACCACCTCAAGCCATCAATCAATCCACAAGCATTTATGAACTCCTTCCTATGTGCTAGGGACCATGCTAGGAACTAAGGATGCCAGGACAAGACCGTCTCTGCCCTAGAGGAGATGGCATTCTACTTGTCAGGGACATTATAGAGAAGATTCTCAGTGAGTTAGGGGTTGGACTTGATGACCTTTGAGGGCCCTTCCAACTTAGAAATTCTGTGATTCTGAGTCACAGACCTGAGGTCAAATCCTAGTTCTTCACCTTATTAGTTGTGTGACCAGAGACGAGGCATCTTACCTCCTTGGCCTCAAGCTCTTCATATGGAAAGTGTGGGTGCTAAACCTGTGAACATCTAACCTCCTTCACAGTTAACAATCAAATATTCTCTCTGAAAATATGATGTGTGAAAATATAATAAACATACTTACTTTTTCAGTTAAAACCGGCATACTAAACTCAAGAATGTCATTTGCTTCATCCTGGTTAAGTATAGGTAAATATTAATATTTCTGTTCCAAAAGAGGAATTTTATAATATCAGGACAGTCACAACAAAAGCATATAAAAAGATTAACAGTGTTTCAAGGGCTTTATATTATGGAGTTAAAATAACCAATTGCCTCTTTCACACTCATCCCAGAACCAAAGCCCAGAGAAAAACAGAAAAATGGAAAGATACTTCACATACTATAAATGACTGGGTTAAAACCAAACCTGTAACTCGCCACAGAAGCAGCCTTCTACTGTGTGTGCCTTCCTGCCTCCTTTCCCATCTGACATTTTGAGGAACTCTAAGTGGGCAGAAGTGGGCACCTGGGATTTCTCCAGTGCCCACAGGATTCACATGGCAGACAGCCGAGACTCAGGCTAAAGACCCAAGTGCTCCCTGTACTGTCACTTACCCACTCATAAAACAGGAGGTGGCCTTTGCTGCTGCTCACCAATTCTTTATGATTAGCAGGATTGAAAATAACGTATTCCTGAAATGTAAAAAGAAAGAACAACTGATGAAAAACTCTGTGTTAGTAAAAAGTTTGTTTAGAGTCTTCAGTGTTGAAGATCAGAGACAGAACATGCTTTAATAGCAGGGCACCGGGCCTCCTTCTCTTCTGAAGGGCACTGAGTGTGGCCCTCCTATGTGGCCTGAGAGTATCATTCACTGTCTTAGCTCCTATACACAAGGACAACAACTAATCCAGCTGATCTCTGTGCTTGCTCCAAGTTCTCAATAAGTGCTGAATTAATAATATGATAACCACACAAGAGAATAAAACAGACCACACACATCATCTTCATGCCATTCAATTCAACAGGCATTTACTAAGCATCTACACATTTACACATAGGGGATGCAAAGATAAAACTGCCACCACCCCTGACAGTCCTTTGGGTGGCCTAATGGAGGAAGGGCTGAAACGGGGAGAGACTGGAGGCAGGCAACCCCCTGGCAGGTTGCTCTGGAGCAGGCCTCACCACCCCACATCAAGACTACCCCAATAGCTGGGGGATCTGCCTGCCTCCAGTCCCTCCCCACTTCAATCCATCCTCAGCCACAGAAGGGATTTTCCTCAAGTGCAGGTTGGACACATCACCCCCCAATCACTCAAAAAGCTCCAGTGGCCCCCTGCTGCTTCCAAGATCAAATACTAAAAGCTCTGTTTGACAGTCAAGGTTCTTCCTAACCTGCCGCCTCCTACCTCTCCAGTCTTCTTACACCTCTGACCCAGCCACTGGCCTTCTGGCTCTTCCATGAACAAGATACTTCATCTCTCATCTCCAGGCATTTTCTCTGTGTCCCCATGCTTGACAGGCTCTCCCTCCTCATCTCTGCCTCCTGGCTGCCCTGGCTTCCTTTAAGACCCAACTAAAACCCCACTTTTACTTTCTCAACCTACTTAATTCTAGTGCATTGTCTCTGTTAATTATTTCCAATTTATCCTGTATACAGCTCGTATGTATCTAGCTGTTTGCTTTGTTGTCTCCCCTACTAGACAGCAAGCTCCTTGAGGGCAGGGACGGGATGGTCTTTTGCCTTTCTTTGTATGCCCACTGCTTAGCACCATTCCTGCCATCCAGCAGTAACTTAATACATGCTTACTGACCGATTGATACATCTATAAAGTGGGAATACCATTTGGGCCACTTGCTTCACTGAAGCGCTCTTCAAATAAAATGACATAATAGATATCATCTCATATCCAATTTCCATTGTGACCAAAAGTGGGTGCCCAGAGAATTTTCTGTAAGGGCATGTGCCCAGGGTTCAATGATCATCTTTAAGCTGAGCCTTCTTCTCTTCAGCTTCCAACAGTAGAACTCACCTGAACACCCATATCTGGTTCCAGGGTGACAAAACATGCAGGGGTCTCAGTATCCACTGTCCACCTCCAGATGCAGACTTTCTTTAAGGAAAGGTAGCAAAGAGACACGTAAGAGAAATTTCCTGAAGTAGGGTGTGGTCTCGGTATGGCTCTCTTGGCTAACAGTGAACTCTGTGGTCACTGGCACACCCAGTCAGCCAGCACACAGTCAGTGGAGGAGACGGGGGGGGGCATCAGAATGGGTGCACTTCTTCTGAATATCCAACAAGGAGATTCAGGGATGCCCATGTGGGAGAGCCATTACGAGAGAGATCTTTAATAACAGACCCAGTGTGTCCTTTACCTGGAATGTCGCATCATCAATGGTCACTAAAAACTTTGCGTTATTTGTCATTGCCATGGCCTTAATGCCATTTCCATCTGGACAGATGTCAAATATTGTATGGACAGGAATACTGCAAAGCAATAAAGATGCAAGTGCTTACTAAGACATGACAGTCACCATGCAAGTTTAGAACTGGTTACTTGACCCCTCCATGCCATTCAACTTCAGGAAAATTCATGGGGTCATTTTTTTTTTTTACAAGGGCAGGGTCAGAACTTGGCTCTTCCCCTCTCCATGACCTCTTCTCCCATTGTCCCAGTCCATCAGTCCCCTTTGAGTTTCAGTTGCTTCTCTGACCGACCTAGACCCCCACAGTTCACCATTTCAATGCCACCGCAGATTCCCTCACCACCATCATCATACTCCCCCAAACCTCCCATCATGCCAGCTACCAAGCCTGGGTCATCCCCGACTGAATGCTTCCTCTGGTCTTTGGCTGGCTGGAGTCCGGTTAACTGGGCTGACTGGGTCCATTATCAATTTTGCTCATTCCTTCAGGGACCTCACTACACCCTGACAATCATTTCACCCACCCCTCAAATACTCTCTGTCCCATGAATGTAGATAGCAGTTATCCTAAATCATCTCTATACTTTTTAGGCTCCAAATGTTCCCCTTATTTGCCTGAGTCTCAGCAAACGGGCTTATCTCCTTGATGAATTCAGCCCATGTAGTGCAAGCATTCCCCCCTCCCCCATAATGACATGCTGCACCACCTCAGACTCTCTCTGTGTCCACACGCCACCTTCCCTTTTAGGCTAAGCAGGCTGGATGCTTTCCTTTGGCCTCCATCCTCAGTCCTGCCCCACCCTTTTTCATCTCTCGTGTCTCTCACTGTGTTCTTCTCACCAGCATGTTCCTCCTCCATCTCCCCATCCTCCCCTGCCAATCCACCCTGCTCATCTCTCTGCTCCTCCTCTGAGGCCGGGCTCAGCTCTCCCCTTTCTGCAGACCTTCCTTGTCTGCTCCAGCCCTCCACCCCTGGTAACCCTGAGGCTGACTTTTACAACTACTCCCGGCTGATGATGGCAATGTATTTCCTTTTATCTATTTATGTGACGGGGGTAAATAGGGGAATTATCCCAATCTGCCAGACCAAGGCACCTCTATGAAACTAAGCTTGCCCCCCCCACCCTGGCCTCCTGCTAAAGGACACGCACAAACAGAGGCTTCCCTGTGTGCTAGTCCCTGTGTGCCCATCACTGAAAACTGCGCCAAAGATAACTGACAATTATCAAGAAATAACTCCCACTCTTGTCCTCTTTTTTGAGTATGGGGCTTAGGACTTTCACATGACAACCCTCCTAGTCCTTCTCTTCACATTAGGGAACTGGGAATGGGGGTAGGGAGGGGGCACTGAATTTGGGGATGGCTATGACCACTCTTTCTGTACAGAGTGACTGAGCTGGTAATTCAGGGTGCTGAGTTTTACTTGTACATGTGCGATGGAAGAGACATGATAACAGTTCAATGGGAAGGTACCTGCTCAGTGATGAAGAGGGTGTCCTTTTTAATGTGTTTCAGAGACTCTTGTCCAACACCCAACATACACAGAGAATTCTCAGTCTCCTGGCTCCAGACATCCAGAAAAGCTTTCTCCCTCCCCCCTTTCCTCCCTGGCTACAGTGATATATGGTATACACATGTATATACACAAATACAGACATGTATGCACATACATGTGCATGCACATACACACACAGCAGAGAGTGCACATGCTTGTCCATGTGTGTGCCTGAGGCTGGGCTGGGTTGCCACTTCAGCTTTGTTTCTTTCCCTGAGAATGTGTGAAGGGAGAGTGATTCTGAGATGGACATTTCTATTCAGAGTGGCTATCTCCCTCAGGTCAGCAGCTGCAGGGTGCTAAAGTGGCAGCAGGTGGGGTTTCCTGTGACCACACCCTTCCCAGAAAAGAATGATGACCCTTCCTAAGACAATCAGAGAAGCCATGGCTAGCCATTATAATGGGAATGGGAATTCGAAGATCTTCCCTGGCCCTTAATAGACCTAATGGAGAGTTTGAAGACCTCCCCTGCTTTTAAAGTAAACTCAGCCCCCTAATGGGCTGAATGTATTCACACGGAGCCTGTGGTGGGAGGAGTTTGCTGAAGGGAAGCAGAGCCCACAGGAAGCTGGGAGCCAGAGCCAGAGAGATGGTGGGAGAGAGGGGAGCTCAGGCAAGGAGAGAGAGAGGTTTGTGGGAAGGCTGAAGGATGTCGTGGCTCTCTGTGTTATTATGGCTTCTTAATATCTTTGGTACTATGATGGAATCGGCTTACTGGTTTTGGGATTTGGTTTTCTGGTGTCTAAGTAAATGCTTCAGTTCTGTCCTCTATACAGAGAGTTTGGTATATTTTGTGATTGAACATCATGTGATATTTATAGCCACAGTCTTTATCATGATTGTGGGCGCTGTAAATATTGCAATGGTACTACAGCCATGAGAGATGGACCTCAAGTTACTGCTTAGACACAATAGAGATCAAAGATGAAGGTGAAACCTAGTTAGAAATCCTGCAAATCTTCTGTCTTTGCCTCCCCAGATAGTCAATTAGGAGTTAAAAGTTGTTGTTTGTCTAAGTTACTCCTGTGCTGTAAGAAATGATTGGGGGGGGGGGGGGCGGGTAGGTGGTACAGTGAATAGAGCACCGGCCTGGGAGTCAGGAGGACCTGAGTTCAAATCTGATCTCAGACACTTAATCCTTACTAGCCATGTGACCTTGGGCAAGTCACTTAACCCCAACTGCCCTGCCTTCCCCCCTCCAAAAAAAAAAAAAAAGCAAAAAAAAATGATGAAGGGGATGGTTTTGGAAAAAACTGGGAAGACATAATAACTAATGCAAAGTAAAATGAGCAGAACCAGGAGAATTATGTACACAGTAACAACAATATTGTAATAATAATCAACTATGAAAGACTTACTCTGATCAAAGCAATGATCCACCATAATTCCAAAGGACTCATGATGAAAAATGCGATCCCACCTCCAGATATAGAGCTAATGGGCTCAAGATGCAGATTTGAAGCATGTTTTTTTTCTCTTTCTTTTGCTTGTTTTTATTTTTATTTATTTTAATTTTCTGAAACATGGCTAATGTTGAAATCAGTTTTGCATGACTTCCTATGTATAATGGATATTGTATTTTTTTATTTCTCAGTGGGACAAGAAGTAGAGAAAGGGAAAACTGAATTTGGAACTGAAAATAAAATAAATTTTTTAAGTTATAATTCATATGTTAATTTTTTGTCAATGTCTTATGAGGTTTTTTTGTGCTCAATGTTTCTTTTGTGGTGGAAATAATTATCCTATACTTGGCATCTCTTTTCTTAAAGAGACCTAGTTTCTTTTTGGGGAGACCCTGGGCATGAAAAAACCTATGCTTTAAAAAATCATCCCCAAGACTCCAGGGTTGGGGCATTATGAGCCAGACAGTGAGAGAAAACTCTGTCTGTCTGTCTGTCTGTCTCTGTCTCTGTCTCTCCCTCTCCCTTTCTCTTTCTCCCTCCCTCTCCCCTGCCCCCCTCTCTCTGTCTCTGGGACCAGCTTACAAAGACTGAACCTGGTCCCTTTTTCTTAACTCCTGCTATGGTCAGTTTAGTGAAGAGCCTGGTCCCTGGATTACAGACTCATACTTATAAGTCTTTCCAGCCTGGTCAGATCTAAATAAACTAATGTTTGATTGGCATGGTCACAGTGAATTCAGGGTTACCTCCTCACCATAAGGAGGCATCAGGGGAAGGCATTACTGCTGTTCCTTTCATTCACCCAAGGGAGAAGCATGGAGAATCTCAGGAATTTTTAAATTTTATTTTTTCTTTTTTTTCACTGGCTTTAAAAAGATGAGTTGAGAAATATATTGTCTATGGAAAAAGGAATTGAGGAACTTGCTGCTTATTATTAAAGGCCTTGTGTGAAATAACTCAAGTAACCATAAAAACATATTTTAAAAAATAGTTTTTACTTTGAACAACAGTTCTGAGAATTTAGTACAAGTGGGGAAAATGAAGCTAAAAATAATAAATGAAACAAGAATATCTGATAGTGAAAATGTCTTCAAATCGAAACTATTCTAAAACTTGATTTTAAAAGCAGGAGGCCAAAGAGAAGCAAAATACGATACATGCGGAAAAAAATTTTTAATGAGAGAAAATTTTCATTTCAAGGTTTGGCAATTCAAATCCAATTACTGCCAAGTATTTCTTTGTTTTCTCCAAAAGTATCTTTATAATTGAATTCTTCTGCTGGCCTCCTTCATAGCATAGCATTCAGGTAACAGGATTATTTTTAAACAGAAAAAGAGTTTGACTGTGTCCTAATGATAAATTCAAAGGATTTGCTGATTTAAGGATTAAAAAAATCTCTTTTAAATGGAAAAAGTGAGCACAGGTCCTTACAGGGTGATCAGCTAGCATTCTCTTGGCAATATGAAAATGGAACGTGCAGAAATATTGCTTGTTTAGTATTACACACACTAGTGAACAATTCTCAAGTTCCGTGCCTACCCTGTGAAGCTGTCCCACACAATCACCAGGCATTGGGGACCTTTGTCAGCTGTTGCAATCCACCTTCTGTTTGCACTCACGCAAATACAAGTGATCACATTACTGTGACCCTGTGGAGACAGAGGAAAACATCGCTTGAAACGCAAAGGCCAGAACCAGTCCTGTACGTGGATAGCGCAGGGCCCTGCTCGTGAGGCAAAATTGGAGGGGGAACGTAGGGCCAGACTGGGTTCAAAGCATCTTCCTTATTACCTTATATTGATTTTGCATTTCTGTGGGTACCTACTGTCTCTCCCAACAGAATGTAAGCTCCTTGAGGGCAGGGACTGTGCCATTTTCATCTCTGAATCCCTAATATATGCTTATTGATTGACTGACAAACACTACCAATGAGCTGGGCCTAGAACTGAACAGGAGGAGAGCAAGCTAGCTTGCCTTACAGAAGTCAAAAAGTTCTTTAAATGACTCTAATGTCTCCCTGAGACAAAGTCTCATTATTTTAACACTGATATTCAATTTACTGATACTAATAGTAACAGTAATGAATAATAATAATAATTAGTAGTTGATTAGAGAAATGCAAATTAAAACAACTCTGAAGTACTTTCTCACACCTACCAGACTGGCTAACAAGAGAGAAAAGGAGAACGACAAACGCAGGAAGGGATGCGGAAAAATTGGGATACTAATGTATCATTGGTGGAGCTGCAAACTAGTCTAACCATTCTGGAGAATCTGGAACCAGTTTCAAAGGGCTATAAAACTGTGCATACCTTTTGATACAGTAATACCACTACTAGGCCTGTATCCCAAAAAGATCAAAGAAAAGGGAAAAGGTCCTATTTGTACCAAAATATTTATAGCAGTTATTTTGGTAGTGGCAAAGAATTGAAAATTGAGGGGATGCCCATCAGTTGAGGAATGGATGAACAAGTTGCGGTATATGATTGTGATGGAATACTATGGTGGCATAATAAAATATGAACAGGATGGTTTCAGAAAAACCTGGGAAGACTTACACGAACTGATGCAAAGTGAAGTGAACAGAACTGGGAAGACATTATACACAGTAACAGCAACATTGTAATGATGCTCAACTGTGAAAGACTTAGCAGCTCTGATCAAGAAAATGATCCATGATCATTCCAAAGGACACATAATGAAAAATGCTATCCACCTACAGAGAGAACTGATGAACTCTGAATGCTAATTGAAGCATATTTTTCTCTCTCTTTCTTTTTGTCTGTGTTTTCTTTTGTAACATGACTAAAGTGAAAATATGTTTAGCATGACTTCTTACGTATAACTGATATCAAATTGCTTGCCTTCTTTTAAGGAGAGGGGAAGACTGGAGAAAATTTGGAACTCAAAATTTCTAAAATTTAATGTTTAGAAAAATTTTACATGTAATTTGGAAATATTTAATGAAAAACATGCTGAAAAAAATTAGTAGTAACTTGTATTTGTATAGTTCTTTAAGACTTGTAAAGCACAACCCCCTTAGGAAGGTAGTATATTACCCCCATTTTATAGATTAGAAGACTGAGGTACTAAGAGGTTAAGGGACTTGTAGGGAGTGGGGAGAGCAGTGTCACAAAACTAATAAGTATCTAGAGAGAAATTAGAATCCAGGTATTTTTGACTCCACGTCAACAGTTTCATCTTGTATAACCATTGCCAGACTTACCTTCTAAGCACTAAATCAAATCTAGGGAGATGTCTGTATAGCACTTTGCCAACATTAAAGTCATAAATCAATGTCAAGGGATTATTGGCAGCAGCAGCAGCATTATCCTACAACCTACAGAACCACGTTCATCTTGAACCTAAAATGCCTCCTTTCTGGTTTCATTTCCAAAGTCCATCCCACCCTACTGAGCTCGTTTTCTTTCCCTGCTACTTCCACTTCTCCCCATACTTGACTTATGCAAGGTCTTTGTTCACACTCTTTCCTCCCATTAGAGAAACAGTGGTCCTTTCTCCTTTCAGTCATGTGAAATCCTGCCCAGTTTCAAAGGCTCATCTCCTTCCAGGACCCATCCTCTCAATTCAGCTCACACTGCACTTTCCCTCAAGTCCTTCCTTTTGTGGCTTAGAATCAATAATAGAAAGTTTTTACACTTAATTTGAGGGTGGAGGTAAAGTTGATTAGGGGACTCCATCAATTGCATAACATCCCCCCCCCCATCCACTGAGTGCAACTGTGGATGCTGAGCATTTAGTAACAGAGACAATAAATAAAGCAGAACAAGGAAGTTTCTGCCGATCCCAGGGGAAAAGTGTTAGCAGGTGGCAATGCCTACAAGGAAGGCACAAAACAGCATCACCATCACGTGGAGACTGCAAAACTAAGGCCACTGGGTATATGAAACATTATCAGGGCTCCCTTGCTCACAAGCCCCCACCAGTGTATCTGCCTTGTCTCTAGTCAGCTAGAGAACGTGATTAGCTCGGAACAAAGACATTTACTGATGTAGCATAGTAACAAAATGTTGCCCTCACATACCCAGGGCACAGTCTTATACCACAACTGTGGGAAGAAAGGATGTCCACTGGGGTCCATGAGCAGAGAGGTACCCACATAAGGGAACTATGTGGCCAAGGCACATTCTAGGAGTGGCAGCTTACACTTTTGCCGCTGGACTGCTAATGTCCCTCATCACGCGCCTCTTCTGACCTTGTCCTTATACTTTCCACTGGATAACACCTGATGGCTTGGCTGCAATCACCATGGTCCCCAGCTTCTGGCTCGGCTAAAACCCTGGCATAGGGACCCCTATGACCTTTTCCCAGAAGGAGTCTAAGCCTTTACCTGGGCATCAATAGGAGCATCTCTCTAGTGCTCCCTGGGGGACACCGTCTCCTGACTCAGCTCCCCAGCCAGATTCTGCTCCACCAGAGGTAGCCATGTGCTTTGGCTACAAGAAACCATTGCCAGGAGAGGAAGGGAGGGATGGGAAGGGAAGAGGGAGATATTTCCTCTCCCTGTTGCCACACTAAGAAGTGTTGGGAGGGAAAAGGTGGGAGCAAACTATCAACAGCTGAGCCCTTCTTCGACATCTGTATTTCTTCCTAACTCTCCTCTGCAACTTGAATACCAGTACAGGCTAGGGATGGCTCTTCTCTCTTAAACTCTCAGTCTCCCCTTATTCTCCCAAATCACTGAGTAAGCAGAGAAAAGAGCTCCAGGTAGTTCTAAAATCTTTGCCAAACTCAGCCTTTTCTGCCAATACTTACATAAACTAATGACCCACTCAAGGTCTGAAATGAGCGGACCCTCATATTTCTCTGTCTTTGTTAGCTGCCCCATATACCCAATTATTTCAGCAAAAGAGTTAGAAGGACTCAGTGGATCAGGGGTCCTCCAATCAACCCCCCACTATACCTATTTGCCACATAGTCTTATTCCCTCAGGGCAGCTGGGTAGTATAGTAGATAGACTGCCAGGCCTGGAGTCAGGACGACATCCTCATGAGTTCAAATCTGGCCTCAGACACTTCCTAGCCGTGTGACCCTGGACAAGTCACTTCACCCTGGTGGTGTCACACCAAAGGCCAAGTCAAAGGGCTTCTGTGGAGCAACAGTCCAGGGATCATCTTTTCCCTACCTGGAAATGGTACTGGGAGTTCTTTAAGGCATCGAAGAGCACGACTGTGTGAGAGCAGGCGTAGAGTATGACCCTCTGGTTTTCATCCCGCATGTTGTAGATGGGGAGGGAGCAGTTCCACCCATAGCACCAGGTCAGGTTCTGTCAGGGAAAAAGAGACCTCAAGTACCTCAACACATCACGAGATCTTCCAACCCTCTTCCCCAATCCAGACACCAATTTTGTGATCCCTTTCTGGGGATTGGAGGAGGGATGCATGTGGATCAGAAAACCCTGGAGATGCCAAGAGCTGAGGGCCCTCAATCCAGCCACTGAAACCCACCCTCTGGGCTTCTGATTCCCCATCTGATCTCAGGGTAAAGGTGAGAATGGCAGCAAGAAGGAACGATGTGAAGAGAGGGCTTTAAAATGTGCCAGGGACTTCACAGACATTATCTCATGGGAGTCTCACTACAACCTTGTGGAACAGGAAATATAGGCATCATTACCAGCAATTTACAGATGGGGAAACGAAGGCTTAATGACTGGTCCCTGATCACAAAGCTAATAAGAGGTGGAGACAGGATTCAAACCCAGATCTTTCTGACTCCTATTCCAACCCTCCATTTACTAGAAGTGACCATATGAGATAAACCCTTTGTTAGAACAAGCCTAGAGTTGTGCTATTAAATCCTCTATTGAGAGATGCCCCAGTAGGAGGGAAATTTCAAATCAGAAATAGAAATAAAAAACAAAGAAAAATAACATTAGGCAAAGTCCTGAGCTAGCACTAACTTGCTTTATGAAAATACCTGCAGGTACTGGAAATACAAAGTAATCTCTCATGATAAAAGTAACTAATTTTATAATGAAAAGCACAGTTGGACCTTATTAAATACATAGACATCACTAAAAATAGGAGTTTGAATCAAATGCTTTAGACTCAAAATATGTCTTTAAAGTGTTTTGTGCTGTAAGACAGAAATTCAGAAAAACATGAAGATGCATGAATTGATACGAAGCAAAGAAAGAAGAACCATGAGAAAACTATACTCAAAGATCATAATATAAATGGGAAAAAAAAAACCCTAAAAAAGTCAGAATCCAGATTATGGACAAGGCCCAGCCTTGGTTCCAGAGAAATCGAGAGCCAGGCACCTGACCCCATCTTGGTAAAAGATAACGGACCACACACACAAGCCGAACATGACAAACTGTGTCAGATGAGGCTGGTTAGATGGTTGAATTCTTTTGCTTTTTACAAATGAGTGCCCTGGTGGTGAGGTAAGAAGTAAGAAGTGATGGTGGTATAAAAAAACAAAATCAATCAAGAAATGTTGAAAAAAAAATAACACGCCTAATATTTTGGAGTTGATCTGTCGACTGTTTAAATCACCATAAAGAGGGGCGGCTAGGTGGTGCAGTAAATAGAGCACCAGCCCTTGAGTCTGGAGGACCTGAGTTCAAATCCGGCTTCAGACACTTGACATAAAAACTAGCCGTGTGACTTTGGGCAAGTCACTTAACACCAAAAGCAAAAAAATTAATAAAATAATTTTTTTTAAATCATCATACAGAGCAGGACCAACCACTAAGGAAGGTAGACCCATCTCTTGAGGCTTTTTGTCTTCACAGATGCTTTGGGAGATGAAAGCGGAGCCCCACTGTATTCTCTCAAGGCTAATGACTTTTTGTAACCAATAAACACAGTGGGAGCTTCTATTTCCTATGTCTTTCAATCAGTTGTTCGCCTATGACAACCAGGTCTGCTGTAGAAAAATCATCTGTAAAAGTGGTCTCTTCCCTTTGCATGTTTCCATCAGAGAGAGCCTGGATAAATACAAGGGCCTGTCTCCAAGATTTTAGAGGAGAAAGTAGAATATTTACTTTTATGTGTATGGATTGTCTCTTCTTAATAAAATGTACATTTCCTAATGGCATGATAACTTCATTCTGGTCTTTCTATCTCCAGAGCTTAGCACAGGGCCTAATATAGTATAAGCACTTAAGAACGCTTGCTTGCTTGCTTGGGGTTTAACCAATCTGTTAATCAATCAATAAACATTAAGCATCTGCTATGAGGCAGGCATTGTGCTAAGAGCCGAGGATACAAAGAGACAAGAAACAGATCCTGACCTCAAGGAGCTTATGTTTTAATGCAAACAAATATATGCAAACTATAGGCAGGATAAACAGGAAATAATTAAACACAGGGAAGACACCAGAATTAAGAGGGACTGGAGAAGGCTTCCTGTAGAAGGAGGGATTGTAGCTGGGACTTGAAGGATGCCAGGAAGGTCAGTAATGGAGAAAAGGAGGAAGAGCCTTCCAGGGATGGGTGACAGACAGCCAGAGAAAACACTGGCAGCCTAGAGATGGAGGATCCTGTTTGTAGAACAGCCAGGAAATCAGTGTCACTAGATCAAAGAGTGTGTTGGAGAGTAAGAAGCCTGAAAAGGTAGGAGTGGGGCACATTCTAAAGGAATCTGTGTTTTAGGAAAATTTAATTAGTAGCTAGATCAAGGAGGCACTGGAGTGAAGAGAGATTTGAGAGCAGGCAGACCCACCAGCAGTTAGTATGATAGTCCTGGTGCTGAGGGGCAGCACCAGGTGGGTAACAGTGTCAGAGGAGAAAAGGGGGTATATTCAGGAGATGTTGCAGAGGAGAAATAGACAGGTCTTGGCAACAGCTTGGATGTAAGGGGTGAGAGACAGTGAGGAATGTAGGATGGCACCTCCATTGGGAGCCTGAGGGACAAGGGGGATGGTGCTGCCCTCTATAATAACAGAGAAGAAGAGGGGAGAGTTTTGGGGGAAAAGACAACGAGTTTAATTTTGAACATTTAAGATGTCTGCTGGGCAGCCAGTTTAAGACAACTGGAGGTCAACAGAGAAGCTGGAACAGGATAGGTAGAGTTGAGAATCATCCGCAAAGGGTTGGTAATTAAATCCATGGGAGCTGATGAGATCATCAGGCAGAGGGGGGAGAAAAGAGGGTGCAGGACAGAACCCTGTCCTCTAAGGATAGGCATGACCTATAGAACCCTGTTCTGTAAAGAATGATGAATATGAAGATTTTAAAAAAATACAGAAAGACATATAAAATGATACAGAGTAAATGGTGCAGAAGCAAAAGTACAATATATAAAATCACTGAACTATGTAAATGAACACACCTTTTCAAGCAGAAGCAAAACTCAGACAAAAATTGTAGTTTTCTATTTGTTAAGAGAATGGATATATGCTTTACGTGTTGGTGCCAAAGCTGTATAATATTTTTATCTGAGTTTTTGGTTTTCAAAATTTTAAAGAAATATAGAAACACTTCTGTTTTTCTAGATTTACTTAACTTTTTTTTTCCTGCAGACCACACATTGTGCATGAGTCAACTGGAAATAAGATGTGTTAAAAACAAGCTGAGTAAAAGAAATTTAATTTAAAAAAATAAAGAAAACAGACATACTGAAGAAGAAAAAAACCCCAAAGCAGTTGTTGCCCAAGATGGAGCCATACTCTTTATTAAGGACCACTGATTTACCAGGCAGCTAGGGGGCACAGTGCACAGAGGTCCTTTTCCTCTGACCCACTATTACACTGATAATTGGTATCAGATAATTTAGTACTTAAATATGGACTGTCTTACATTGTTTTTCCAGCTGTTGCATGTACGTTAGATTTGTTCCCCCCACTAGGACAGAAACTCTATGGGGGGGAAGGAGGAGGATCATGACTTCTGATTTTTATAGGTCTCACAATGAACAGCACTGGGTTAGATACATAAATCAGTGCGCCACAAAATACTTGCTTATTAAGGAAGCATTGACTGTATTTAGTATGGAACCAATTCACTCAACTTTTACTAATGTTTGACAAACTGCCTTTCCTAGGCATGAATGTTACTATTCGGAGATTAAATAAGGCTAACACAGCACAGCTCATTTTTTAGAAACATTTTTTTTCTCTGAGATCTGCTCTGTGACCCCCATAGAAGCCATTACACGTCAGAGCCCGATTTCTCTCTCTTGCACGCTCGGCTCCGGATTCCATCTGTTTATTTCCTCTCCTTTCCATTCAGACCTTCTCTGGCGTAGGTGTGAGTGATAGACTCATAGGATCGTAATTGTCTCAAGCAGCTACTTCCAGGAACAGAATCGTTTAACATCCGATTTCCCTTTTGAAAACCCTTTCAACATATCTTAAAATCTGACTGTTCTTTTCAGAACTTGCTAATCTTTTAAAGAATTTTTAAAGCTTAAAACTTCAGATTTATGCTGGCTTCTGGAAAGCTGGCTGTGCCAGCATCAAAGCTCCCCGAGCAGTTGGCTGTCATCAGTTATCCACACCGGCTGTCACAACTTCAAAGTAAAGGTGAAGTGACATGCCATGTGGCTATGACAAAAGTTGCTTATTGAAACTGTATGCTTTTGACTGACAGCCAAAAGCTTAATTTACATACTAATAATCTTCTTCTATTATGATCTAACCTAGGGGTAGGGAGCCTGTGGCCTTCTAGATCCTTAAGTGCAGCCTTGTGACTTTGGATTCAGTCATGATGCACATAAGGAAAGATCTTGGAGGCCACATGTGGCCTCAAGGTCACAGGTTCCCCACCCCTGGTCTAACATTTGCTGCAAATACATAAGACACATGTGCATTTATTCCACCAATATTTCTCAACTAAAGACAAGGGATCTGTAAAATAGATTTCTTGCTGAAAATATTTTTTTTGGCCAAATCCACAATACAGATTTTATTCTATTTGCCCCTCATAAGACTCCTCCTTACCAATTTGGAATTTCCTTTTTTGTTTCTATACTTGAAATGGAAACCACTGTCACATCAAATAACTATGGGAATCATGAGTTTACTTCTTATATAAGAAGTGACGGTTACATTCTTTGGGAATGTGGCATGTTAGTGCAAAGGATAAAAATAAAAAATGTTGAGACTAGAGAGAGCTTAAGGGAACTTGGCAAACGGGACACTGGAAATTTTTAGCTATCCTAGGAAACCAAGAGTCCTGGCCCTCTGGTGGACGACTGGTGAAATTACTTGTGTGCCCATTGGAAAGACTACAATGCAACCTTGGTGGTGGTGACACGCCACCACTTCTTACTGGCCAGGACGAAGTCAGACGAAAGATTCGGGAGGCCTAAAAATCCAACGATCTACCCTTTTCATCAGACTAATAAGCAAATCGGCAAAAACTTGGAACTCCGCTCTCTGTGTTGTCCTGTCAATGCTATAGGAAGATGGAGGATGCCATTCTTTGAAGTTTTTGTTTAGGGGTCTTTTAGTCACAATGATGCTAAAAGCTCCCAAAGTGCAGGAATCTTCAGTCATGTTCTTCTACAGGTGAAATGGGCCTGGGTCCATAAAATCAACAATTTCATTGTGCAGGATTTTCAAAACTATTAGCAGATGGAGGAAGGAAAAACCCAAACTCTGTTTCCTTCTCTGGGTGAATGAGAATATTTTTATTCCTAACAGATGGCTCCTCCCTGGAATATTTTCAGCCTTGGCACTGGCAGTTGCTTTTCGAAAAAGCTTGTCGTATTTCAACAGTTTTCAGTATTGTTTGATTTTTTTTGCCTTCCACTAGACCAACTCCTTTCGAATCACAAGGGTAATAGAAATCACAGAAGGAAAGAAGGGAGAGGAAATGGATAGGAAGGAGGCTGTCATATGCAGGAGAAGTGCCACAATTCACGAAGAACAAGCGGAATGAAGGGCATATCCATGGAAAGGACAAACTCTGCTGGGAATTTCCTATTCCTTGAAATTGTTGCAATATTGACACATTTCACAATATGTCACACCATCCCCACGCCCAACACTTTAAATGGGCTTTAAAAATGGAAACAAAACAATATAATAAAGCATAAGATTAAAATTATTGTTCTGTTATGAAAACTTTGGCCTTAAAAATAGGCATATGATTCTTATAAAAGCACTGAAAAAGTCCCCGTTACTTACCAGGGGATAAATTTTTTCCTCCTCCGTCTTTTCTCTAAATAGATCATCTTCCCTGCTGAAGCACATTAATGAGTCTTGTGGTGTGAGTTCTTTGGAGGAAGAAGGCTCCTCTTCCTCAACCTGCTCATCATTCTCTTTGTAAGGAATAATCCCATTCTCATAAACGCGAACTGAGGCCTTCCTTGCAGAGGATGGATCCGCAGTATCCTTAGGAATCTGATGAGTCAATCCAGGAGTCTCTCGAGTGCCCTGTCTACTTGATTCTCCAAAAATTTTACCTAGGCCTCCACTTTTCTCTGCTTCTTCAGACTTTCCACTTGAAATTTCCTTTTTATCATTAAAAAAAAAAAGAAATGTCAATTCAAAATATAATCCCAATTTTTAAGGGAGTAAAATACCCTACTGTCTCTCGTAATATAATTCTATCCCCTTCACAACCACAGTCAACACCAATCAGATGATTTCTTTGACATTGTACCAATTGGTTTAACTATTAAACTGTTAAAAATGCAATGAGGATTTCAATATACAGCACAGAGTGCACTTGGCCTGTATTATAAAGGGGGGTTACCCCAAGGCTTAGCCTCTTGCCCATAGGTAGGAAGTATGAGATTGGCTAGTTACCACCTCCCCAACAAAAGAGGCCTTGAGGCACTTGCTACAGAGTTGAGGAAGCTATCCTAACTGCACCAAGTACCCGACTTCCTCCCTGACTTTGGCCCAGTGTTCCCTAGTCTCCATTTAGAGCTTAAAATGTATACTCAGTCATATACAGTATTTCATAAACATTAGAAATTAGCTCATTATTTTGTCCTTTTTAGGGGTAGCTAGGTAACACAATGGATGGAGTGTGGGGCCTAGAGTGAGAAAGGCCTGAGTTCAAATCCTGCCTCAGATACTCCCTAGCTGTGGAAACCTGGGTAAGTCCCTTAACTTGTTTGCCTTAGTTTCCCCATCTGTAAGATGAAGATAATAATAGTATTTACCCTCCTCTCCCCACCCCCCAGAGTTGTTTTGAGGATCAAAGGAGATAATAATAATACTTTTAAAGCACTTAACACAGTACCTAGTACATGGTAAGTGCTACATAAACGTTAGCTATGATTATTGACCTCACCTGGAGTTCCAGGACATTAGAGCCCATTAATTTCCCATTATGACTCTTATCTACTTCACCTTTCTGAATAACTCATAAGGAAACACTTGTTTTGTGGTACAGAATACCACTTTTATTTCAAAAACAATATAATTAAACAGACAGAGTACGTCTCGGCTGTGCTGGCTGGGTGCTGCTACAAATCTGACTCACCAAAGACTGAGATGAGCCCTCAGGGTATGCCCTGACTGGGCCTGTTCAGTCACATTCGACTCTTCCTGACTCCATTCGGAGTTTTCTTGGCAAAGATACCAGAAGGGTTTGCCATTTCCTTCCAGACTGTTTTCCAAATGAGGAACTGAGGCAGCCAGGGTAAAGTGACTTGCCCAGGGTCACACAACTAGGAAGTGTCTGAGGCCGAATCTCAGGAGAGCTGTAAAAAGAGTCCCTTCGTGAACAGCACTTCG
>CM053594.1:28140928-28156969 GCA_028646575.1 Pseudocheirus occidentalis | reverse complement strand
GCCGCCGCCTCGAACGACAGGCCGTAAAGCGAGCGGGCACGGGGAGGGGGAGCGGAGTGCCCACGTGCTTCGGAGCGCCGCGGGAGCGCGCGCGGTCCGGCTGCGGCCCCTGCGGAGGCAGCGAGCGCGTTCGCGTGGGTCGGCGTCCTCGGGCTGCCACGCCTCGTCCCGCTTCTAGTCTCCCGCCTCTGGACTTTTGCCCGGTCCCCGCGGGCCCCGTACCCAAACTGCACCCCCTCATTTCCTTTCCAGACCGCCTCCTCCCGGAAGCCCCCTCATGCCTCCCTTAGTTCTCTCCCTTCTCGTTCTCCAAAGGCATCCTCGTCCTCGTATCATCACGAAAGCGCAGGCTGGATCTTGGCACCACTACTCAGTAAACTGCGGTGGCTCCCCATTGCCTTTGAGAGCACACACAGATCGCTCTGCTCGGCATTCAAGGCCCTTCATAAGCAGGACTCCCAGGTCCGGCCACACCGGCCTCCGGGGCTGCACAAACTCGACACTCCTCTCCGTGCGCTCTGCTTTCTCCACCGACCTCCCCGGCCTCCTTCAAGTCCCAAATAAAATCCCTCCTCCTACAGGAAGCTCTTCCCGGCCCCCCTGAATTCCAGGGATCTTCCGCCTTATCCTGTGTAGAGGTGAGGCCACCTAGGGTTTTCTTGGCAAAGATACTGGAGCAGCTGGCCATTTCCTCCTCCATTGGCTCATTTTATAGAAATTATACCCAGGTGTCCGAGGCTGAATTTGAACTCGGATCTTGTGACTGCGAGCCGGGCCATCTAGCCACTGTGACGCCCCCTAGCGGTCTCTGCTATAGCTCTCTGTGTATAGGTTGGTTCGCATGTCAACTTCCTCATTAGAGTGTGGGCTCCTTGAGGGCAGGGGCTCTGTGGCCTATATTTGGTATCCCCAGCTCTTTGCAGTGCATGATTGACAGCTGTGCATGTTCGCCCTCCCACTGGGTCAGACTAAATTCCCCGGCAGTTTCTTAATAAACATCTTTTAATTGACTGTATCTGCACTACTGCTTCCCCTCATCTTGGAATCCCCAGCACCCGCCTAGCAGGGGAGAAGGGAGAAGCACTTCAATGCTTGCTGGATGGAAGGTTTCTTGAAGCCCACACTCCAAATCCGACTTCTTGTAGCTTAGGAGGGGTTGACAAATGACAGCCAGGAAGAGATGAATGTTGTTTTTTCATTTTTTTTTTTTTATTGTACTTTAAAATGTAAAAAGCCATTCTTAGTTGGGGGAAGTAAAACAAAGAAATGGGCAGATTGGGGCATTGGTTGTATCTGCCCACCTGACTCCATACCCAAGTATTTATGAAGGGCTTGCTATGAGCCAGGCACTGTGCTAAACCCTGGGGGTACTAGGGAGCTAGCCAGAAAAGATGACCAATTCAGTTTGGGACGTATTGAGTTTAAGATGCCGGTGAGACCTCCAGTTTGGGTGGTCAGCAGACAGTTGGAGATGTGAGTCTGGAGGGCCAGGTAAGAACTGGGACTCCTCTGGATAGGGATGGCAGGACGTTTGATGCTGACCTCCCCACCCTTCTCTGACAACAAAAGGGGCAGATTCAAAACACCATGATGGCAAAGGCTCTGTTTATTAAACTGTCTGAGAAAAGAGATCTGGAAACACTTGGAGTAGGGAAAATGCTAGCCATTCAAACAGCAAATGCTGGTAAACACAGTTCTGCAGTTACAATAGAAGATTGGTCATGGAGGGAACACAGTTGGGGCCCAATTTCTCCATATGGGGAGAGATGCTGAATGGTAGGTAAAGCTTTTGTTTGAGTATGAGGCCTAAAATGGTATCCAGAGCCATCTCTGAGTCTGCACCACCTCCTCAGTGAAGGATGACATTTCAACTACCTGATAGCTCCTCCTATGGCAAACTGTGGCTCAGACCATGTCAGTCTAGCCATGGGTGCTTCCAGTAGACAACAGATCTCTAAATCTACCACCTAAAAGAGGCAGAATGGCTACAAGGATGCCAGGCAGTAACTTAAAATCACTGATATTTATTAGAGGGCATGTTTAAAAAATTCAAACATTTGGGAAGTGTCCAACCCCCCAAAACTCAGAAATTCCCATCAGTTAATGTCAGTGTCCACTTTCACAATTTCCATTTTATAACTTGAGAGAAGGGTGCTAGATGAGACAGGGCTCATTGGTGGGGGGGGGGGGGGTAGGGGAAATGGGTTCCTTTGACCCAGCCTCCAGGAGTAGGGGTGCTTGCTGCCCCCTTGTGGAGCCAGAAGACTTGCATCTCCCAATCGGATCAGCACATTCCCCAAAAGCAGCAGGATTGGTCCGTGTTTCCAAATGTCCTGAGGTTGCAGAGAAACACTCAAGATTTACCAAATCACAACCCAGCCACCCATGCTCCTGATAAGTTACCTCCCCTGAGCTTAAATATCATTATACTCTGCCTTCAGTATTCCCAACCTAGTAAGAGATGATATACCTTGGAAATAAGAGTCAAGTTACAGCTTCAGAAATGCCTGGACAGCTCATCTCCACTGGCAGCTTTTTGTACACAAGATTCTTTGGGAAGTCTCTGACCTCGTACACTTTGTTTTAAAAGGACTGTAAGTGTGTGAGTGTGTGTGTGTGTGTGTGTGTGTGTGTGTTGTGTAGCTATATACATACATACATATATCTGTGTTTGTGTGTATATAGATATACACTCACACACATATACGTATATATCAGGACAACACAGCAGCTCACTGCAAATCACATCTCCTTATCCAAATTAAAAAAATTAAAGCAACCTCCAAAAGTAAAAATACTGTCAAATTAAATTCCTACCCACTCACCCACAAGCAAAATTAATTTCCATTAAAGACCAAGGCATAATTTGAAGGAGATGTAAGCAAGTGTGAAGTTTTAACCATGCCTTAATCCAGGCAGACTGCTGGTCAAAACCCCTGCTGGAAGTGCATCCCCACACCCGAGCAAGAGTTCACCCAGCCAAAGCCATTGCAAATCCTTAAGCTCCCAGCAGGAGCTGAAGACAGGGAAATCAGAGCCATCTCCAGGTCCAGGGGATGGGAAGGGGGAAGTCATCTTTGTTGAGGTCCCAAAGGGCAATCATCTTTGCAAGGGAATAATATTGCAGCTGAAATAAAAAATAAAAAGGGATTCACGTTTATGTTTTACATGCCATTAAGAAAATCCAGAAGATGCTTTCCTACTTTTCTTTCTTTAAATCTTTCATTTTGTGTCTCGATCTTAAAGCATTTGCTCAAAGGGAAATCCTTCTACTTACTAAAAAGGGAGCGAAGTGAACAGCGAGGGGCAGTGTGGTACAGTGGATAGAGCACTGGCCTGGTAGTTAGAAAACCTGAGTTGAAATCCTAGCTCTTACATTTATTAGCTATGTGGCCATGGACAAGTCTTCTAAATTTTATGAATCTGCTTCTTCTTCTTCTGTAAAATACTGGTAGTACTGACCTCAGAGGGCTGCTCACTGTGAGGCTCCAATGAAATGATGTATGTAAAGAACTTTGAAATCCTTAATATGTGTTATAAATGTTAGTTCTTTTCACTACAGCTAACACGGGGTCAAGTTTACCTTCAGGCCTCTATTTTGGGACAATTTACAGATCGAGGAGAGGTTTAATATGACTCATCAAGCAACTGCTATGTGCAAAGTATCTTGTCATAATCTAATAATAATTGAAACTAACATAAGAACACGCTTCCTTTCCAGATGCCCATCTGGGAACTAACCAGGGCCCCTGAACCGGGGCTCAGCACTGCAATGTGAGAAAAGAGAGAGGAATGTGGAAAACTGAGGGAAAGCCAGGCTTTGTTTCCTTCTCAGTGAAGGCAGCAAAGCCAGCAAAATGACATCCACAGTGACTTCAGCAGCATCGTCGGGGGAAAAGCCACCCAAACGATGAAACAGCTGAAAATGAATGCTGTGAACTTACAAAGAACCAACATGTGAAATGATGGCCCCAAGGAGAAGAAACAATGATACCCGTTCTGGCTCCCTCATAAAGGCTGGAAGCTATGGTTTGGAAATACCACAGCAATCTCAGATTTTTTTCAATATAAGCATAGGTTTTTCTCATTTCTTCTTCTTTTTATTTTTTTATTTTAAATTTTATTTTGTCTTTTTCTTTGGAGGGGAAGGCAGGGCAATTGGGGTTAAGTGACTTGCCCAAGGTCACACAGCTAGGAAGTGTTAAGTATCTGAGCCTGAATTTGAACTCAGGTCCTCCTGACTCCAGGGCTGGTGCTCTACTCGCTGCACCACCTGGCCACCTGTTCTGCTTTTTAAAAAATTCTTTGGGGGCAGCTAGGTGGCACAGTGAATAGAGCACCGGCCCTGGAGTCAGGAGGACCTGAGTTCAAATCCGGCCTCAGACACTTAACACAAAAAACTAGCTGTGTGACCTTGGGCAAGTCACTTAACCCCAACTGCCCTCCAAAAAGCAATAAATAAATAAAATAAAAATAAAAAAAAATAATAAAAAATTCTTTGGCTC
Organism: Pseudocheirus occidentalis; assembly: GCA_028646575.1. Taxonomy (NCBI): domain Eukaryota; kingdom Metazoa; phylum Chordata; class Mammalia; order Diprotodontia; family Pseudocheiridae; genus Pseudocheirus; species Pseudocheirus occidentalis. The sequence goes on along the minus strand of CM053594.1, from coordinate 28,152,464 downwards.
TCTGAAGTGGGGAGGGGTGCAGGAGAAAATCTAGGCAATATCAAACCAAAAGAATGTAATAAAAATTGATTTTTTAAAAAAGGAACAAGCTTGGCCCCAAAGAAGGCTGATAAGAAGACCTCTCCCTTCCCTTGCTCCTTGGCAGAGGTCAGAGTCTAAAGGTGGGGAACACTACAAACAAGGTCAGATTTTTTTGATGTTGAATGTTAGTGATAATTTTTTTCAAGCATTTATTATCATGATGGCTCTTTGAAGAGCAGGGGGAGCAGGAGGGATACTGGGGGGAATCCAGGCATTAAAAACAAGAAATAAATGAATAAAAACACCCACAATTTACATAATGACTAGCCAATGTGAACAGAAAGAATAAATGAACCTGGATGCTGCCCTAATGACTAAGCCTAGCCCCAGAGAAGCATGGAGAAAACATGCCTCCCTCCTTCCCTTCACTGACCTGTAGGGGGGAGATCCTTGGAGGGAGGGGCTTCCACACTTCCACCCTTGGGTGTGGAACACCGCATTTACTTTCAGATTCAGTTAAGATATTCATTTTGCTGAACCACATTTTCCCTCCCAATTTCTTTTTTGTTATGAGAGATGACTTACTGAGCAGAGAAGGTTAGGAGAGATATTTGGAAATGAAGGTGATACAAAAGCAAGAGAAAACAACAGGAATTTTTTTTAAAAACCAAAGCGTAGGCTGCTTTTGCAAGTCCTCTTACCCCAGCAGTCCTTTCCCAGCCCAGCGCATCGGGACGAGTCTGAGCTGGAGTCTCTCGCCTCCCCGCACCACTGTCACACTCAACGGATGCTGAAAGACAAGGAAGAACCAATTTGAGAGTCAGACTGGAAGAAGCTTCCTGAAATCGAGTTCTGGTAGTGATACTGCCAAGCCTGCACCAGCCTGCTCCAGCTGGGGCAAGCAGGCGAGATGGGCAGGGGGAAAGTCTAAGGGGTTCTGGCCCGGAACTACCCATCCCACAGTTCTGAAGAGCAGATCTGAGCAGCTCTTATTTCCCTTTCCCTCAGAGAGGAGACACAACTTGGAGGAAACCAACTCCCTGTTAGCATCAGGCAGGTAGAGAGGAATGAGCCCCACACTAAACCAGTACTCCCAGGATGGAGGATGTTTTTGAGATCTTCAATGACCCCACTAAGGACCAAGTTGGGGGATTCAACCAAAGGACCTTGGTTTGGGCTGAAATAACAAGGGACTATTAGCAAGAAAGAAGGGACAATCACATTGCTTTCTGCAAGCCAATTGAGGGCTTTTTCCTCCTGAATTAAGAGACTTCACTGCTGTATTTTACCTGTGAGAGTAAGAATTTATGGTGTCATGGATCTGTAGATGTAGAACTTGAAAAGGAATCTCATTCAAAGCTTTCATTTTAACAGATAGGAAAACTGAGGCCCAACAAGGTTAAATGACCTGCCTAAGGTCACAGAGATTAGTAAGTGGAAGAACTGGAATTTGAAGCTAGGTCTAGCATTTTACCCAAAATACCATGATGCTGGGCATCCCCAGAAGTTTCTGTAAAATCTTCAGAAGGCCCCGGAGACCAAAGTAACACCCACTTCAATTCACTACCAAATTCACTACCATGCAACTCAGCAGTCAATTTTCAGCACCTGCTACGTGTGAGGCATTGTGCCAAGGGCTGGGAACAGACTGGAGTTGAGCCTGCCTTGGGCACTGTGCCAGGCAGGGTCCAGCACTGGAAGGAGCCTGAGGGTCTCTCCACAGAAGTGTAAGTGCCCAGACAGGGCTTTTGGTGGAAGGATTGTTTCTGGCTAAAATTAAAGGCACTGAGAAGGGTCTAGGGCAGTGGTTCTCAACCTTCCTAATGCCGTGACCTTTTAATACTTGTATGTGGAAGTATCTGCATGTGGGCAGACCCTCCTGGAGACAGATAGAGGAGTGGTGTCTTGGTTCCTAAGACCATCGGAAATATGTGTTTTCTGATGGTCTTAGGCAACCCCTTAGAGGCAACCCCTGTGAAAGGGTCATTCGACCCCCAAAGAGTACGTGACCCACAGGTTGAAAACCGCTGGTCCAGGGTCAACCTCAGAGTCAGAGAAGAGAAGACGTGGCCACCTGACTCACCCCTTCACTGTGTTGGACCACTGTTCCAATGTTCTGAAGATTCTGGAAGTTGTGGACATTTACTGAGCCGAACTCCACAATCTCGTCATCCACTTGGAGACCCTTGAAACATAAGACCAAAAACGTATGAGAGATTCTAATGAGACTTCTACTGTCCAATGCCTTTCAACAGTCAAGGGGTTGCTATGTTTTGATTAACAGTGTTTTGTTATAAAGGAGCAAGCATAGGATCATGGATTTAGAGCTGGAAGGGATTTCAGAGGTTCTCCAGTACAGTACTTACTAAATTGTGAGACTCAGCCCCATGTGGGGTTGTGACCCACAATTTAAGAAGTGCTGAAGGGGGTCATGAGTGAAGAGTTTAAGAAGCCCTCATCTGACAGAGGACATTGAAACCCAAGGAAGACTAGTTTGTGCACGCTCCCAAAGGTCATCACACGTGGCACAGAAAGAACTGGCATCTACTCCAAATCCAGTTTTTTCTCCTGCAGGAGCCAGGGAGGCACTGAGGTAAGGAAGAAGAGTCACTGGGAAGTGTGACAAAGTCACTGCTTTGTAAAAACATCCAGGAAACCCTTCCAAAATCCAGCAACATTTGCCAGCAAGAGCTGTAAAGAGACTGTTTTGTCCTGCAGGGGATAATCCTGAAGATTAGAAATGAGTAACTGAGACCCCTGGAGGGTGGGAACCACTTCCTCTTGCTGGTTCCATGGCAGACATGGTCAGAATATCACTAAGAAGTTTCTGCTACTTGTGCCACCTCTGGATGCCCTTTGAGGGCCGTTTGACTAAAAGAACATCTGAAATGAAGACTGTGACTTCCACTGAAGCCTGCATGTGGGTTCTGGGGCAAAACTAACCATCGGCTTTCACTGCCCTCAGAAGCCCTGCCTCTATTTCCTGCCCTCAGCATTTAACTAGGCTATTCCAGAGAAATTCAATTCAGAGGGAAGAACAATTGTTAATGATCTTTATTCTCATTCCATCCCAACCACCATCCAGGAAAACCAAGGGAGAATCGCTCTCTTTTCCAGGCGAAAAAAGCATTGAGATGACAAGGGTTTGGCTCTGAGTGCCTGTGGGCTTGCAAGCCGGAGCTGCTGCCCATGGGCTGAGCCTTGCACCATCTCCCTTCCCAATAAGTGATTCTCACATCATCACTTGGTCCCGTAGCAGCTGCCAAACTTACTGAGTTACTGGCAGGAGAGCCTGGGCTGATGTTGTTCACTTTAGCAAAGGGCCGAGGAGGACTCTGGCTCCGGCTCCGGCTCGGGCCCTGGCCCCGGTTCAAGGCCTCATTCTGTGCCTCGGCTGCGTCCCTTGCTTGTTTCTCCTTCCCCCTGGCATGGAGCTGGTGCAAGGCTTCTTCTACCTGCTTCATCAAGGCTTTGTGGTCATTCTGCAGACCTACAAGACAAACTCCTAGTAGAGAAGGAAGAAAGCTGTGCCCCCAAACCAAGGCCAATGTACATCTTTAATCCCACATTCTTAGGCAGTTCCCTTGACACATTTCCCTTCAAGGGAAAATGGGAGGATTGTTAGTTGAGAACTATCTCCGAATGTGCTCCCCAAACCGTGCTGCACAGTGATTGTCCAGGATGGTGTGTTTTAGTGGCATCTGTCACTAGGAAGTCAGGCACCCAATACAGCAGCTTTCATCTGTGAGAATCTCACAGCCAAATCCTCAGATCATGGATCCAGAGCTGGAAGGGACCCCAAGGGCTGAGTCCAACTCCCTTGTTTTTCACAGGTGAGAAAACTGAGGCTTGGAGAGCTTAAGTTATCCATGGAAAAAGGCAGTAAAGGGACACAGGTGGACCTCGGACCAAGGTCTTCTGACTCTAACCTAGAGACTCATTTATCACAACCATCTGACCAGATAGTCTGACTGAGACCCAAAGGTATTAGCAGAAACCAAGTTCTAGGGAGTTAAGAGCTGAGCTTCTGCTCATCCCATTTCCCAAGCTTGCCAGAGCAGTCAGGCTCCTCTGTACTCACAGATAATGTTGTGCCTTGCAGTACGAATTTGATACACATCTACATCTGCTCGAGGATAGCCCTCAATGTCGACCAGAGGCTCATTCATCCCAACTTCTTTTTGCTAGGGAGAAGAAACGAGGTTAATAGATGTCATTAATATAAACTCATCATGTTCTCTTTTCCCATAGGATTTTTCTTTGAACCTACAAGGGGGAAATATGGGTACTTAGAAGGGAAAGTGTAGATCGTGTTAGGACAAAGAATCTATACCTAGTAACCTAAGGACAAATGCCTCAGGCAACCTGGTCCAGGGGATAGAATCCTTCTTTTGGAGTGCTGGACCTGAGTTCAAATCTAGACTCTGACACCAACAAACTGCGTGTTGTTGGGCAAGTAATTTATCCTTCTAGTACCTCGGTTTCCTCATCTGTAAAATGAGAAGGTTGGACTAGATGGCCTCTAAGAGCTTGTGCAACTCCCTACCTATGACCTCATGACCACCTGGGCCAGGACCTCAGGAACCAGGCCTGACAGACAGCTGAGTGCATGCTCAACATGTAGTCCACTTCAGGGGGTGCTCCCCCGACTTTTCGGTCTTTTTGTACTTCACCATCCTACTCTAAGGCTACAATCCAGCTCCACTGGCCTCTGGGCAGTAGCAAAGAGAGCAGGGAAACAACTATGTACAAAAAGGCCGTGTGATAAATGGAGGAGAATCAACAGAGGGAAGGCATATTAAAGAGGATCGGGAAAGATTTCTTGTTCAGTCCTGTCTGACTTTTCATGGCTCCATTTGGGGTTTTCTTGGCAGAGATACTAGAGTGGTCTGCCATCTCCTTCTCTGGCTCATTTGACACATGAGGAAACTGAGGGAAATGAAATTAAGGGACTTGCCCAGGGTCACACAGTTAGTGTCTGAGGCTGCATTTGAACTCAGGTCTTCCTGACTCTGGGCCCAGTGCTCTATCCACTATGCCACCTAGCACTTTTTGACTTTGTTTGTTCCTGATCTGTATTTTCTGGGGACCAGCTGTTGCTTTCTCAGGTCTTGAATGCTATATTCTTCAAGGACCTCAGGAGTCATTAGAGGCAAAGCCATGCAAACATGCAGGGTTCTCTAAGTGGTCTGACCTAGGGCAGTCTGACCAACGTCTTCCTGGTCTGGGCTTTACCAGATTCTAGCCTTACAACTACAAACTTGGCCCTGGCAGCAGCTCCAGTGGACTGCTGCTGGTCCCAACCTTCATCAGCTAGCTGGAAGGTTCTGCCACTGTGAAACAAAAGAACTGGAGGCCTGTCCTTGGTTTAAGGTTATACTCCTAGGCCGGGTTAACCAGCTGCGGGGCCAGCCCAGCCTGGTGGGATGAATCTACAACCTGACATAGGGTCAAAGACACTCGATGCTACTCATACTATGCATAGCTTCAGGCTGTCAGCATGGAATCCCTGATGGCCATCAGTCCTTGACCTGGCTGCAAGGTCGGCTCTCACTCCTTCCTATTCCTTGCATGGCACAGAGCTTCAGGCCGTCTGCACTGGTTCTGGGTCAGGTGCTCTGAGAATCTGCTCAGCGCCCTCCACAAGTTCATAGGCCTTTGGCCATCTTCCTATGCTCGCCTGGGCTTGAACAAAGGACTTGCTGCTTCTCCCCTGAATTTCTGAAACCTCTTCAATCTGGTGTTCTTCCTTGATGGCTGCTGAACTAACTGTTGGGAAGAGCTGGCTTATACTGCTTCCTCCTACACTGCCATCTTTAAGGAAGTTAGTTCTCTAGATTTTCCTCATGTACAATTCTGAACATATCATTATTTGCTAAAAAAAACTTTGCTGACCCTCTATTGCCTCAGGAAAAAATATAAAATATAAAACCTCCAGCCTAGGGTTTAAGGCCCTCCCCATTTTAGCTCAAAATGACTTTTCCAGCTACATTTCACATCATTACTCCTCACAAACTATGTTCAAGCCCCGAGTTGTGTCCTATATTATATAAACTCGACAAGTCCCACCTTCTGGGGTGCCCACAGAGTATCCCCCATGGCTGGAATGTACTCCTGCCTCACTTCTATCTCTAGAATCCTTGACTTCCTTCACGGAAAAACTCAGGGCCTCTCCCTGACCCTCCTCCGCCTAGGTTGCATGACTTGACATCTACTTATCTGTGTACTGCCATGAGGGAAGTTCAACAAAAAGGTAAATCGAGGCACATTTCTCTGAGCAAAATAATATTTTATTCACAGGGCACAAAACCTGGGAATAAGATGGGTCAATGGCTCCCTCAGTTTCCAACCAGAGACTCAAGGAAAACAATAGCTCCCTTTTTATAGATTTTGAGAGTATAAAACAAAACACAGAACAGAGTTAAGTGACATCATGGGGTTGAGGGCAACATGAATGGTCACACAGCTGAGGTGTGAGGGACAATATGATTAGCTGGAAATGAAGGGCTGACAACAGCCCCCTCCTTCTTCCTGGGACTAAGAAAAGTTCATTGAGTCCACCTGCAAGGCCAAAGATAATGGCCCAGACTTCTTTGGACAGCAAACCAGACCTCCTTGAAAGATAGTGTGGTGGTGTAAAGATGGTGGGCCCGACCCTTTTATGGCTGGTGGAATCCCCAAAGTTTAGCAGAATTCCTTGAGGCCGGAATAGAACAAGAGCAAGAGAATTGGATTTCTGAACTCAGTCTGTTATATGCCAGCTGAATTCTGAGCTAAGTTTAAAGACAGACAACCTAGGAAGTTACAAGGACAAAATCAATTACAAGGTAAAATCAGTTAGCTGTAAATAGGATCAATAAAAAAATGACACAGAAACAATTTAATCTTCTTAGTACATAGTGTTTCTCCTCCCATTACATCCAGTAGAAAACAAGTTTCTTAAGGGCAGGCCCCTTTATCTCTGTATGTCTAAAGCCAGAAGCAGGAGCAAGATAAATGTTTGCTGAATTAAACTCTTTAACTGAGTGTGGATATGAGCTTTTAATAATAAGTACCTTGTCTGGAACATTCTATAGTTTAATCTCCCTGCAGCTCCAAAGCTTTAACCACCTGATAAGATAGATAAGAGTGAAAACCCTCAAGAGAAGAAAACTGTTGAAAGTATAGTCTTCTGAAAAACTAGTATCCTAAAGACATTTCAAAAACCTCCTTCCTACACTAGCACAGAAACAAATCAAAACTTGCTGTCCTGCATATCCAAAACAAACCCCCTGAGCACAGTAAGGAGGCCTGATTCTTAGGCTTACTTTATTTTAGTTTTCCCCCTTTCAAAACTGTGATCAAAACATAGCTTTCCCAGAGCTCAGGAAGCCAACTAGATCAAGCACAATGGCCCTGAGGTCCCCTACTGCCCCTTGACCCTCCTAGGCCGCACACAGTTCTACCCTTTACCACATAGACTTACTAATTTTCAGGTTAATTAATCATCATTAATTTCCTGCCTGATGTTATAAACTCGTCAAGGCCACCCACAGCCTGAAAAAGAAGCAGGGCGTCTGAATGCAGAGTGAAGCAGACTGTTTTCTTTTCGGTTTTTTCTCTCTTGTGGTCTTTCCCTTCTGTTCTGATTCTTTTTTCACATGACTAACGTAGGAACACACTGAATATGATTGTACATGTCCAGCCTATATCAGACTGCAGATGTCTTGGGGAGTGGGGAGAGTAGGGAAAGGGAAACTTTAGAACTCAAAATCTTATGAAAGTGAATGTTGAAAGCTAAAAATAAGTAAATAGATAGATAAATAAAAGAAGTGATCTGCTAGTGTGACAAACCCAGGTCTTGAAAGGCAGGGTGGTATAGTGGGTAGGCACTGTACTCAACACTCAGGAAGACCTCTTCAAAGCCTATCTCAGACCCTTCCAAGTTTTACACACTAAGCAAGTCACATAAGCTCCCCAGGCCTTAGCTCCCTTATCAGTAAAATGAGAAGATTGGATTCAATGGTTTCTAAAATCCTGCCAACTCTAAATCCATAGTCCTATGGCTCCAAATCCTACACAGGCAGTGCCTTGATGGATCCTCATCAACCAATCAATCAAAATTTATTAAGACCTACCATGTGCCAAACATCGTACTGTTATTGCTGGGTATACCAAAAGAGGAAAAAAGACATCCCTGCCCTCAAAGAACTCACAGGGAACAATGGAGGGGACAATACTCAAACAAATATATACAAAGCAGGAAACATCCAGGATAAACAGGAACTAATTAACAGAGAGAAGGCACTAGAATTAAGATGTACAAGACAGAACTTCACTTGGGACTTAAAAGCTGCCAGGGGGGTCAGCAGTTGGAACAGAAGAGGGAGAGCATTCTAGACATGGGGAACAGTCAGAGAAAATACCCAGAGTCAAGAGATGGAGCGTCTTATTTGTGGAACAGTCGGGAGGCCGGCTTCATGGGCTCAAAGAGGACGTGTTGGGGAATAAGGTGTAAGAAGACTGGAAAGACAGGAGGAGGCTGGGTGACTGAGGTCTCTGAATGCCAAACAGAGCATTTGTGCATTTGATCCTGGAGGTGACGGGGAGTCACTGGATTTTACTGAGTAGAGAAGTGACAAGCTTGGACCTGTGCTTTAGGAAAATCATTTTAGTGGCTGAATGGAGATGGCCTGGAGTAAGGAGAGCCCTGAGGCAGGCAGACCCAGCAGCAGCCATTGTGATAAGCCAGGCATGAGGGGACAAGGGCCTGCCCCAGGGTGGGGGCAGTGCCAGAGAAGAGAAGGGGGTGTGTTCCAGACATGTTACAAAGGTGAGGTAAACAAGCCTTGGCAACAGCTTGGATATGGGGGGTGAGAGATAGGAAGGATTCCAGAACAACTCCTAGGCTGGAAGCCTGAAGGACTAAGGGGATGGTATTGCCTTCTACAGGCACAGGGAAGGTGGGACGTGGGGAGGGTTTGGAGAGGAAGATAATGAACTCTGTTTTGGACATTTAAGATATCTACTGGACATCCAGTCGGAAAGGTCTGAAAGGCAACTGGAAATGTGAGACTGGAGGCGAGCAGAAAGACTGGGGCAAGAAAGAGAGATCTGAGAATTGTCAGCAAGGAGACAGTAATTAATTCCATGGGAGCTGATGAGATCACCAAGTCAGGCATAAGGAGAAGAGCAGAAAGCCTGGGATAGAGTCCATCACACCCAGAACCACAGGCTCTCAAGAGAGTTAAGTAGAGAACACCTAAGTCTAAATTCTTCCTGAAAAGGAAAAGACTCCCCCCCTTGCAACATCCTACACTAGTGGCCTCTACAGAAGCAATTACAGAGAAAAAGTATTCCCCACCCCACCCCAGGCCGCCCATCCTACTCATGGACCGCTCTGATAGCAAACACCCTTCTATCACGCCAAAATCTGCCACTCAGTAATGTACCACACTTGGTCCCAGCACCTCTTGAGGCATTTCCACAGTACCAAGGACTATCCGTGGAAGAGTCACCCTGAGGTCTGAGTAACACAGTACAGTAGTAACAAAAACACTCACTCATATTCCCATAATAATTGTGGTTTTCAGAGCACTTTCCTTACAACAGCCCTATGAGGTCAATTTTCAATGATGAAGGAATCTGTGGACTTAGAGCTGGAAGAGTCCTTAGAGCTCATCTGGCCCAAGTTTTCATTTTACAAATGGGGAAACAGAGGCTCAGAGGTCTTGTCCCAAGCTGAGCAGCTCAAAAGTCATAGGGCCAGGATCTGAAACTGGGTCTCCCACTCCCAAATCCACTATATGGGGCTGTCTTCTTGTTGGAAGTATCATTTGTCACATACTGGGCTGGGGGTAGAGAGGAAAGGACACCCAGAAAAAAACAAACTGCTCTGGAAGCTGCAACATCAACTCTAAGGGACAGGAATTCCGAGGCTTCTTTTCTCATACACTGCCCGGGGCCAAACATGCTAACTCATGTGCTGGTGGCCCTGTAAAATTTGTAAAGCATATTTCTCCCCCAAATTTTCACATACAGAAAGGGCTTCTGACAATCTGAGAAATTAAACAGACTTGCACAGGATAATGCAGCTACTAAATGTTGGAGACAAGATTGGAAAGTAGCCGTCCTGCCTCCCAGTCTGGGACTTTTTGTTTCTCGTGATAACATAGTTTCTTCTATTACCATTCCCAGGGGGCAGGGGAACTGAGGACAGAGGGACAGTTGGTCTGTGGCAAGACTGGGCAGGTGCATACAAGGGGATTTCATAGAATGTCAGTGCTTAAAAGAACCTCCAACATCACCCACCAATGCAGGGAGCCACACCTCTCTGAAACGCAAGCGGTCCCATCTGTAAAAAAGGAGAACAATACCACCTACTGGTATTGGTAGGTGCCAACATCCACCTGTCAAAATACTGCCCGGCAAACAGTTAAGAAGCAAACTTTGAAGTGATAGAAAAATGGGCCCTTCATCTGGTAAGGTGGCCGTACTGGGGTGAAAAGGGCCCTGGGAGGAAGTCCCAGCTCCCACAGTCACTAGCAGCTAGCAACCTCTCTGGAAAACGAGGTGCTACATGAAGATTCAACTGTCCTGACCATGCACAGGAATGAATGGACCATGTGCAGACTCCAGCCAAGGGAGTGGCAGGGAGTGGGGAAGCTGGTGGGGTGGCTCGCCATCCCAGAGGAGGTGCAGGAGGTGCAGAGGGTGTGAGAATAGGAAAGTCAGAGCTGGGGAAGGGCCAGTTCATTTCCACAAATATGCACCTACTAAGAGCAAGGCCAGGGCCAGGAGGGAGGAATGCAAAAACAAAGCAAACCCTGCCTTTAGGCTACTAAGGTCAGGCTTTTGGTCGGGTCAGCAGCCCTGCTTAAACTGTGGGTCACCACCAGTATGAAAAATCTGGAAACAGCAGAAGATTTCTGAACACCCAAGGACCAAAAATTAATTAAAATCTGAGGTTTCGGGCAGCATCTCCCTGTGCTGCGTCACACAACTTCACTGCAGCCTTGGTTCTGAACAAGGGGTGTCAGGGCTGGGAAGGGACCTAGAACAGGGAATGTTAGGTCTGGGAGAGGGCTTGGAACAGGGGATGTCAGGGCTGAAAGGGAGCTTAGAACAGGGAATGTCAGGGCTGGGAGGGGCTTTAGAACAGGGGATGTCAGGGTTGGGAGGGGGCTTAGAACAGGGAATGTCAGGGCTGAAAGGGGACCTAGAACAGTGAATGTCAGGTCTGGGAGAAGGCTTAGAACAGGGGATGTCAGGGTTGGAAGGGAGCTTAGAACAGGGAATGTCAGGGCTGAAAGGGGACCTAGAACAGGGAATGTCAGGTCTGGGAGAGGGCTTAGAACAGGGGATGTCAGAGTTGGAAGAGAGCTTAGAACAGGGAATGTCAGGGCTGGGGGGGCTTTAGAACAGGGGATGTCAGGGTTGGGAGGGGGCTTAGAACAGGGAATGTCAGGGCTGAAAGGGGACCTAGAACAGTGAATGTCAGGTCTGGGAGAGGGCTTAGAACAGGGGATGTCAGGGT
>CM053594.1:28111231-28140828 GCA_028646575.1 Pseudocheirus occidentalis | reverse complement strand
CTTTAGAACAGGGGATGTCAGGGTTAGGAGGGGGCTTAGAACAGGGAATGTCAGGGCTGAAAGGGGACCTAGAACAGTGAATGTCAGGGCTGGGAGAGGCCTCAGAACGGGGGATGTCAGGGTAGAAGGAAGCTTAGAACAGGGAATGTCAGAGCTGGGAGAAGGCTTAGAACAGGGGATGTCAGGGCTGGGAGGGGGCTTAGAACAGGGGATGTCAGGGCCGGGAGGGGACTTAGAAGGGGGAGAGAGTGCAGGGCGGGAGGGGCCTCATCGGGCAGAGGGGTTCTCCCCAGGCCCCCTCCCCGGCCGCACTCACGTCCTCCAGCACGTCATAGTAGGCCTTGATCTGCGCCTCGATCTCATCCTTCCGCCGCATCAGCTCCTGCACGTCGCTGATGGTCACTGGGCCCATCGGGGGTCTCTCCGGCGCGGCCCTCTCGTCTCCCGATTCCCTCCTCTCAGACATCTCTGAAACGCCGCTCGAGACGTGACGTAGCAGGAAGAGCGACGACTACGGCTTCCCCCGCGGGCCAAAACTCCTCCACCCGCGACCTGGGACGAGGAGGGGAGGAGCATGGGAGGGAACTGCGTGGAGGGAGGAGTCATGGGCGGGGCCAGCACATGGAACTATGTAGGGGGCGTGGCTCCTTTCGGGGGAGGAGCCAGAAAACCCCGCCCCAGCTGGAAGGCAGTGAGGACGGAGATTTTTAACTGGTGCTTAGTGTTCTGCGTTTTAAAAAACTCTTATTGATATATATTGTTGTACATCATCTTCATTTATAAATATTTTCCTCCACTCTTCCTCGCGAGTCAGCCCGTGTAAGAAAGATTAAAGAGGGGGGAAAAGCCAGCCTGACGAAGTTTGACAGTGCAGGCAGTTTTCCACCTCCACAGGCCCTACCTACCCAAAAAGGGAGATGCATTAGCTTTTATTGCTCGCTGGTGGTGCTGGTGGTGCTAGTCATGGGGCGGAGTTTAGTTATATTAATTGCACTGGATCCATTTTCACCCGCTTTTTAATCTTTCCACTGAACACACTCGAGAGCCCCTTGTGTATATTGTTTTTCTAGTTCAGCTTTCTCTGCCTCCCTTTCTTCCGAGGTCCTCCGAGGACTCTCTGAATTGTTAATATGCCTTATTTCCTGAGGAGAAGTAATATTCCATTACATTAAGGAAACACGATTTGTTTAGCCAATCTTACACTTGATGGATGTGTCTCTAATTCTTTGCTACCACAAAAAAGTCTTGCTATAATTATTTTCACATGGAACTTTTCTTTCTGTCTTTAAGCTCTGTGCCAACTGTGGGTCAAATAATATTAATAACCCATATTTTTCATATTTCTGAGTCATCTTAAACATCATCCAGTCCAATCTCCACTCACTTTATTTTTTTAAAAAATTTTATTTTTTCCAATTATATGTAAAGACAATTTTCAACATTCATTTTAAATAAGGTTTTTCTCCCTCCCTCCATATACTCCCTCCACCCCAGACAGTAAGCAATTTGATACAGGTTATAGATGTGCAATCATGCAAAACATATATCCATGTTACTCAAGTTGCGAAAAAAGAAACAGAAAAAAAAGGGGTGGAAGAGGAACCAGGAAAAAACCAAACCAAAGTGAAAATAATTTGCTGCGATCTCCTTTCAGGCTCTATCAGTTCTTTCTCTGGATTTTCGTTTTACAAAAGAAAAATGCTTTTAAATGTGAACTCCATTAAAATGCAACCTCTAAGGAATGATCAAGGGAATGGTTTCTGAGAAACCCGGAGCAGGTCGAAGTCTATAGAACAGGAGAACTAGTTACATAATGACAACAATATTGTAAAGACAAACTTTGACATGCTTAGTAACTGATCAGTACCATGATCCAAACTTTGATATACTTAGTAACTGATCAGTACCATGATCAACCATAACTGCAAAGGACTCATGAGAAACAATAGATTCTCAAACTCCAGATAGGGAAAGGATGGGAGTGCAGATTGAAGTATTTTCCCCTTTTATTTTTCTTATTCTTCCCCTCCCCCACAGGGAATGTAGAAATACATTTTGCATGTCTGTATGTGTATAAATGGGCATCGTTCTTCATGCTTTCTCAGTGGTTAGGGGAGGGGCTTTAGGGAGAGAATACAGAACTGAAAATTAAAGTAAAATTTTTAAAAAGAAAAAAAAAGAGACTTCGTAATGTGGATCAGTACAATAACCACTAACAATTCCAGAGTACTAATGAAAAGAAACATGCAAGATTGAGCTGGAATCAGCTTTAAATGATGCGGTTTGGGGTTCAGAGACCCCTCAAGGACCGAAGTACAGAAGAGGGTCATCTGGAATGAATTCATGGACTCAAGCATTCTTTTTTTTTATTTATTTAAATTTATTTACTTTTGGTTTACGTCATTCGGTTCTTCAATCCCTTGAGTTTCAAATTTTCACCCACTCCTCCTCCTTTCCCCCATGGAAGCATGCAATTAAATATAAGATCTACAAATACCTTCACATTAAACATTAGTCAAGTTGTAAAGAGGGATTATAACTAATAGAGTGAACAAGGAGAAAGAAGAAATAAAAACAAAATAAAAAAGAGGGAGAACAAGTGGTTTGCCTTCAATCTGCATTCAGACTCTACTTCTTTCTCTGGATGTGAATATCCCTTTCCATTATGAGTCTTTTGGAGTGGTCTCATAACCTTGCATTACTGAGAGGAGCCCAGTCTATCAAAGTTAGTCATCACACATATGGTGTGTCTACATTGTGTACAAAGTTCTCCTGGTTCTGCTCTCCTCACTCAGTATCAGTTTATATGTCTCTCCAAGTTATTATAAAGTCTGTCTGCTCCTCATTTCTTATAGCACAATAATATTCCACTACATTCATATACCACAACTTGTTTAGCCATTCCCCAACTGAAGGGCATGCCCTTAATTTCCAATTCTTTGCCACCACAAAAATCGCTGCTATAAATATTTTTGTACATATGGGTCTTTTTCATACTTGTATGATCTCTTTGGGATAAAGCCCTAGAAATGGTATTGCTGGATCAAAGGGTATGTACTTTTTCATAGCCCTTTGGGCATAGTTCCAGAGTGCTCTCCAGAATGGTTGGATCAGGTCACAACTCCACCAACAATGCATTAGAGTTCCAATTTTCCCACATCCTCTCCAGCATTTATCATTTTCCTGTTTTGTCATCTTAGCCAATCTGACTGGTGAGATGTGGGACCTAAGAGTTGTTCTGATTTGCCTTTCTCTAATCAATAGTGATTTAGAGCATTTTTTTCAAATGCTTATAGACATCTTTAATTTCTTCCTTTGAAAATTGCCTCTTCATATCCTCTGACCATTTATCAGTTGGGGAACGATTTGTATTCTTATAGATTTGACTCAGTTCTCTGTATATTTTAGAAATGAGGCCTGGACTCAAGAATTCTTTACGTCAAGTGGCAAAGGCTTATTGTAACACCAATATGTTGAGCAGAGCTCCTTAGAGAACTTGCCATTGAACAGGAATTATGCTAAAGCTCTTATAGGAAAAGTAGTGGATTATCTGAAAGATGCTAATTAGGTGATAACTTACAACCTTGATCACAGGTGTCATTCACTACTGGAAACCAGGGGAAGGGTTTCTCAGGGGTGTATTTTTGGTCTGTTATGTCTGTAGTAAGATAGCTTGAAGATGATGTCTATAACATGACCTCTGGATTGAATATGATAACTCTGGGAATCAATACATGGTTACAAGAGAGTCCTGTTTTTACAAGAAAATTTCTTCAGAGGTCAACTTGATCTTGTGATGGGGAAAGATTGTTTTACTGGGGTCCACTCATAAGTAATTGTGGGGAAAGGTAATTTGTCTTTCTGGTGCCCACTCATGAATTATCGCTAGGCATAGTATCCTTGGGCTGGGGAGAAAATTGTCAGGGGTAATGTTCTGAAGCTAGAGAGAAATGTGATCTTGGAATTGGGCTCCAAGCACAAGCAGCCAAGCACCTCTCCAGAACTCCTTTTGAAGAATCAATCGATATAGTTCCAAAGTAAGCATTTACACATCAAAAACTGGAAAACTTACAAATAAGAGTTGGATTTATTGTTTTGTTGATTTTCTAGACTTAGGAATGTGACAGAGCAAATGTTAATAAGGAAGATTAAAACTAAGAACGTTTCTTCCCCCTCTCTCAACCAACTGCCAAAAATTTACCAGGGCACCTCTGCATGCTTTCCACTTCCTGATGGAGAGGGTAAAGACGGTGCAGAAGGAGGGTGTGTGTGTGTGTGTGTGTGTGTGTGTGTGTGTGTGTGTGTGTGTGTGTGTGTGTGTGTGTGTGTGTGTGTGTGTGTGTGTGTGTGTGTGTGTGTGTGTGTGTCTTTCAGCTGTAGCCAATGAAAAAACTTGCTTGATCAAGCGTGTTTATAACAAACATGTTACAAAAGATTTTGTTTTTCTTTCATTCTTCACTGAGGAGGTGAAAGGGAGAGAGGGCAAATTTTTGCTGATTAAAAAAATCAATTTAAAAAAGAAATAAAGATAATAAAAAAGAAGCAAAAAGAAAATGTAGTTTAACTCCCTTTGAGGTGGGAGCTGAACAGTCAGCCCAGAAGATGTATCCTTTGGTTTTGCTGAACTGACTTTTTTTATTCTTTTAAAATCTTCATTAAAAGGGGAGCAAGGAAGCAGATCTATTCAGAAATGAATGTATTGAAAAACAAAAGACATCGTGAAAAAGGGAAGAAAAGAATTCTAAGCTCATGTTGGGCAGAAACTTTCATTTTTGCTTTTGAATGCTTGCCCAGCATCACCTAGTGTAGCACCAGGCACATGGTGGATACTTAAAAAGTGTTTGATGAATCAGAACTGATGCCTGGAGAATGGGTCACCCACAGAGCTATAATTCAAGTCCAGTTCTCTGGACTCCGAGCCTAGCCTGCAAACACTGATGAAATTGTACCTGAGGATGCCCTAAGGAGAAACCCTGGGCTTCAGACTTAGCCCAGGGGAAGGAGCGGAGAGGCAGATGAAGAGAATCTCTTTAGGACTAATTTCCTACCAATGACTGACTCGAGCAAGAATAACTCAATGACCCGATGGAATAGGGTGATGGGAAAAAAAAAACCAAAAAACCCCACTGCACTTGGAATTGGGAGCAACCTAGTCATTCTTGAGCTGTGTGACTCACCTGGACGCTCATGTCTCTGAACCTCAGTCTCCTCATATGAAAAATGGGGATGATAAAAACGACACTCCCAACTTCCTGGGGCTTGGTGGCCAGCAGAGGACTCTGTGAATATTACAGTGCCATCAAAATGAAAATAATTATTATCCCCATCTTGCAGATTAGACTATTGAGGCAGGGCTGAGCTTCAGAGTACCCTGAGATCCAATGATGGTGTAGCTTCCCCATTGTTCCTTGAACAAGACTGTGTTTCTCAACATGGGGCATTTCCACTGGCTGTCCACTGCCTGGCATGCTCTTCCTTCTTCTCTCTGCCTCCTGGCTTCTCTGGCTTCTTCCAAAATCCCACCTTCTACAAGAAGCTTAATTCTAGTGCCTTCCCTCTGTTGATTATTCCCAATTTGTCTTATTTACTATATAACTTCTTTGTGTGTAGCTGTTTGTATGCTGTCTCCCCTCATTAGATGGCCAGTAAGGACTGACATTTACCTATCTTTGTTTCCCCAATGTTCACCAAGCATCATTGTTCAGTCATGTCCAACTCTCCATGACCCCATTTGGGGTTTTCTTGGCAGAGGTATTAGAGTGGTTTGCCATTTCCTTCTCCAGCTCATTTTACATATGGGGAAACTGAGGCAAACAAGGTTAAATAACTTGCCCAGGGACACAATTAATAAGTATCTGAGACCAGATTTGATCTCAAGAAGGTGGGTCTTCCTGACTCCAGACCCAGAGGTCTATCCACTGTGCCATCTAGCCAACCCCCTACCCCTGCACATATGAGGTACTTAATAAATGCTCCATGACTGACTCAGTTGGCTGATATTAACATTACAATAAGCAAAGAGACCTGGAAGGATGTTTTGTCCAGACCAAGAAAACTTTCTATAAGCCTCCTCAAAAGAGGTCATCCACCCTTCCCTATAAGATCTTCAAAGAGGGGAAAACAATTCTCTTCAGAGCCAGTACCATTCAGTTTTCCTTTTTTTACGTCTAAATCTAAAAAAGCACCCTTGGGTGCTTTCATCCTGCCCTCAGGACCCGAAGTAGACTCATCCGGTTATTACAGACAGTCTCATCCAAAAGGCTCTCCTTCTCCAAGGTAAACAACCCAAGCTTCTTAAGCTGATCCTTACCTGGTATGTCTTCTCCCTACTTCCTGTTAACCTGTATACACTCCATTTGTTCAGGTATTTCCAAAATATGATGCCAAGGCCTGCACACCATCTTCTTGATGGTGGCTGACCAGGACAGAGTACTGAATCCAGATCCAAAAAAATCTCAACAGGCTGAGAATGTTCTGAAATGAATGAGATGTAATTTAATAGTGATCAGTCTAAAATTCTACACTCAATTTAAACAAAACAACTTCACAAACGCAAGGGAAGAGACACCCATCTAGAAAATAGTTGTTGGCAGTCACAGATACATCATATGTGTGACGACCAACTTTGAAAAACTGGACTCTTCTCAGCAACGCACAGTTAAAAGACAACTCTACAAGTCTCAGGATGGAAGGAGATGTCTACGTTCAGAGAAAGATCCAGAAAGACCAGAGTTTAAATGAAGACTGAAGCAATGCATGCTGTCATTCTTTTCTGTGATTGGTTTTGTTTCTCTTTTCTCATTGTTCACTCCATTGGCTACAGCACCTATACAACCAGACAATTGTACAATGTGAAAGAGTTTGCAGATCCTATATATGATTACATGCCACCACGGCAGGGAGGAAGGGGAGAAAAATCTGAAACTCAAGTGATTCTGGAACTGAATCTTATAAACTAAAAATAAACAACCAAGTCAATAAAAAAAAATTAATTGTTGGGGTTTTGGGGGGAGGCAGTTAAAGTTAAGTGACTTGCCCAGGGTCACATAATAGTGCCTGAGGCTGAATTTAAACTCAGTTCCTCCTGACTCCAGGGTTGGTGCTCTATACACTGAGCCACCTAGCTGCCCTTACCAAACAGTTTTGTGAAAATATTTAGTGGCCTAGTGACTCAAAATGAATGACATTCTGAAAACGAGCCAAACAAAAACTGTTCCCAGTCTACAGGGAGGGACAGAGTATCCAGAAACGGGCAGTCAATCAAGTATTTTTTAAGCTCCTACTATGCACTAGGCACTCAGTTGGTGGTATAAACTGATATAAAGAGAGTCTCTGCCCTCAGTGAGCTCATCACAGTGCACCGTCAGATACAACATGCAAAGGACTAGGTTAGGACATGATATATAAGCAGTAGTTTCTGAGGGAAGGTGCAAGAGTGGCGAATTGGGGAAGGGAGCCTTCTGCAAAAGAGAGAATTTGGTCAGAACCTTGGGAGTCTGAGAGGCTGGGAGTCAGAGCTGAGGAGGGAGAACATTCTAGGTAGTTATCCATTATAGTGGCTATTTCTCCTGCTTTCTTGTCATTGTCAAATCTGACAAATCTGCCATCTAGGCCTTCATCCAGATCTGATTAGAACATTATGCCAAAGAGTCAAGGACAGATCCCCAGAGTACTCTAAATTACAAGTTCATGGTGCCTCTTTAATGGCTATTCTTGGGTACAGCCAATTAACTAGTGAAAATTTTACTGAATTACAGAATTACTTAACTCACATCTCTCTAACTCATCTACAAATATGATGGAAAAGATTCTGTGAATTTGTAGAAATTTAACTATGTTAAGTTGACAGCAGTATCCCCTGATCCTCAGGTCCTGTTATGTCCAAAAATGAAATGAGGTTAATCTTCTTTTTTTGTTGCTTTTGGAGGGCAGTTGGGGTTAAGTGACTTGCCTAAGGTCACACAGCTAGTTTTTATGGTAAGTGTCTGAGGCCGGATTTGAACTCAGGTACTCCTGACTCTAGGGCCGTGCTCTCTATTCACTGCACCACCAACCTCCCCAAGGTTAGTCTTCTTAATGGAGCCATATTGTCTTTCATGGATCACTGTCATAAGTGCTCACAACCAGTCTCTTTACTAATATAACAAACTATTTAATAATAATAATAATAATACAATAAATATAATTAATAATAATTCATACAGTGCTTCAAAGTTTGCAAAACTCCTTACAAATATGAGCTCATTCGATCCTCACAGCAATGCTGTAATGTAAATATTATTTTTATCCTCATTTTTCAGATGAGGAAACCGAGACAGAAAAAGGTTAGGTGACTTGCCCAGGGTCACTCAGCTAGAAAGTATCTACGGTTAGAATTTGTATTCAGGTGTTTCTGACTCCAGACAGACCCAGAGTTCTTATCTAATGAGTCTTAATAATGGATCTAGGATATCACACATATTGGCCTATAGTTTTGATAATGGAAATTTTTGTCCACCTCTGGTCCTGCAGAACATTGCTCTAGTTCTCTTCATGATAAATCAATCAACAAGTATTTATGAAGTCCCTCTTATAGGTCAAAGGGCAGCCATAATGCATAGAGTGCCAGGCCTGAAGTCAGGAAGATTCCTCTTTATGAATTCAAATCTGCCCTCAGACAATTATTAGCTGTGTGACCCTGGGCAAGTCACCTCACCCTGTTTGCCTCAGTTTCCTCATCTGTAAAATGAGCTGGAGAAGGAAATGGCAAACTACGCCAGTATCTTTGCCAAGAAAGCCCCAAATGGGGTCATGGAGAGTCAGACATTACTGAACAGTAACAACAACAACAATAATTACTTGCCAAGTAATTGCCAAGTAAATTAAATTGCCAAGTCCTACGCTAAGCACCAGATGAAAAATGAAACAATCCCCGCTCTCAAAGAGTTTACATTCTGTGAGGGAGATAACAAAATTAATTAGCATATACCAAATAAATGTAAGAGTAGAATGGAATGTTACCGTGCTGAAAGAAATTGTGAACATGATGAATGAGTACAGAGAAGTGCAGGAAGACTTACATGAAATGATGCAAAGGGAAGCAAGCAGAATCAAGAAAGAATTACACAGAAAGAACAAAGACACACAAAACAATGAAAAAAAAAAAAGAATGCTCCAGAATTGCAAAGAGCAAGTTTGGCCCCAAAGAAAAAATGCATTTTGCAGAGATAGGGAGAGACCGAAGTTCAAGGATATCAAATGATGCTTACAGTGTTAGTTTTTTTTTCCATGAATTAATCAGTTTTACTGATTTTTTTTTCTCTTCTTTTTCTTTAAAAAAATTGTTATAAGGGATGGCTTTCTGGGAGGTACAATACAAATACAGATACAATACAAAACTACATGTGTATATATATAATTTATTTTTTTAAAAAAAGGAAAAGTATTTGGATACCAGGGAAATGAGTATGAATGAAATGAAAAAATCTGAAGATCTTCCTTGCCCCTTGGCCCCTTGATAGGCTTAAGTGAGTCTGAGAACTTTCCCTGATTTGAAAATAAACTCTGCCCCATAATAGGCTAAATGTGGTCACATGGAGCCTGTGGAGGGAGGCTTGTTCTTCAGGAATGCCCATACCTTGTTACTTTGTGATTGGGCGGTGGGTCAAGAGGGTTATAACATTCTTTGACCCAGGAGAAGGCTCTATATACCTTGATGTGAGGTTGTGCTTTGGGGTTCACTTTGGGAAGAGTTGTGTGATTTGGCCAGATGAGACTCTGGGAAGCCATTGAGCCCCCTGGCTTTGAAAACCCAGATGCTGGTGCTTCCCTCTCTGGTAACTAGCTAGGTATGGATATAATGATAAGACAGCTGGAAGCCCTGTCTGCTAAATCGTGTTATTTTCTGTTGTAACTTCTGTTTGTATTCTCTGAAGTTCAGGGCGCTGACTTTTTCCCCTGAACTAGGTAAATGATATATGTTTGATTGATTAAAGTAAGGTTGTCAACTCATTTTGAGTTGCTTTCCTTTAAAAAAGCAGATTTAAGAACCTGTGTTAGCAGCCATCCTGGGTATGCTAGGGTGCTTGCTGATACATGATCCTTTCAGTAATCTAGAATGCAATTGCTACCTGATGATGTTGGCTCTTTGAGGACAGTCAGATGTTGCTGGTATCAGTACTTTTCTTGGAGGTATAGGGCGTGTCTAGGAAGTATTAGCACTTCTGGTATGAGAACTTCTGGGCCCTTTTCAGGGCTACTCATCCACCTTTGGTGTCCACCTGATTGACCCAACTGTCCCCTGTGGTTCTAAGCTCAGTGGTCACACCCGGGTAAAAACTATCTTGGCAGGATAGCTAAACTAGTTTGAGGAATCTCAAGTGGATTGGTGCCCAAGCATGTAAAGATTTCCCCCAGGGGCACAGGCAGATGAGAATGATTTGTTCCAGGCGCTATGAAAGCAGCTGAAGCAGACACTGTGAAACAATTAGTTTCGTCAAACATGGAAGATGCCAAGTTATCTTTGGCATCTTGTCATTGGATTTCAACTGCTCTGGAAGAGAGAGAGAGAGGCTGACAACTTCACATAACTCT
This sequence comes from Pseudocheirus occidentalis, assembly GCA_028646575.1. NCBI lineage: Eukaryota > Metazoa > Chordata > Mammalia > Diprotodontia > Pseudocheiridae > Pseudocheirus > Pseudocheirus occidentalis. The sequence goes on along the minus strand of CM053594.1, from coordinate 28,130,256 downwards.
GTCTCACTTAAAACCAATTTATGTGTGAGTCAAAAGCCATCACCCATAGCATTTTACCATTTTTACCTATCTCAAAGTCCTGTGACAAAGACAAGTGACAAAGCAGCAGGTACAGATACACTGAGAGCTGTAGCCACAAGCCTGCACACAGGTCACCCAGATCATAGGGTCATCTTCTCACTGGAAGCAGCGGGACTTGGCAGCCTCCATGGGTGTCTGAGCAGCCTTTTAAGGATTGCATTGCTTACCTCCTAGTGTGAGGAAGGCTAGAAAAGGTGCCCTAAAAATTGTCTGCTTCACCCAACCCTGGTCTGCTTACCAGGGCAACTAGGAACCCCACTCTGCACTAGAAACACATACACATAAATAGAAAACTTTTGCAAAGATGATTCCACTCACCATGTGTACGTGGAATGTGTGCACATTTATAGGCAACACAAAATAGAGTAGACCTGAAAGACAAACCGCTCTTATTTCAAAAGAACTCAGCAGATATTGCATCCAAACAGCAGCCCTGCATGAAACAAGGCTGGCAAAGAAGGCCAATTTACCAAAGTTGGAGTTGGATACATATTTTTCTGGAGTGGCCACAGTGAAGGGGAGTGCCATGAAACTGGTATAGGTTTTGCAATCAAAATTAATCTAGTTAGCAATATGGCTACCAAAAGAGGTGAATGATAGGTTCACAACAATGTGATTATGACATGCAGGAAAGTGCCATGCCACCATCATCAGGGCATATGCTTCTACGATAATGCACCCTGATGAGGTCAAAGAAAAGATTTATGAAAATCTGAAGACCTTATCATCCATGTGCCAAAAGAAGACAAGTTCATACTTCTGGGTGATTTTCATTATTTTCTTGCATCATTCTCATTTCTCTTTCTAATTTTTCTTCCACTTCTATTATTTGATTTTCAAAATCCTTCTTGAGCTCCTCCATGGCGTATAATCAGAGCATATTTTTCTTGGAAGATTTTGATGCAGGAGTTTTGACTCCATTAACTTCTTCTGGCTCCATGTTCTGATCCTTTTTGTCCCCTCAAAAAAGGATTTTATGGTTTGCTTGTGCTTCCTCTGCTTGCTCATTTTGCCACTCAATTACTTGACTTTTGAGGTCTTTGCCATGGTAGAACTCTGCTTCCAGAGTGCAGTGAGCTATGTCCCAAATTGCTGGAGTTTTCACAGATGTTGTAAGAGCCATGAGGAGGGTGCCCTTTCTACAGACACCCCAACTTCTAGCCCACTGGGCACATACCCCAGGACCACCACCCAAGACCACAACCTAGATCCAAGCAGGTCAAAGCAAGAGTGGGTCCCCTCTGAATGATTGCCACTATTGGGTCTGTATCCCAAAGAGATTAAAAGGAAAGGGTAAGAGGGCAGCTAGGTGGCACAGTGAATAGAGCACCAGCCTTGGAATCAGGAGGACCTGAGTTCAAATCCAGCCTCAGACACTTAACACTTACTAACCATGTGACTTTGGGCAAATCACTTAACCCCAATTGCCCTGCCTTTCCCCCTCCAAAAAAGCGAGAAAAAAAGGAAAGAGTAAGAATTTGTACAATTTGCACAAAAATATTTGTAGCAATTTGTGGTGGCAAAGAATTGGAAATCAAGGAGATGCCCATCAATTGGGGAATGGCTGAATAAATTATGGTATTTCCTTGTAATGGAATATTATTGTACTATAAGAAATAGCAGGTAGGATGATTTCAGAAAAGTTTCAGACTTACATAAATTGATAGAAAGTGAAGTGAGAAGAACCAGGAGAACATTGTACACAGTAACAGCAAGATTGTACCAGAAAGAGAATGATCCAGGACAATCCAAAAGGACTCATGATGAAAAATGCTATTTGCCTCCAGAGAAAGAACTGGTGTTATCTGAATACAAACTGAAGACATACTATTTTGACTTCCTTCCTTTCTTCTTCCTTCCTTCCTTCCTTCCTTCTTTCCTTCCTTCCTCCTTCTTTCCTTCCTCCCTTCCTTCCTTCCTTTCTTCCTTCCTCCGTTCCTTCCTTCCTTCCTTTCTTCCTTCCTTCCTCCCTTCCTTCCTTCTTTTCTCCTTCCTTCCTTCCTTCCTTCCTCCTTCTTTCCTTCCTTCCTTCCTCCTTCTTTCCTTCCTTCCTCCTCCCTTCCTCCTTCCTTCCTTCCTTCCTTCCTTCCTTCCTACCTTCCTTCCTTCTTTCTTCCTTTCCTTTTTGTTCAAATCTTCTTGCACAAAATGACTGACATGGAAATGTTTTACATGGCTGCACACTTATAACCTGTATCAGATTGCTTACCATCTCAGGGAGGGGGCAAGACAAGGAGGGAGATATAGAATTTGGAACTTACAACTTAAAAAATGCTAAAACATTGTTTTTACATATAATTAGGGGAAAATAAAATATTATTTTTAAAAGTAAAGTGCAAGCAAAGCTTAGAAAAGAAACAGGATTCTTGGCTCACTAAGAAGGTACATAAAATTCAGTTTTACACTGATAGTAAAATCCAGAGTACTTTTATGATGCCTTGAAGGCTATTTATGGACCAAAGACCAATGGTGCATCTCATCTACTCAGTGCTGAAGGAGTCATATTGATTAGTGATAAGGGCATGATCTTGGAAAGATGGGCTGAACACTTCCATAGTGTTCTCAATAGACTCATCAATCAATGAATGTTGAAGCCATTGACTATATTGAAGTCAATCCCTCTCCAGCTGAATTTCCAACCGAAAAAGAAGTTTGGAATGTCAACTGACTCCTCTTGTGTGGCAAAGCGCCTGGTACTGATTCTATTCCAGCTGAGATTTACAAGGCAGGGGGTCCATTGATCATACAAAAGCAAACAGATTTTCAGGGTTATATAGTTAAAAAAAAAAGAATGAAAAAAGGCTATCCCTTAGGAGTTAAAGGATGCCTCCATTGTCCTTCTCTATGAGGGTAAGGGAAATAGATTGTCCTGTGACAATCATGGGGGTTGTGAGGGAGGGGTCTCTTTTTTAGCCATTGCTGGCAAGATTCTTGCCAAAGTCTTCTTTAATAGGCTCATCCTTCACTTGGAAGATAGTTAGCTACCTGAGAGCCAGTGTGGTTTTAGAAAGGTCTGAGGAAACGGTCAATATGGTGTTTGTTGCCCGACAATTCCTGAAGAAACGCCAGAAGCAGAGCAGAGGTCTGTATACAATGTTCATTGATCTGGACCAAGGCCTTTGATATTGTCACTTGTGAGGGGACTTGTGGAAAATCCTATTGAAATTTGGTTTCCCAAAGAAGTTTATCATTTTTGTACATCAGTTTCATGATAGTGCGTGTGCATGGGCTCTGGATAATGGGTGATGCTCTTGAGTTTTCCCAGTTACCAAGGGAATGAAATAAGGCTGTGTGGTTGCTGCCATGCTTTTTAGCATGATGTTTTCAGCAATGTTGTCAGATGCCTTTAATGGGGACAAAATGGCATCAAGATTAGCTACTGTACTGAAAGTAAATTATTTAACTTGAAAAGGCTACAAGTCAAGACTAGAGTGGAGGGAGAGCTGGTATATGATTTTTTGTTCTCAGATGATTTTTGTTCTCAACGCAGCTGCTAAGGCTAAGAAACAACAAAGTATAGATCAGTTCCCTGCTGTTTGTATTAATTTTGGCTTGACAATTAACACCAAGAAAACAGAGGGTCTCCACCAGCGAACACCGCACTATCCATATGTGGAACCATTAGTTACAGTAAATGGAGAAATTTTGAATGTTGCAGATATGTTCACTTACCTCGGCAATATATTTTCCAAGGAGGTACACATGTAAATGATGAGGTTGATGCCCAGTTTGCCAGAGCTACTTCAGTGTTTAGGAGGTTCCAAAGTAAAGTATGGAAGAGAAGAGGTGTTAGACTGACCACCAAACTGAAGATCTACAAAGCTGTTGTGCTGACCACATTGTGTGTACCTGTGTAGCAGCAAGCACCCCAGCATACCCAGGGTAGCTGCTAAAACAGGTTCTTTGACCTGTTTTTCTAAAAGACAGCAACTCAAAAGGGGTTAACAGTCTTACTTTAATCAATCATAGATATCATTTGCTTAGTTCAGGGGAAAAAGTCAGCATCCTGAACTTCAGAGAAAATACAAACAGAAATTACAAGTAGACAAAAAATACAGACAGAGAAAATTACACAATTCAACAGACCAACAGACAGGGCTTTTAACTGACTGACCATTACACACATACAGTGTTAGTTACCAGAGAGAGAAGCACCAGCATCTGGATTTTCAAAGCCAGTGATCTCAATGGCTGCCAAGAGTCTCATCTGGCTAAATCATGCAGCTCTTCCCATAAGTGAGTCACAAAGCAAAACCTTACCTCAGCGTATATATAGCCTTCTCCAGGGTCAGAGGACATCACAACCTTCATGACCCATTGTCTAATTACGAACTAACAATGTGCGGGTCTTCCTGAAAAACAAGCCTCCCCTAAGCAAGCTTCTCTTGTTACACTCCAAGTGAGGCTATCAAGGAACAGGGAAGAACTTCAAATTCCCTTACCATTACAGCCTGTGAAATCTGGAAAGCATACCAGCACCATGCCAGGAAATAGAATCATTTCCATTTGAATTGTCTCAGGAAGATTCTGAAAAATCACCTGGCAAGATAAGGTACCAGACACTGAGGTCATTTCTCAAACTAAAATGCCAAGCATTCAAACTCTACTGGAGAGAGCACAACTGCCCCAAATGAGAGACAATGACTAGTGGTAAGTGCAGCTCAGTGGCACCGTAGTGCACAGGGCAACAGGTCTGGAGTCAGGAAGACTCGTTTTCCTAAGTTCAAATCTGGCCTGAGACAATTACCAGTTGTGTGACCTTGGACAAGTCACTTTGCCTTGTTTGCCTCAGTTTCCAAATCTGTCAAATGAGATGGAGAATGAAATGGCAAACCACTCTAAGATCTTTACCAAGAAAACTCCAAATGGGGTCATGAAGAGCAGGACACAACCAAAAAATGACTGAACAATTAGTAATAGAAAGAGGGCTGACTTGAAACTCTAAAAGTCTACTACTTGGCTCAGCTTGGTCATTGACTTAATGAATGTCCTTTGAAGCTCTGCCTCTTTTTGTGTGTCCCTGAGCAATTCAATCCACCTAATTGGCCCTAATTTCCCTTTCTATAAAAGGACTAACCAAAGGTTCCTAACCTGGGATCTATGAACTTCTTTGCTTGTTTGTTTTTAATATTTCAATAACTACATTTCAGTATAATTACTTTCCTTTGTAATCCTGAGTAATTTTATTTTATACATGTAAAAAACATTCCTCTGAGAAGAGGTCCATTGGTTTCACCAGACTGACTGCCAAAGGGGTCCATTACACAAAGATAATGAAGAGTCCTTGGGCTAGGTGGTCCCTAGAGTCCCTTCCATTTATAACATTTACTCATGATTCCAGGAGAAAGGACATGGACTGGCCTAGGAGTCAGAGACCCAGCTCAGGTTTTGATTTTATGTCTAATTTGAAGAGTGAGTGCTTCTGGGCACTAAAGGAGAGACTGGGGCAGCTAAAGTCTATCAATTTTACCCTGGAGTTATGTATACAGATCTTGAAGTCTGACAGATCTTACTTGTAGGAAAATCAGCCTAAGATAGGAAGATATTTATCTGTTTCCTGTCTGTCAAACACAGCCAGCAAGAGAAGGGGGTGGGGGTGGGGGTGGGGATAGAGGCTTAGCTCATTTTGGATAGAAAATTTAAAGGTCTGAGGCTGTCAGTATCCTGCCCCCTCCAGCTGCACATAGCTAACTTCATTATCCAACTGTCCCTGGCTCAGAATCAGAATGAGAATCATCGTTGGGAAACTCTTTGAGGACAAGAGACACTTTCATTTTCTGTCTTTCTGTTCCTAGCACCCACCTGGTAACTGCCACTGCTGGGCAGTAGTATAGCAGTTGCCTCCCTCCCCATCCTCCCCCTGCGCCGACTGTTTTCTGGAATCCAGGGAAGGGAGGTCCAGAAACCTGGGGGCAGGGAGAAGGAGGGAAGGAGGGAGAAGGATGGTACTGAAGGACCAGGTTGAAATACAGGAATTCAGCACATTGGAGAGGGGGGCACAAAATGGAGGGTGTGGGCATTACAAGCAGAGAAAGAGAAGGAAGAGAGCCAACCCCTCTGTCAGTCATGGGGACTTTTCGTTTCTTTCTAAGTTTTGCTGACAAGAGGAGTTAAGTGAACCTGGGTCCAGAGTATGACTCAAAGTCCAAGTGGGTTCCCCACCTCCCAGCTCAGCTATTTGTCCTGTGTCGAAATAACAACCAGCATTCATATTCTTCTCCAAGCTTACTTTATTTCATTTGATCCTTACAACAACCCTACGAGTGAGATATTATCATCTTCCATTTTATAGGTGAAAAAACTGAGCTTAGGGTGGTCACACAGATGTAAGTGTCTGAGTGGGGATTTGAACTTGGGGCTTCCTAAGGACACCATCTATCTATGAGAATGACCTAGTTAGCATTTATTGTTTTGTCATTTTCAGTCATTTCCAACTCTTTGTGAAAATCTTTGGGATTTTCTTAGCAAAGATACCAGGGTGGTTTGCCATTTCCTTCTCCAACTCATTTTACAAATGAGGAAACTGAGGCAAACAGGGCTAAGCGCCCAGGGTCGCACAGCTATTAAGTGTCTCAGATCAAATTTGAACTCAGGAAAATCAGTCTTCCTGCCTCCAAGCCCAGCACTCCACCCAAAGCACTACCTAACTCAATTGGCATTTATATAAGAACTTTCAGGTTTGCAAATACTCTTTTTGCAGGTTTGAAGCAGATTCAATGTCTAGTCCTCTATAGGCCTGTTCCTCTGCACAGCCCTCCCTCACTTAAATCCTATTCCCCTGCATGTCATGACATCACCTCCCTGAAGTCATGATCCTCCTCCATAGCAAAGGACAAACAACAAGTATCTGAAGCAATTCGAACTCTGGTTCTCCCTGTTGCAAGTCTATTGCTCCATTTACTAAGCCACCTAATGCAATCAGTCCTGCTCTCCCAGAAAGGCTGCTGTCCCAAGGGGAGGCCAGATGGTACCAACCTGGTAGAAAGAAGGCAGGACTGGGAAGCAGGAGAACTAAGCTCCGTTCCCAACTCTACCATTGATTCTAGGCCTCTTCTTCATCCTCTATAAATTGAGGCATCCTAGGAGGCCTCTAAGGCTCCTTCCATTTCTAATAGCCTGGGAGATTAGAACCATTCCATTTCATTTAGTGTTAACTCAATTTAGCTTCTGTTTCAGTAAGAGTTGGGTGAGCCTTTTGTATGACTCTGGGCAGATCAGTCCTTAGTTTCCTCTTATGGGAGACTGTAGAATAGGCCCAGATGATCCCTAGGAAATCCAAGAATCAGAATTTCTTAAAGGCCAAATGTGAAGAAAAAACCGGCCTTAACACCTAGTTACCAAGAACAACTCATTTAAATAGAAAATTGCCAAATGGTGACTTGGGTGTGATTGGGGGTGTATCCTCTCCAGAAGCTGTCTTGTGGCATCCTGGAGACACCACCTACAAGATCCTGGTGTCTCTGCTCCCCCTTTCTCCATTGTGACTCTATTGTCCAAAGTGACAGTTTTTATATTAAATTCCAAGGATTATCTCCAGAATAAAATACAAAACCCTCTGCTTGGCCTTCGAAGCTCTTCTTAACCTGGGCCCCTCCTACATTTCCAGTCTTCCCTGACATATACTCTTCCATGCAGTGACACTGGCCTCCTGGCTGTTCCATGAACAAGACTCTCCGTCTCTCGGCTCTGGGTATTTTCTCTGGCTGTCTCACCTGCCTGGAATGCTCTCTTTCCTCCACTTCAAGGACTAACCTACCTGGTTCCCTTTAGGTCACAACTAAAATCCCACCTTCTTTTTTCCCCCACTTAATAATATTTTATTTTTTCCAATTACATGTAAAGATAGTTTTCAGCATTTACTTTTATAAGATTTTGAGTTCCAATTTTGTAAAATTTCCTCCCTGTCCTCCTCTCTCCCCAAGAAGGCAAGCACTCTGAATAGGTTATCCATGCACAATCGTATTTCCACCTTAATCATGCTATGAAAGAAGAATCAGAACAAAAGGGGAAAACCATGAGAAAAAAAGGAAAGAAAATACTATGCTTCAATCTGCATTCAGACTCCATAGTTCTTTCTCTGGATGTGGATAGGATTTTCTATCATGAGTCTTTTGGAATTGTCTTGCATCATTGTATTGCTGAAAAGAACTAAGTCTGTGAAAGTTAGTCATCGAACAATGTTGCTGTTACTGTGTACAGTGTTCTCCTGGTTCTACTCACTTCACTCAGCATCAGTTCATGTAAGTCTTTCCAGGTTTTTCTGAAAGCATCCTGATCATCATTTCTCATAAAACAATAGCATTCTATTATATTCATATACCACAACTTGTTCAGACATTCCCTAACTGGTGGGCATCCCCTCAATTTCCAATTCTTTGACACCACAAAAAGAGCTTCTACAAATATCTTTGTACACATGGTCCTTTTCCCTTTTTTATGATCTCTTTGTGATACAGAGCTAGTAGTGGAATTGCTGGATCAAAGGGTATGCACGTTTTATGGGCCTTTGGGCATAGTTTCAAATTGCTCTCCAGAATGGTTAGATCAGCTCACAATTCCACTAATAATGCATTAGTGTTCCAATTTTCCCACATCTTCTTCAACATTTATCACTTTCCTTTTTTTGTCATAATGAGGTGGTACTTCAGAAATGTTTTAATTTACATTTTTCTAATCAGTAATGTAAAAGCCAACCTCCTTCAGGAAGTCTTCCCCAATCCTCTTAATCCTTCCCTCTCTTAATTACTTCCTATTTATCCTTTACAAAGCTTGTTTGTATATATTTTGTTTGCATGTTGTCTCCCCCATTAGCTTGTGGGCTCCTTAGAGGCAGGGACTTTCTTTTGACTCTTTTTGTATCACAGCTCTTAGCACAATGCCTTGCACATAATAGGTGCTAAATAGATACTGATTGATAGACAGTCTAGTGCAGTGGTTCTCAACCTTCCTTTAATGCTCGTATGTGGGTGTATCTGCATGTGGGTGGACCTGCCTGGAGATGAATAGAGGAGCCATGTCTCGGTTCCTAAGACCATCAGAAATATATGGTCTTAGGCGACCCCTGTGACCCCTGTGAAAGGGTTGTTCGACCCCCAAAGAGGTTGCGACCTACCGGTTGAGAACCACTGGTGTAGTGGATATAACCTATACTTGGAATCAAGAAGACCTGAGTTTGAATCCTGACCTGCACACTTACTCAGTCAGTCACTACACAGCTCTGTGCCTCCATTCCTTTAGTTGTAAGGTGGGGAATAATCATAAGCCCCATTTCCCAAGGTTGCTGTGAGGATCAGATGCAAACCTTAAAGCTCCATCATTTCTAGCTGTCAGTATGGTTGCTATTACCTGAGGTGCAAAGGATCCTAGTTATGGTCCTGTATGATAAAGTCAGTCCCCCTTTCCTGTTTCTCTCTTTTGCTTTTGGAGGACAGACGGGAGAGACCCAAGAGAGTTCCACCAGCTCATTTCAGGAAACAGGGCCCATAATGGTTCCTTGGGATGGAGGGACTCGAGAAAGCAAGGTGGGGGGCCAACTTCTTAGGCTTTTCTTCTGAGATTACTTCCCATTTCTTCTACAACAGCATGCAAGCAAGTGTTTCACAACTGATCTTCAGAGAGCACAAGATATATTTTTAAGTTTAATCTGAATTGTTGACATTTTTTCCATTACTTTCTTAAGTCTAGAATGGAAGGGGTGGGAAACCTGCAGCCTAGAGGACATGTGTGGCTCTCTAAGTCCTCAAGTGTGTCACTTTAACTGAATTCAAACTTTGAAGAGCAAATCTTCTTAACAAAAGCAATTTTTTTGGTAAAACTTGACTCAGTTAAAAGCCCACACCCAAGTTCCTAGAAGGTGACATGTGGCCTTGAGGCTGAAGGTTCCTCACCCCAGTAGACAACCAATAAATCAAGTCATAGTTTGTAGTATTAGATTATTTCCATGGCATAATATTTAACAACTGGCTCTCTTGTGCTGGTGTTATATGAGCATGTGTAATATTTAACAATCAACTCCCTTAAGCTGGTGGTATGTATGTATGTATGTATCTATCTATCTATCTATCTATCTCTTTATCTATATCTATATACCAGGAAAGTTGATTGTTGAATATTACACCATAGAAATAAAAATATATATATGTGTGTGTGTGTGTGTGTGTGAATATTATTCCCCCCAATAAAATATGAGCTCTCTGGTGGAAAAAAAGCCAGGGTAATAATTCTGATTTCAGATAAGGAAACAATAAAAATGGATTTGATTCAACAAGAAAGGAAACATACTTAGAGTTGCTAAATAGACTATTTCTAACATTTCAGTGAGTCTCACTTTCACATCAGAGACTGCTATTCACTTATAGACTTATAGGTCTCACATTCCCAAAAGAGAAATTGGCTTTTTAAAAGAGACAAGCTTCCCTTTTCACTCTGGAATGAACCTCAGCCATGCTGGCCCCTTTCTCCCATGGATGAGTTCCTTCTTGGCAGATGGGCTGAGGCTGGCTACACTATACTTTCCTACCCGGATGTATTTCTGATCCTAAGGATTTTGTCACCATGACTCGGATGCTTCCTCATCATGAAATTTCCCTCAGAGTCTGGGGCTACCTCAGCCTCGAATACTCACCTGCCATGCTGGCCCCTTATTTCATTGGTGCGTCCCTTTCTGGGCCTCCATTTTTGAGATAGACCCAGGTCTGCCATGCTTCATGATGTGTTACTGCCTCTATAGACTCTGCCACCATGTCCTTACCCTCCTTACCTTCCTGTCTCTTCCAGGTATCTTTTATACATCATCTTTCCCCCATTAGAAAGTAAACTCCTTGAGGGAAGGAACTGTCTTTCTTTTTGCTTGTATTTATATCTTGAGCACTTATCTAAGAGCTTAAATAATATTTGTCACCTCCCTACGTTTTGGTCTCACCAAGGTCTGAAAAACTCAGCTCTTTTTCTCCCTCACGCTGTAGATATGGTCCCTTGTTATTCCTTCAGTTGTCTTCTTCCCTCCACTGTTTGGGGCAATCTCCAGTCATCCTGATCTGTATCTGACCACTGGACCCAGATGGCTGGGGAGGAGAAAAGTGAGGCTGGTGACTTTGCACAGCCCTGCCTCACTTAAATCCAATTCATTTGCATGTCATGGTTTCACCTCCCTGATGTCATGGTCCTCTTCAAGATTGAAGGACAAACAGCAACCTCTGTGAATAGAAAGAGGAGCTGCCCTCTGGGGACTCTTCCCCTTCCTTCACAGTGCCAAGTGTATCATGGGTCTACTAAATGTCCTCTGTCATCCTCACAACAATTCTGTGAGACAGATGCTGTTACCATCTCTGTTTTACAGATGATATTTTGTTCACATTGATAATGAGATTGATGCACACACTGCCAGAGCTGCCTCAGTATCTGGGAGGCTCTAAAGCAGTGGTTCTCAACCTTCCTAATGCCATGACCCTTTAATATAGTTCCCCATGTTGGTGACCCCCAACCATAAAAATTATTTTCATTGCTACTTCATAACTGTAATTTTGCTACTGTTATGAATCATAATGTAAATATCTGATATGCAGGATGCATTTTCATTGTTACAAACTGAACATAACCCACAGGTTGAGAATCGCTGCTCTAAAGGAAAGTGTGGAAGACAAGAAGTATCTGGCTGCCTACCAAACTGAAGGTCTAGAGAGCCGTGGTGCTGACCTCATCATATGCCTGTGAAGCCTGGATGGTCTACCAGTGCCACGCCAGGAAACTGAATCACTTCCATTTCAATTGTTGTAGGAAGATTCTGAAGATCACCTAGCAAGAAAGGGTACCAGACACTCAGGTCCTTTCTCGAACTGAACTACCAAGCATTCAAACTCTACTGGAGAGAGTGCATCACCAATGGACTGACCACATTGTTCGAATGCTGAACATACGTTTGCCTAAAAGACTATTTTTATGAAAAACTTACACAGGGCAGGTACTCACATGGAGGCAAGAAGTGATACAGGGACACCCTCAAGGTCTCTCTGAAGAACTTTGGAATTGATTGTGTGACATGGAAGACACTGGCACAGGACGGTCCAACATAGCATGCCCTCATCAGAGAAGGTGCTGTGGTCTATGACCAAAGCAGAATTGAAGTAGCTCAAAAGAAATGTGAGGAGCACAAATCTGGAGAATCCACCCCAAATGTTCACATGGACTATCTGTGCCTGAACTGTGGCAGAGCCTTCCAAGCTCATATCAGTCTGATCAGCCACAGCTGGACACACTGTGACTTAACTCTAACATGGTGATGTCATTTTGGTGCTCTTCAAGAAAAAACAACAACCAACCAATATCTAACTTTCCTTAACTTCTTTCTTGTTAAGTTTTTTGTTTGTTGATCCTCCATTTGGCCACCAAGGTGATTTTCTTAAAGTATGGGACTGGTCCTATCCTCCCCATACACGTTCTTGATATACTCCAGTGGCTCCCTATTGCCATTATGATCAAATACGAAATTCTCTGGTTGACAATCAAAACCCTTCATAACATACCTCCCCAAACACGCACCTTTCCAGTCTTCTTACACCTTACTCCCACCATGTGACCTCTGACCCATGACACTGGCCTCCTGGCGGTTCTTCAAACCAGACACACCATCTCTCAGCTCTAGGCACTCTATGACTGCCCTTCATACCTGGAATGCTCTCCCTTTTCAAAAGAGGATATGCTTATAATTTGGAGTGACTTTAATGACGGAGTGCACAGACTTCCAGATGTGTCAAGGAGTTCTTGGGAGGAATGGAGTCAGATACAAGAGCAATAGTCACTTACTATTGAAGACTTGTGCGTCTCATGACCTCCTCATCACCATGGTCTCAGGATCATAGGGCAACGTTATGTGACTTGTCTAGGGTCACAAAACTAGAAAATATATGACCCAAGATTGGAACTCAGGTCCTCATGACTCTAAATCTAGTCAGTGCTCTATTTATTATGCCTGATGATATGGTTTTGAAGGAAATATACTAACGTGCATCTATGATTCTGTGATCCTTTTTAAAATATTAATTTTAATTTTTAATCTAAACAGCCATCAAACACGATGGGCATTTGTGTAGCCATAGTAGAGGATAAAAAGAATTGTACATGGAACTGCAGGCCTCTCTTACAAACATTTTGTTTCTGTGATCTTGTGGTCCTAAGGACAAAGAAAAATAGGAAGAAATTAAGGATGAAGAGGAAAAAGAGGGGGGAAGGAAGGGGAACAGGGAGAGGAGAAAGAGGGAGAAGAAGGAAAAGGAGGAGGAGGAAGAAGAGAAGGAAACAAAGAAGCAAAGAAAGTAGAAAAGGAAGGAAAGAGGAAGAACAAGGAAAAGGAAGAGAGAGAAGGAGGAGAGAGGGGAGAAGAGGAAAAGGAAGAAGATGGATAAGGAAGAAGTTGAACATGTTGGAGGAAGAATACCAGCTCAGCTTCCTGCTCACCCACTGCCCAGATGACTGTTTCTAACAAGGGCGACTTTGAAGATCACTGACTGACTCCCCTCACTCCACCCCCTCCAAGGGTTGAAGGTCAATGTTGCACCTGGACTTTTCCATTGATTGACCCTCCTGGGGCCCCATGACCCTGACAGAAGAGACGCAAAAATGTTGTTTCCTGTGATAGAAACACGAGTGTGGAGGAATTCAAACCCATTCTCTAAAGAGTAGACCTTGATCTTTGGATGGAGATAAAAGAACCTATTGGTTACTGCCTAGTTTGTCCATCTATGCCGAACAAAAGCAAGCTATTTTGGGGAATGTGCTCTCTCTCTCTTTCTCTCTCTCTCTCTCTCTCTCTCTCTCTCTCTCTCTCTCTCTCTCTCTCTCTCTCTCTCTCTCTCTCTCTCTCTCTCTCTCTCTCTCTCTCTCTCTCTCTCTCTCTCTCTCTCTCTCTCTCTCTCTCTCTCACACACACACACACACACACACACACTCTTCAAAAGTCTCTTCCAGGGAGCTTTTTCTGATTGGAGGTCACTGAGGAAAGGTCATGTCCCCATATATCATCTCTTCTTTCTGAACCGAGAACATCCACCAGAATCAGTGTGCTAGAGCTATAGGCAGAGTACTCTATGTCCCTTTGGAGGGGGTCACTAGAGACTTCTCCACACCATCAGGACACATTTATGTACCATCTTATTTCACAGCCTTCTATGGTGAGAAGGAACGCTGGACTTGAGGTCAGGTTGCCTAGATCCAAGGTCCATCATGGGTACTAGATGTATGACCTTGGACAAGTCATCCCTCAGATATCAAGACTACAATGTCTTTGTTATCCCCATTTTACAGTTGAGGAAACTGAGGTGAACAGGAGTTAAGTGACTTGCCCAAGGTCACACATCTACTAAGTGCCTGAGGCTGGATTTGAATTCAGATCTTCATCACTTCAGGCCCTACCACTGCACTACCTAGTAAATTCCTGCAACTGAATTTCTTCTCTGAGAAGTGATGTTACTTCTACATACTACATACTACATGTTACATACTACAGGTATGATAATATCTGTTCTGCAAGTATTATTGGATTGGTATGAATTAGATTAATTGGGATGTGTGCATCCTTCACAAGGCAGTCCATCCCTAAAGGATATCCTCTTCATCAACAGAACCAAATACAAAGAATTATTAGCCATTATCTGTTATAACTATTTATGTGCAAATGTATACAGATGATGCTGTCTTAGTTAAGAATTGTTTAATATACTTCTCCAATGAGACTGTCTATGCTTTGACAATAAGGAATGTATTTTATACTTCATTGTCTCTCTAATAGTGACTGAGATGAAAAGCTGAGTAGAGAGCAGACCCTCAAAAAAGATCTAATTGGATTACAGACTGGCAGAGCTAGGAGAGTCTTAGAACCCAGAGAATGTCAGAGAATATCAGAACTGAAAAGGACTTTGAAATGCAGAATATTAGACGTAGGAGGGACTTTAGAATATTGAATGCCAAAGGTGGGAGGGCCCTTAGTCAATAAATGTTTATTCAGTGCCTGTATTATGTACCAGACACTATTCTAAGGGAGATGCAAGAAGGCAAAAGAATCCCTGCCCTCAAAGAGCTTACAATCCAATGGGAGGAAGTGATGAGCAACGTACAGAACAACTAGAAGATAGTTAACAGAGAGAAGGCACTAGAATCAAGGAGGATAGGAAAAGGCTTCCTGTAGAAAGTAGGGTTCTAGTTGGAATTTGAAGGAAACCAAGGAAGCCTGGGCTGGAAGACGGAGATGATAAGTGAGAGAATTCCAGGCATGGGAGACAGGAATCTAATTCAGGAAATAGCAAGGAGGTCAATGTCACCGGATTGAGGATTACGTCGGGGGGGGGGGGGTGGGGAGCACTGTGTAAGAATACTAGAAAGGTAGAAGGGGGCTAATGCATGAAGACTCTGAATATCAAACAGAGAAGTTTATATTTGATCCTGGAGATAAGGAGCCACTGGAGTTTATTGGGCATGGAGGTGAGACGGTCAGATTTGCTCTTTAGGAAAGTCACTTTGTCTGCTGAGTGGAGGACGGACTGGAGTGGGGAGAGACAAGGTAAGCATTCCCACCATCAAGCTACTGCAGTAATCCAAGAATGTGCTGATGAGGGCCTACACCAGCAACCCTGAAATATCAGAAGAAAGGAGACATAGATAAAAGACATCACAAAGATAAAATTGACAGACTTTGGCCACAGATTCTATATCAGAAGTAAGAAAAGGTGAAGAAACAATGTCATCTAAATTGTGAGCCTGGGGAACTGGGAGGATGATGGTGCCCTTGACCGACGCAAGAAAGTCTGAAAGGGGAGGGGGAAGATAAGGAGTTCAGTTTTGGACATGTTGAGTTTAAGATATCTACTGGATGTTGAATTTGAGATGGCTAACAGGAAGTTGGAGATTCAAGATTACAGGTCAAAAGAGAAGGAACTATAAAATCATCCCGTCCAAATTCTACATTTTACTTAGGAAAACACTTCCAACTGGACAAAGTCACATAAGGAGTAAAGAACAGAACCAGCACTGGGGCCCAAATCTTCTGACTTTCTGTATTGGGCTCTTTCCAATGGAATTGTGGAATATGCCAGGCACTGTCCTAGGTGCTGGAGATACAAAGGTGGGCACTGGAAATCAGTGACCTCTGGAAGATATCAAGGTTTCAGCGTCTTCCTACAAAAGCCTCTAGAACCTGAGGGACTAGGAAAGACAGTCTCTTCCTGCTCCAATACACAAAGATAAAAAATGAAGCAAACTCTGCCCTCAAGGTGCTTCTAGTCTATTTGGGGGAATACAGCATGTATGAAAAGAAGCATGTTATAAGAAGAGTACTGAAAACTGGCTGGTATGGGAAAGAGGGAACTCTGGGAAACCTTCCAGGCAATCTCTTTTTAACCTTAAAAGGAAGACAAGGATTCTGAGAGACAGGAATGTGTTCCTGGCGTGGGGGACAACTTCTGTTGGTGTAAGGAGATGACAGATTGGTTGTCAAGTTCTGGCACCAACAAGGGATCCTATGTGGCAAGGGGTTAACAAATCTGTCCATGGTTCATTGACTGAAGGAATTACAGACATGTATCCTGTTCTAAACATTCTGAAACAATCCATTGGCACCAGGACTCACCTGTCTCCAGACAGTTTACCCTCAAACTTCTACCAGCTCGTTGGTCTCCAGTGATTATAGTTTTCAATCATCTGTCATTACCCATAGCCCTGATGCCTCTCCTCAGCCCCTCTGACCAGACTGATATCTTTTGAGTTAAAGTGGAAAGGCTTTATCATCCTTCAGGGTCAGTTAGACCTTCTGACTGTCCAGAGTCTTCTGGGAAATAATAGAACAGGGGCACCAAGATGATTCTGTAAGGAGCCTGCCCTGATTCATACTACTCCCAGACTGATCGATCACTCCTTGGTTCCATGGCTCCAGCAAGGAACTGAACCATTGTATTACTGATAGAATGTTGTAGTAGAAAGAGAGTAGTTCTTGGAAGTCGGGAAGACATGAGTTCTGGTTCACTGTAGGACGTGTACTAGCTATATAAACTCTGAGCATATGTTTAACATCTCAGTGCTCCAGGCACCATTCCAAGACTGTAAATTGACAAGAAGGTGTAGACCCACAATGGTGGAGGGAACTCTGCCATCAGGAATTCTCCTTATCAATGAAATTACAATTACAATTCCCTTAAGCCAAAAAAAATATTTTGTGCATCTCTTTTGTAAGCATCATCATATTGCCTTGGGTTGATGCTTGTAGGCTTACAGTTTGGTAGGATTCAAGGCTGGAAAGGACTTCAGCAGTTGCCCAGTGCAACTCTCAATTTTACTTTTCTGGGTTTTTTTAGTCACATGCCCAATTCATTGATCTGCTCTTTTTCTCTGTTACTGATGAAAGCATTCAAAGATCAATTTCTCCTACAGATTGCTTTAATTGCATACCCAAAGTTTTGATTTATTGCCTTGTTGTCATTTTCTTTGATGAAATTTTCTGTTGCTTCTATGATTTGTCTTTTAACCCACCAGGCTTTTATGATTAAATTATTTGGCATCTAATTAAATTTTCAAAATAGATTTTTATTGTTTTTACATCACTTAGATTTGCCTCTGAATCTTTCCTCCCTCCCCCTTCCATGCCTTATAACAACTTTTTTTTTAAGTCAGAGAGAAAAATCGGTAAAAGTGATTAACACATTGGAAAAATTCTGATGTTACGTTCAGGGTTCCAAACCTGTAAATGCTGACTTCTGAAGAAGAGCAAGGAGTTATCCTCTCATATCTTGTCTATGGGCTCAAGATTTTAAAAAAGACATTTGAAACATTGTTTTTCTTGTTTTCTGATTGCTCTATTTACTCTGTTGTAGTGGTATATATTTTCTTAATTCTGCTTACTTTGCATTCAAATTAATTTTAATCTTGTATTCAAAGATCCTTTATTGATAATTTTACTACACTGTGGTCAAGAAAGGCTGTGTGTAATAATTCTGTTTTTCTGAATTTGTGAGGTTTATATATTTGGATATTTTTTAAAGACTGATATATATAGATATATGTAGATATATACTCCTTTCTTTTTTGCATTTAAGATCATCTAAGATCTATCATGTCTAACTTTCTAAAAATTCCATTCAGATCCTTAACTTCTTTATTATCAAGCTTTTTGTTTGTTCGTCCTCCACTTGGTCACCAAGGTGATTTTCTTAATGTACGGGACTGGTTCTATCACTTCCATACACACTCTCAATATATTCCAGTGGTTCCCTATTGTCTTCAGGATCAAATACAAAATCCTCTGGTTGGCATTCAAAACCCTGCACCGTACACACACTCCTTTCCAGTCTTCTTACACCTTACTTCCCACCATGTACCCTCCAGTCCAGTGCCACTGACCTCCTGGCCAAGACGCACCATCTCTACACTCTGGGCATTCTCTTTGGCTGCCCTTCATGCCTGGAATACTCTCCCTTTTCATCTCTGTTTGCTGGCTTCCTTTATATCCTGAGTAAAACCTTGTCTTCTACAGGAAACTTTTCCAAACCTCCTTTAATTCTGGTGTGTTCTCTTTAATTATTCCCCCTCCTCAGTCCCCCACTAGATAACTTGTTTGTTTGTTTGTCTTCCCAATAGATCGTGAGCTCCTTGAGATCAGGGACTGTCTTTTGTCCTTTTTTTATATCCCCAGTGCCTAACACAGTGTCTGGCATACATTAGGTGCTTAATAAATGTTCATTGACTGACTGAAAGGTTATCCCACTATTACAGTTTCAGTCTTCTCTTGTAATAAAGATGAAAAAAGGCCATTGACTTCATCTGAACTGTATAGGCCGCCTCTGCAAAGAGGGGAGGGAGGAGAGTTTTCTCCACTCTTCTCTTAGATCAAGGTTGGTCGCTATAATTATGCAGCTTTCAGATTCATTTCAACATTCTTTCAGTTTACACTATCATGATAGATAGAT
>CM053594.1:28092825-28110731 GCA_028646575.1 Pseudocheirus occidentalis | reverse complement strand
TAGACAGATAGACAGATAGACAGATAGACAGATAGATAGATAGATAGACAGACAGATAGATAGATAGATAGACAGATAGACAGATAGACAGATAGATAGATAGATAGATAGATAGACAGATAGACAGATAGACAGATAGACAGATAGACAGATAGACAGACAGACAGACAGATAGACAGATAGACAGATAGACAGATAGATAGATAGATAGATAGATAGATAGATAGATAGATAGATAGATAGATAGATAGATAGATAGACAGAATGATAGAATGATAGAAAGGTAGGTAGATAGATAGATATGGACATGGATGTGGATGTAGACATAGACATAGACATAGACATAGATATAGATATAGATATAGATATAGATATAGATATATCCTGGTTCTGTTTACTTCATTCTGCATCAGCTCATATAAGTTTTCCTTTACTTCTGTGTATGCATCATTTCTTGTCACATAGTGATATCCCATGAAATTCATGCTACTCTCACAATTTCTGCAGCCATTCACTAAATAAAGGGCATTGTTTTTGTTTTTACCTCTTTGCTAATATAATAACTAGCATTTATTTAAATTGCCACCATAAAAAGTACTACATTGAAAATATGGGAGGCATATAGAAATATATATCTTTCTTTTTTTCTTTTCTCTCTATGTCTCTGTCTCTCTCTTCTTTCATCTCTGTCTCTGTCTGTCTCTCTCTCTGTGTTTCTGTTTTGTCCCCATGTCTCTGTTTCTCTGTCTCTGTCACACACACACACACACAAACACACATACAAACACACACACTCCTACACATACCCCTCTGTGCCAACTCACACACACACACACATACCCCTCTGTGCCAACTCTCCCATTTCCCAGGCTTAGAGAAGAGAAGAGACTTAGCCAATGTCACACAGTAAATAAGAGGCAGGGTCAGGATTAGAATCCAGATCTTCCCATTTGAAACCCAAGGGGCTCACCACTAAACTATAACATCTTTTCTTTGTCTCTTACCATCTGAATGAGAAGCTCCTCAAGGGGAGTGAATGATAGAGACATCTCATTTGCCTTGGCAGGACAACCTTTGATCTTCTGGGAACACTCTTCTCCTTTCCTCTCTGTTTCCAGATCCAGGTCAAACCCCACCTCCTCTCTGCTGCTTTCCCTGGCCACCTTCTCCCCCCGCCCCACCTCCCTAGCCCATATGACCTTTTATCCCCTTGGGTCCCCATTACTTGCTGTCTGTACAGCTCAGCTGGTCTTTGAAAGAATGAAGCTATGCCAACAAAGTATTAAGACTGACTTTCACGTACAGCTCCAACTCTGGCTCTGGAGTCAATTTTAAGCAATATTGCTGAAGCAGGCACATATCTGCCCAAAGTGACATCAAAGGAGAAAAGACATTCATTTGTGTTTGCTTTGATTAGAAAGGCCATCTAGGCCAACTGGTGCTTCCCTCCACAATATCCCCGACAGATGGTCATCCAACCTTTGCTTAAAGACCTCTGGGAGAAGGAGAAACCATTGGCTCCTAAGCCACTCCCAGGCACTCTGGAACAGCTCAGATAGCAGAAAGGTTTCCCTGCCATCAAGTCTAAATCTGCCCCTCTAGAACTTCTGTCCATTTTCTGCCCTGGTTGGACTTTATTACCAATTCTCTGATTATTAATATCAAGAGAAGCAAAAAACAGGAAATGTGAATACTCAGTTAAGGTGCGCACCACTGTCATGGAGGATTTGGAATCACAGAATCTGAGAGATAGAAGGGACCTCTGGCGCTTATTCTGCACTGGTGACAGCTTATACTGGTAGTAGCTTGCCATGAGGGTTGATTGCTAAACTTGCATTATGAGCATTTCACATCGGCAAATGCTACAAAAGCAGCCAGGTGTCGAAGTGGATAATCAAGCACTGGGCTTAGGATCAGGAAGACTCATCTTCCTAACTGCAAATCCAGCCTCAGACGCTTACTAACTATGTGACCCTGGGCAAGTCACTTAACCCAGTTTGCCTCAGTTTCCTCATCTGTAAAATGAACTGGAGAAGGAGATCTTTGCCAAGAAAACCCCAAATGGGATCACAAAGAGAGGGTTGATAGAAAGGAGGGCAGATTGGGGCAGAGGGTAGTCAGAAGCAAACACTTTTGAAAAGGGCCAGGGTCAAAGGAGAAAACTGAATAAATGGGGGGCCAGATAGGATGGAGGGAAATATAGTTAGTCTTTCACAATATGTCTATTGTGGAGATGTTTTGCATAACTACACATGTACAACCTATATTGAATTGCTTGTCTTCCCAGTGGGGGTGGGCGAGGAGGGAAGAAGGGAAAAATCTGGAACTCAAAGTTTTAAAAACAAATGTTAAAAAATTGTTTTTACATGCAACCGGGAAATAAGATATACAGGCATTGGGGTATAGAAATCCATCTTGCCCTACAAGAAAGTAAGGGGGAAGGGGGTAAAGGGAAGGATGGAGGGGAAATAAGAGAGGGCAGACTTGGGGAAGGGGCAATCAGTGTGCATGCTATCTTGGGGGATAGGGGAGAGATGGGAAGAAAATTTGGAACTCAAAAATCTTGTGGAAATGAATATTGAGAACTAAAAATAAATAATTAAATTCTGGGGAAAAAAAAGAAAATGTTGATTTGTGCAGATTAACCTTAAACTGTGTCCCATATATATCCAACATCAGGGCTCTGATCTGGTCTAACCTATATACAAAATGAAGCCCCACTATAATATGCCCAATGAGGGGTCATCTAGCCTCTGTCTGAAGACCTGCAAAGAAGGGACTCTTTCCCTATTAGACTCTGAACTCTTTCCAAAGCAGAACTGTTTGAATTTTTAAAAATATATTTTTTTGCCTATCTTTGTGTATGTCCAAACATACTGCCTGACATACAGAGGATGTTTAGTGAATGCTTATTGGCTTGACCTCTTCAGGCTTAGTTTAAGGATCAACCTCCTAATGATGAGAGTTATCCCAATAGGATAGGGGCCATCTTTACAGGGAGTGAAGATCTTGTTTGTGAATAGCCACCCACATGCGGACCCTCCTTACCTCACCCCTGGACTACTGCAATAGTCTGCCGCTGGGTCTCCTGGCCCCAAGGCTCTTCCCACTACAATCCATTCTCTGTTCAGCTGTCAAAGTGATCTTTCCAAATTGTAGGTCTTGGGGTTCAGGGTTGGGAGAGCTGGCTGAGATTTTTGAAAGAATTCAATCAGACCTTCTCTTTAGCCAAAGGGAGCTTTATTGATGCAAAAGCATGTGGGCCTGAGACTCAGCAAGGAGCTAAACAAAGGCCATGATATAGGACAAGGACCAGACTTATGTAGCCAGAAAGCTATGCAGCCTATAGTGGGGTGATGTGAGTTTTTTTAGGGTTTCTAAAGGGGGTTGGAGATCTGGGGACAAGACAAATCTTGCAAGACAAGGACATGGGATGAGGACGATGAGTGACACAAGATAAGGGGGCATGGGAATCTTTATAACAGGATAGGAGGAGACAAGGAATTTTAGGAAGGGAATAATAAATTAAAAAATTAAAAAGGGAATAATAAGGGAAAGTTTTGTGGTATTTCAAGATAAGGGTAAACTTTAGAATGCCAGGGAATGA
Organism: Pseudocheirus occidentalis; assembly: GCA_028646575.1. Lineage (NCBI taxonomy): Eukaryota > Metazoa > Chordata > Mammalia > Diprotodontia > Pseudocheiridae > Pseudocheirus > Pseudocheirus occidentalis. The sequence continues at coordinate 28,107,124 of CM053594.1, read as the reverse complement.
GCAACTCAACCTTTAGGGCACCTCTGTATTTTAGGGTGTTGCTAGAGGATAAACCAGGGAAAGGGCAACTCAGCTCTTGGGGCACCTTTGTATCCACATCAGTCTGACTAATATGGAAATATGTTTTACATGAGTGTACATATATAACCTAGATATCAGACTGCTTATTGTCTCGGGGAGAGGGAAGGGAGGGAGGAAGGGAAAGCACTCAAATTTTTACAAATTAATGTTTAAAAAAATTTTTTTACATGTAATTGGGGGGGAAATAAAATAGTGTTAAAAAATAAATTGTAGTTCTGATCATCATCACACACACAGACACATACACACTTAATAAACTCCAATGACTCCCTATCACCTTTAGGATTAAATATACAAAATCCTATGTTTGGCTTTTAGCATAGCCCTCTCCTACAGTTCCTTCCTCCCTCCCTCCATGTACAGTTTGATCCAGGGACAGACTTCCTGACTGCTGTACCACCTCCCAGATTTAGGCCTTTTCTCTGGCCTTCCCCAGTGCCTGGAATGCTCTCCCTCCCCATTTCGGCCAGCTGGTCTCCCTGACTTTCTTCCAGTTCCAGCATCAATCCCACCTCCTGCAGGAAGTCTTCCCCCAATCCCTCTGGATGCCAGTGCCTTCCCAGTGATTTTATCTTGAGTCTGTCCTATAGAGATCTTGTTCGTATCCAATTGGTCGCATGTTGTCTCTCGAATTAGGGCATTAGGGCAGATGGCTGGACACCTGCCTGGGTCTAGAGTCGGGAAGCCTCGGACTCAAACCCAACGTCACATACCTACTAAACTGTGTGATCCTGGGCAAGTCACTTGTCTGTCTCCTTCTCCTCAGTGGGAAAATGGGTAAAATAATAGTATCGCCTCCTAGGTATACTGTCAGCATCAAACAAGAAAATATTTGAAGTGTTTAGCCCAGAGGGGAGGAAGGAGATTCAGGGAGGGAAGTCGGAAGTTAGTTACCCGATTTCTCTTCCCCCACAGCCAGGTAGGCTTGAGGGAACTGAATTAGATGCTCCCAGGGACGAGTGGCTGAGGTCATGGACCCAACTGTTTCCAGCTGCTCCGGACTTGCGCAAATAACATCTCCAGCCCCAGCTACACCTCTCTCTGACCTGCCAACCCCAAACTCCCAATCCAGGCTCTGTAAATGACCACAGCCATCCCTGCACCCTGGGGCTTTGGCATACAATTCAGATCTAACACCATGGGGCGGATGGGGGGCGGACTAAGGGAGGAGCAAGCTCTGCTTAAAACACCTCAGGTTGCCTCCCTCTGCAGCCTGATTCTTTGGGAGGGGAGAGTCCCAGTGTACACAGACCAAGAGAGCCATCCCTGCTCCAGCCTCGGCCTCCTGAGCTCTCCCATCATGGTGACTGACTCAAAGGGCTGGCTACCTGGGGGAGGGATGGAGGGAGGGAAGCAGCAGTCCTGGGCATCCCTTTCCTCTGCCTCTAGCCCCACGATGGCCCCATTGGTCCGTAGAGACCCCAGTAGTAGGATTGGGAGTGGGACACTGCGGGGTATGGGTACCAAGCCTGACTAATTGTTTCTTTCTCTATAGACAACTTACACAGACCGAGGAGAGAAGGTAAGGAAGATCCGGGAAGGGGGTAGGGGAAGCTGGGCAGGCCAGTGCCGGGGTTGTGCCACGACTGGGCCATGTGGGGCACTCCACACAGCAGTTAGAGTGCCACAGCTCTGCAGTGCCTGTGGAAGGAAGCAGGGCTAGAGCTCTGCCAGGTGCTGTCCTGACCAGAGAGGACAGAAAACAAGTGAATCATATGGGAGACCCAGAAGGGAGAAGGAAGTAAGAATGATGACCCTTAAAGGTCATCATGCCCTTCTTTTGTAGATGAGGAGACTGAGGTCCAGGGAGGACCCACTGACCTCAAGTCATACAGAGTCAGGTCCTCTCACCCCAAATCCAACCCCCCTGCCTCTGGGCAGAGCTTCCCTGCCACCCATCCCCTTGGAAAACTCGCTTCCTTTTCCCTAAAAACTTGTCCAGCATCCCTGACAAATAGACTTCGCCATCTCATCACTCTCACTTTTAAGAAGTCCTTTTTAACACCTAACCCTGTTCTGGCTATTATGCTCTGTGGAGGGATGCTGTGGGTTAAGCAGATTGGGTATTGGAATTCAAACTAGGAAGGGCAAGGGTGCAAATTGTACTCCAGGGGTGACTGGGTGACCTTGAGAAAGTCACTTATCCTCTTTTTTTTGTATTTGCTTTTTGGAGAGGGAAGGCAGGGCAATTTGGGGTTAAGTGACTTGCCCAAAGTCACACGGCTAGTAAGTATTAAGTGTCTGAGGCCGGATTTCAACTCAGGTCCTCTTGACTCCAGGATTAAGGGTCTCAATTTCTGTCTTTCTAAAATAGGAATGCTAGTAATTGTGCTACCTACTTCATCCAGGTGGTATAAGAAAAGTGATTTACAAATGGGAATGTTATAGGAATGTGAATTATTGTTATTCTGTACTGCCTCTGGCTGATGTGGAACAAGGAAGTTGGGGGGCAGGACAGGGGTGAAGGGCAGGTGTTTTCCAAAGGAAATGTGCCTGGTCTCTTGGTTAGACTGAGGCATTCTGGGACTGGGGGAGAGGGACAGAGGAGAATGTAATTTTCTGATCTTAAGGGATCGTAGAAAGGGAAAGGATAATAATTATTGGATTTCCATGATAGCTTATACTTCCATAGGACTTTAAGGCTATATTATGTCCTGAGCTCAGAGCAATGAAAGGTAGGCAGCGTAAGCCTCTCCATTTTATAGAGGGTATAGGAGACTCAGACTCAGGTAAGTGAATCACCCATGGGCACAGTGCACATTTCTGAGGGACAAGATTCGCACCCAGACCTCTTCTGACTCTGAGGCTTGCATTTTTTTCCTAGGTCTCTCCATTGATCCCTAGAATGGGGCCCCACTTTTACCTTGGGATGTCTAATCTTAGAGTTGTGACTCCCCTGGCTCTGGGGGGCCCAAGGTTCCACCCAGCTCTGGTCCCCTCTTTCCTGTCCTGGCCCCTCAAAGCAGGCTGCTTAGCCCTGCTCCCATCAAGAAACTTCTTAGTCTAACGGAAAAAGCAGTGAACATGTGGGCATGAGTTCTGGATTCTATTTCTGGTCCTTTCATGAACTCACTGTAACCTCACCAAAGCCACTTAACATTTATATAGCACTTTAGGGATGAAAAAGTTGTTCACAAATATTATTTCATTTGAGCCTCACAATAAACCTAGGAGATAGGTAGTATTATAATGCCCATTTTATAGTTGCAGAAACTGAGACAGAAAGGGGTTCAGTGACTTACCCAGGGTCACACAGCTAGTAAGTGTCCACAGACAGATCTGAAGGCTATCTAGTGGGTCACCTAACTGCTGCTGCTCATCTATGAACTGACGTTTTCACTTCTAGGAAAGAAAGGGCTGAGGTGGTTGCTGTCTGAAGTAGGAAAGGTCTGATTTTCTTTCTCTCCCCCTCCAGTCTGCCAAGGGTGAGAAGCCCCTTCTCCAGGAGTCTGGAAGCTCACAGCCCTCCTGAATTCTGACTCTCTCTTCTTATTCCCACACAGCCCGCCAAGGGCCGGTTCCTTCACTTCCACTCAATCACCTTCTGGGTTGGAAATGCCAAACAGGTATGTATGTGTATGAGAGAGTAAGGGTAGGGCACAGCAGGAGAAGGGGAGCAAGTAGGAGGAGGGCAGAGAACCCGGAGGGGGTCTACCTTGGCCCCTGGAGCAAGGGGCATGTCTCTGCCTGGGCTCCTGATAGGTTCCTGGAGGGGAGGAGCCCACATGTGGAGATAGCCAGGCTGGTATTTGAACTCATGGGGGAGGAAGGAGGCTGAGGGGAGGGAAAGGGGAAGCCTAATGCAATTGGCCCTAGGATTGGACAGTTTGTCAGCCAGGGTCAGAGTCAGCTGGCAGAGCTGCCCACTGTCTAGCCCAGCCCATGCGTATGCTGGGGTCCAAGAACCCAAAACAGGGTAAATGGGCCTTAAGGGCCCCACCCCCTTAAGGAAAATGGGAGCCTGCCTCTGAGTTGCCTCTCTAATGGCAGCCTGTGATGTCTGCCCTGGCCCAAGGATGCTCCCGCCCTGGGTCCTGACCTCGGTTTCCCCTGTGCCTTTTCCAGGCAGCTTCTTTCTACTGTAACAAAATGGGCTTCTCCCCCTTTGCCTATCGGGGTCTGGAGACTGGCAGCCGAGAAGTGGCATCCCACGTGGTGAAACAAGACAAGGTAAGCACTCTCTACCCTGGCCAGGGGAGGCTGTCCCAACCCTTTCTTCCCCTGTGTGACCTTGGACCAATTCTCTCCTCTTTCAGGACCTCAGTTGCTATATGGTAATGAGAATATACTTAAAATGAAGATAATATGTGTGAAGTGTCTTGTAAATTTAAGATGCTATGAAACATAAGCTATTAGTATAATAGAAATAAAATGAGGTAATTGGAATAGATCAATCAGTTGAGCAACAAACATTTATTAAGCACCTACTGTATGTTAAGTGCTAGAGATACAGAAAAAAATTATTCCTACCCTCAAGAAGCTTACCATCTGTCATATGATTTCTAAGGCAAGCTTTAAATCTATGATTATTTGACACACTGCTGGGTCCTCTGTGCCGACTCACAGGCAAGTACCCTTTAAGGCCCAGCTCAAGCTCACCTCCTCCAAGAAGTCTTCCTAGTTCTTCTCTGAATTCTTACACTTGCCATCCTGTTCTGGATTATTGACCCCTTTTAACAATCAAGATGCCAACTTTTCACCTATGCACACGTGTAACCCTGATGCTGTCCTGAGAACTCTGACCTCTGCTTTCTCTTTCTGTTTTCTCTCTCTCTCCCTCCATCCCTCCCTCCTCTCTCTCTTCTGTCTCTCTCCCCGCTTCTCTCTTTTTGTCTCTCTGTCTCTCTGTCTCATCCCTTTGGTTCAGTCATCTCTACAGAGATAATTACCGGATGCCCGTGTCTCTCCTGAGCTCCATTACTGTATTTCAAATTGCCTGGTGGATAGCACCACCTTGATGCCCCATGGACACTCAACTTTGTATGCCCAAATGGACCTTCCTATTTCCTATTTCCATAGAGGGTCAGCATTATCTTCCCAGTCACCCAATTCAAAAAATTGGCATCATCCTCAACCCTTCCCTCTTCCTCACCTCCCACTCCCATAGCATGGGTCTCTTCTCACCGCTCACATGGCCACCCCCCTAGTTTAGGCCCTGGACTGCTATGGTCTCTCCACCTCCAGTCTCTGTCTATCAATTCTCTACTCAGCTGTGAGGGTGATTTCCTAAAACCTGACCTTTCTGCCCAAGAAGCTCCAGTCTGCCTCTGGGATTAAATACCGATTCTTCTCTTTAGGCATTTAAAGCCTTTCACAGTCTGACTGACCCTAACTTTCCAGATTCATTTCTATTTTTTTTTTTTGCTTTTTTTTTTGGAGGGCAATTGGGGTTAAGTGACTTGCCTAAAGTCACACGGCTAGTTTTTGTGTCAAGTGTCTGAGGCCGGATTTGAACTCAGGTCCTCCTGACTCCAGGGCCGGTGCTCTATTCACTGCACCACCTAGCCGCTCTTCCAGATTCATTTCAATTGCTGACTGCCCCCTCTTTGGCCGATGGCGTTCTGCATTTCATCCAGACTGCTCCTTCCTGCCCATGACACATGATCACCTTCTTGAAGAGGTTGTCCCTGATTTTTCCATTTGCTAGTTTCCTCCCCAATCACTTAGGACTTATTGTGTACATTAATAATAACAACAAGCATTTACATAGTGCCAACTATGTGCACTGTACAATACTTATTTCACTTGATCCTCGAAACAACTCAAGGGGGTAGGTACTATTATTGCCTCTATTTTACAGATAAGGAGACTGAGACAAAGAGAGACCGAGTGACTGGCCCAGGGTCACACAGCTAGGAAGTGTCTGAGGTCAGATTTGAACTTGGGTCTTCCTGACTCCAGGCCTAGTACCTTAAATCTTCTTATCTTTGAACATGTGGTGTTCCCCCTGTAGAATGTCACTTTTATGCTGGTATCCCCAGCACCTAGTATAAGAAACTCCTAGCTTCTTTTAAGGCTTTTATTCTCCTCACCATCACATTTACCGCCACTATCACCATCCCCACCACACTACCACCAATATCCCATCACCATCACTATCACCACCACTATCACCACCATCACCATCACCACCACCACCACCACCACCATCCCATCACCATCACCAACACCATTACTAACATCAACTACAATCATCACCACCACCATCTCATCACCACCCCACCATCATCACCATCCCTACCACCACCATCTCATCACCACCCCACCGCCATCACCATCATCATCACCACCACCATCCCCACCACACTACCACCAATATCCCATCACCAACACTATCTCCACCACCACCATCCCATCACCATCACTATCACCATCACCAACACTATCACCACCACTATCACCATCACTATCACCACCATCACCACCACCACCACCACCATCCCATCACCATCACCAACACCATCACTAACATCATCAACTACAATCATCACTACCACCATCATCATCACCACCCCACCATCATCACCACCACCACCACCACCACCACACTACCGCCAATATCCAATATCACCATCACTATCGCCACCGCCACCACCACCACCATCACCATCACCAACACCATCCCTACCACCACCATCATCATCACCACCACCACCACCATCCCTACCACACTACCACCAATATCCCATCACCATCACTATCACCACCACCACCACCACCATCACCATCACCAACACCATCCCTACCACCACCATCTCATCACTCTCCCACCCCCCCACCATAATCTTCACTATCACCAAAACCATCCCTACCACCACCATCAGCACCATCAATCATCCCCATCCCCATCCCTAACACCAACACCATCACCACAGCCACAACCACCCAGCAGAATATAAGCTCCTGGGCCAAATGTTTTCTATTATATTTGTCTGCCTAGAGTCTAGCACGGTTCCTGGAACATTGTAGGTGCTTAAAAATGTTTGTTGAATCTGTATCGCTAGACTGGAGGGTCTTTGGAAACTGGGGTCATTTCTTAGGGTTCCCTGCATCTCTTCTCTCTCCTGATACAGCTCTAAGGACATAAGAGGTCCGTTCAGGGTCCCAGGTGGCTAGGTCTCTCCCAGAGGGAAGGTCAGAGTTTGGGCAGCTTCTGGATGGGATATGTTTGCCTGCCGCCCACCCCCCAGGAGGGGCAGGAGCAATATTGGTGAAGCCAACAACTATTCTCTGGTTCCACCTGCCTCGTCTGGTGCTCACTTGGCTGGTGCTCACTTGGTGGTGAGAGAAGAAGAGGTCTGATAAGGAGATCACACTGTTGTTTGCTCTCTTCCTTTGTCTAGATTATATTCGTCTTCTCATCTGCTCTCAACCCTGGAAACAAAGGTGAGGGAGTCCATTTTCCCGGTGCCCCAAGCCTGAGGCCTTTCCTAGTGTGGGCGTTCCTTGGAATCTGTGTGAAAACAAAAGCAGAGTCCTCTGGGGGAAGGGCTTGGGGTGGGCAGTGGGTGTGCTGAGGGTCCAGGGAGGAGACTGAAGTCCAGGAAGGCTGAGGATCATAAGGGGTCTCGATGTTCTCTGCCTCTCCTCACAAAGAGATGGGTGACCACCTGGTAAAACATGGCGATGGGGTGAAGGACATCTCCTTTGAGGTGGAAGACTGTGATTACATTGTTCAGGTGAGTGAGGGAGGGTGGGACAGCGGGGACCCCTTCACTCCCCCCAGGCCAGCCCAGACTCCACGGAGCACACAGGCCTGCTTGAAGTGCTTAGTTCTTTACATGTTTCCTTTTCCATTAGAACATAAGCTCCCTGAGGACAGGGGCTGTTTCTGCCTTTCTTTATATCATGTGTGAGGCAGAGAAAATACTCCATGCAGGTAGACGGACTGATGGACAGCTCTATCTGCAGAAGGTCACTGAGCTAGAAATGCAAGGGAATTTAGAGTAAACTGAGGCCCAGAGAAATTAAATGACTAGTCAGAGGTTAGTTAAAGTTCATTGAGTCCAGACCTCTGACTTTACAGGGGAAGAAGCCAAGACCAAGAAATCATCTGCCCAACATCACAAAGATAGAAAGTGACAGGACCCAGATCCTTCCATTTCAAAGCCAGTGTTCCTTCTCCATTCATTTGGACCCTGAACACAGTGGGTGTTTGGATGGACAGAATACTAGACTGCTCTGGAAGACTAGGTTTAAATCTGGCTTCCGGTTCATATTAGTTGGGTGACCCTGGGCAAGTGATTTAAACCTCCTAAGCCCAGATTTCTTCATCTGTGAAATGGGGATAATAATACCTAGCATTCACATTATGTCACAGTACGTAGAGTCAGAAAGTTCTGGATTCAAGTCTGGTGTCTGGCACCTGATGATGCTGGCTATGTGATTCTGGGCACAACCTCTCCATGCCCCAGTCAGTAAGTCAGTAGGCAATTATTAAGTGCTATGTTCTAAGTTCTGCAGATACGAAGAAAGGCAAAAACATTGCTCTCAAAGAACTCACGTTCTAATGCAGGGAGACAGCATGCCAACCATTATGTACATAAAAGTTATAGACGGGGCAGCTGGGTGGCACAGTGGATAGAACGCAGGGCCTGGAGGCAGGGAGATATGAGTTCAAATCCAGTCTCAGACTCATTAGCTATGTGAGCCTGAACAAGTCACTTAACCCTGTTTTCCTCAGTTCCCTCATCCGTAAAATGAGCTGGAAAAGGAAATGGCAAACTACTCCAGTCTCTTTGCTAAGAAAATCCCAAATGGCGTCATGAAGCATTAGATACATCTATAAAATGAATAACAACAAAATATTATATATGGAGTAGATAGGAGGTAATTTCACAGGAAGGACATTAACATTAGAGATGGGAAAAAATTAAAAATTAAAAAAGATATGAGATTTAAGCTGAGTCTTAAAGGAAGCCAAAGAGGTGGAGATGAGGAGGGTGAGCATTCCAGGCAAGGGGAACAGCCAGTGCAAAGGTGCAGAGGGGGGAGATGGAGTCAAAGTGGAAAGAACAGAAAGCAGGCTAGTATCTTTGGGTCAAATGAAGGGGAGCAGAGTGTCAGAAGACAGGAAAGGTAGGAAGAGTCCAGTCTCTGAAGGGCTTTGAATACTAAGTTGGATTTTATATTTGACCTCAGAAATATTAGGAGATTCAGCAATCTGGTAATTCTCTAAAGATGGTAAGTTTCTGTATGGGGTTGCTTATGGTCTCAAAGAGGAGGGTGGAGAGGGAAGGAGGGAAAGATAGAATCTGAAACTCAAAATCTTTAAAAAAAAGGTTAAAAAATTGTTTTAACATGTAATTGGGGAAAAATTAAATATTATATATAAAGACTAGAAAGTGATACCCTCCAGTGGTAAATGGAGCTTCTCCTAGAGAGTCTTTTGCCAATGAAATCACTAGGTCAGTTCCCCAACCCGTCTAACCTGCCCCGGCTCTCCCCAATACCCCAATCACAAGGCTGTCATGAGGCTCAAATGAAATGTCATCCTTAGGGCTCTTGGTACATTTCAAAGTGTAAATATAAGTAATTAATGTTATAAATGTAAGTTATTCATAGTATTGTGTCTATGCCATTTTAGTGTTCCCATATCCTTGGAACATTCTGGGGATGGGCCAGAGCTCTAAGATGAGCTAAGTTTATCTATCCTAAGCCAGAAGGGCTTCTTTCCCTTGGCTGGGGTGGGGGAGGAGCAGGGGTCCCAAGTGGGGCTGTGTTGGGGGATGGCCAGAGGCAGCTATTTCCATGAGGTTCTGTGTGTGAGCTGGTAGGATTATGGAGGCCCAGTTCTGCCCCAGTAAAGCTGTTCCGAGCCTGCTGTTTGGTATTGTAAGTGAGCTCTCCAGGCTAGTCCTAGGCCAGGCTGAGGGTTAGGTCAGGAAGAAGCCATGTTCTCAAGACGAGCCCTGTCTTCTCCAATGCAGAAAGCCCGGGAAAGAGGTGCAGTTATTGTGAAGGAGCCGTGGATAGAACAGGACAAGTTTGGAAAGGTGAAATTTGCTGTACTGCAGACGGTGAGTATATGCTTAGTCCTGCCCACTGGGCAGTCAGACCCTTCCTGCAACCCATGATCCCCATTTGGAAATCCTTCTCTCCCCTCATCAGGATGCTGGGGGAGGTGGCACTGGTACCCAAGTTTTCTCTCATTCACCCTCATTCCAGGACCTCTGGACAACCAGAGTTATAACTAGGGTAGAGCAACTAGAGCTTTGTCCCAATGTGACAAATTTAGAGAGGGCTGACCGAACTTAGAGTCCTTCAGCATATGGAAAAACAAGAGAGTTAAACACTTATATGAAATCAATCAGGGGTGGCTAGGTGGTGCAGTGAATAGAGCACCAGCCCTGAAGTCAGGAGGACCTGAATTCAAATGTGGCCTCAGACACTTAACACTTACTAGCCATGGGACCTTGGGCAAGTTGCTTAACTTCAACTGCCCTACAAAACAAACAAACAGAAAAAGAAATCAATCAATAAGCATTGATTATGTGCCAGGCCCTGTAGGATTCATAGCCAAAAGCAAATAGTCCTTGCTCTTGAGGAGATTATATGCTACCCAATAAAACTCCTCCTTTACTTTGTTCTGTTCCTCTTGCCTCCCTACCATCAACCAGATCCTGGGGTTAGGGGTTTCTGCTCTCTCAACTGAGGGCACCTTTATGTGCCATTTATCCCTGGAACAAAAATTCCTAGTTAGATAGGGCTCTGCTTCTACCGTCTTATAGATAGAAAGTTTTGTTTAGTGACCTCAATCCCACCTGCTTCCCATTCCTGCTTATTCTGTTTGCAAGGGTAAATGAGGGTATCTGATCATGGTTCCTCCCATTAACCAGAGCACAGAGGGGTACTGGGAGGCTCTGGGTGGGAATCTAGCAGCACTCTCCTTTCCTTAGTCTACCGAGTCAAAGTTGGAGGGCAAGGTGGAGAAAGGAGAGCCCAGGTCAAAGAATCAGGGTCGCTTCTTTCAGAGGGCTTAAATCCAGTGGGGGGTGGGGTATTTTCCTGTTCCCACAGTATGGAGACACCACACATACCTTGGTGGAAAAACTGAATTACACCGGACCCTTCCTGCCTGGCTTTGAGGCCCCTCGATTCCAGGACCCCCTGCTCCAGAAACTGTGAGTGCCCTACCCCCTCAGGGACAAGATTCTTCCTTTCAAAGGGTCCAAGTGAGAAGCAGGGGGCAGCACAGGTTCTTAACCTAGAGCCTGAGAATTCTAAATTCTAGTTTTTTCATATTCTAATAATTATTTCAATATACAGTTACCCCTTCCACATCACAACTTTCCCCACTGCAGTTTCAATATATCATGGGTTGGCATAAGAAATTTAATGGTAATTTGGGGGGAATTTTGAGGAAGCCACAGAGGGCGCAAGAAAAGCAGCAGTTGACACAGAAAAAGTTTTAGAAATTCAGAAATGCATAAAATATATGTATGGTATTATATAATATCAATATATTTTATCTTTTCATACCATAATGATTCAAATGTCTTCTCTGGTATGAAGGGAAGGCTGAAACAATTTACTCGGATTTTTCAGATGTTGGGGGTGCTTCCCCGATGAGGAAGGGATAACTAGAATTGGTTTCCATTGCCATCCTATGTGGGTTTTTATGTATTTAAATCATGACTTCAGCAGAGTGCCAATGGAGGCCAGGACACATACCCCAAGAGGGTTAAGAACCTCTCCTCTACAAGGATTCCCTCTTCAGCTTGGACTCAGAGAGTTATCCTTGTGACTGGGGAAAACGCTGCTGACAAACATATCCTGCCTCATCTGATGTTAGAATCCCGGGTCTAGAACTGGAAGAAACCTCAGAGCCCACCTAGTCCAATCCCTTCATTTTATAGATGATGAAATAGACCACAGAAGGGAAGTTATTTTACTCAAGGCCAGAAAGCTAAAAGCAGAGCGGTTGTGTGTGTGCACGTGTGTGTGTGTGCACGTGTGTGTGCAAGCATGTGCATGTGTGCATGTGTGTGTGTTGGGGGTGGAGATGTCGAGTTATTTAGTCATGTCCTGACTCTTTGTCGACCCCATTTGGGGGTTATCTTGGTAGAGATACTGGAGTGGTTTGCCATTTCCTTCTGCAGCTCATTTTACAGGTGAGGAAACTGAGGCAAACAGGGTGAAGTGACTTGCCCAGGGTCACACAGCTAGTAAGTGTCTGAGGCTGGATTTGAACTCATGAAGATGAATCTTCCTGATTCCAGGCCCAGTTCTCTATCCACTGCACTTCCTAGGTGTGTACAAGTGGGTAGCAGGGAAGATGGCCATGCCTCGGTAGGCCTTGGTATCTCACCAGATAACTGGATGGGATGAAGCATGGTTTAGGGGTACCTAGCTATTGGTGGGGGAAATATAGGGGAAGGGGCTGAGATAAAAGAGGACTCATTCATTCTCCAAACAAGGAAACTCTGTCTCAGGAACTAAGTGGAACCATCTGAGGACAGCAAAGACAGATCTCTGGAGGTCCACAGGTCAACTGAGTAAACGTTCATTGAATTGAAATATCTGGTCTCAGTTTCCCCATTGGTAAAATGAAGAGATTGAGCCAAATTATCTCTGAAGTCTCTTCCAACTCTGACATTCCAGGTTTTCCTGACTCCCAAGGCTAAAGGTTGGGGCTGGGTATGTACCCCATCCCCCTCAGATTTCCCTTTCCTCCTCCAGGCCAGATTGCAAATTGGCTTTGATTGACCATGTTGTGGGGAATCAGCCTGACCAGGAGATGGTGCCAGCAGCAGACTGGTGAGTAGCTGAGTGGGGTGGATCCCCTGACTTCCTATCATCTATAGTAATGACCTTCTTTGCAGAGGCCTAAGACCCCAACTTTTGTTCTAGCCTGCCTTCTCTAGATTTTTAAGTGGAGAAAATAAAAGTCCAAAGTAGTATGCTAGCTATCTGCCCATTCCTCTACCTATTCACCTTTCTGACAGCTTGCTTATCTATGAATCTACCCATCCATCTATCTACCAATCCATCTACTAATCCATCTATCCATCCATCTACCTATTCATCTAATTGCCAATCATCTATTCATGTATCTATGTATCCACCTATCCATCTATCCGTTCATCTATCTACCCATCCATCCATCTGCCAACCATCTATCCAGCCATCCGCCTATCTGTCCACCCTTCCATCTAGACATCCATTCAGCAACTATCAGTGAATGCCTACAATGTTCAGGGCCTTGTGCCTGGCGATGGAGAGCCCCGATCCTCTCAGGCACCTCGACCCCACTCCAGCCTCTAACCTGGGCTTCTTTCCTCCTTATAACCCCTAACTCTCTCTGGTTCTCTCACCAAGAACTATGACACTTAGAATCCCCCAGAATGCCAGTGGCAGAACCAAAAGAACAGTCACTCAGCCAAACCTAATACAAAATGAGTCCACTATAGGAAGACAGCTGTAGCTCAGAAGCTCTAGGAGGGCAGCCAGAAGGAAGAGTTTCTCTACCCTCGGAGACTTATTTAGAGTCGAATTGGGAAATGAATCATAATCTACCCAAAGAAATGACTTGAGAATAGCCTCAAAGGATTTGGGGCTAAAGGGACATGAGGAAATGGAGTATTAAGAAGCAAGTCAGAGAACATTTACAGGATGAGGCATTCAGTGAGTTGGTGTAGGGGAAGGAACTCTACATTTGCATCACGAGACCTGGGTTCAAATTCTGACTTTGTAACTGACTCCAATGACTTTAATAACTTAGATAATGTCTGTGGACCTCTGCTTCCTGTTATTTGAAGAATTATAGATTTAGATCTAGAAGGCACTTCAGAGGTCGTCGAGTCCAGCCCCCTCATTTGATAGATAAGGAAACTGAGGCTCACAAAGGTAGGTCAAGTGACTTTCCCAAGGTCACACAGGTAGTGACCAGTGGGGTCAGATGGATATAAAGAACAGTTGAAGAAATTGGTCCCTCACCCCCCTTATTGCCCTTATCTGGATACTCAACAGCTTCTCCACATCCTGAAAATAAGGCAACTCAGAACCAAGCATACAAGGTACTGATGTGTTCTGACCAGGGCAGTGCATGGCAGGACTCGCATCTCCCTTTCCATGATTTCTTCACGCTCTACTATTCTCCATTCCAAGTCCCCTCCCAGCTCTGACATCCTGTGTTCTAAGGGCCCTCCCAGCTCTGACATTCTATGTTCTAAGGGCCCTCCCAGCTCTGACATCCTGTGTTCTAAGGCCCCATCCA
>CM053594.1:28044348-28092325 GCA_028646575.1 Pseudocheirus occidentalis | reverse complement strand
TCCAGCTCTGACATCCTGTGTTCTAAGGCCCCTCCAGCTCTGACATCCTGTGTTCTAAGGCTCCATCCAGCTCTGACATCCTTTGTTCTAAGGCCCCTCCAACTCTAACATTCCTTCTTCTAAGGTCCCTCCCAGCTCTAACATTCCCTGTTCTAAGACCTCTCTAGTTCTGAATTCTGTTTTAAAGCTCATCCCAGCTCTGACCTTCTCTACATTCTGAGGGTCCTTTCAGCTTCTAAAAATCCTTTTATAAGCATCTATGGATGATCAGGGTCAATAAATTATTCACAGAACCTTAACCAGGGTGAAATGAATGGACCTTTGCAACAGGATCCCAAAATTTAGTGGACCCTTAGTAAACTCATTTCAAGGGTGAGGATAACACTTGCAATCCTTTAGGAGCATGGAGACAATGAAGCTTAGCACCTAGCTAACAAAAATAATTAGCTAAAAATAGAATGCCAGCAGATGGCTGGCACCTCTTCACTGATGGGAGCCTCCTGCCAGGTGAGCTCTTGCCCATTCTGGCCCTGCCCAACAGAGACCTCCCCAGCATCAGCCTTGGGCCAGCCACAGCCTCTGCCCATGGGATCCCATTATTTCAGGGGCACTATGTCCTCAGTGTGGGGTGAGATCTCAAGGTCTCTACCTTCCCCATCCTTTGCCCCAACTGATTTTGTCATTCAGGCTGATGGAGGATTCATCTTTTGCTGCTCTTGGGGCATTAAAATCGCTAGGTACTCCTCTGGCTCCTTCTCCAACAAATACTTATTGACTGCCCGGGAACTAGGTTCTGCTGTCTCACCCTTGGGTGGCTTTCCCAGGTACCAGAAGAACCTTATGTTTCACCGCTTCTGGTCAGTGGATGACACACAAGTACACACAGAGTTCAGCTCCCTGCGATCCATCGTGGTGGCCAATTATGAAGAGACCATCAAGATGCCCATTAATGAGCCTGCCATGGGCAGGAAGAAGTCACAGATTCAGGTAATACCCAGAGACATCCATTCCAGTGTCCAGGGCTCAGCCAGTAAGGCAGGGGACAGAAGGCAGAGGGGGAGAGCGAGGCAACATGACACCATTTGCCAAGCTGTAGACCTGGAGTTAGGCAGACCTGGCGTCAAGTCCTGGCTCAGACACTTAACTAAGTGTGTGACGGATCAAGTCATAGGATGCTAAGACTTATAGATGGGAGGGACCGTAGAGAGCATGGCATCAAACTCTTTCATTTAACCAATGCAGAAACAGAAGCATGGACTGTGGGTCTGAGGAAAGTCTGAGCCTAGTGCTCTGTCCACTAGCTTCCTCCAAGTCCAACCTGTCCATTTTACAGATGAGCAGACTGAGGCCCAACTAGGTTAAGAGACTTAAAGTCCTGTCTACAATAATAATAGCTAACATTCAAACGGGGCTACAGGTTCTCAAAGAACCTCTGCGTATGATCTTCCAGCCTCTCAACCTTGGGAAAGCAGGCACCACAGGTATTTGTGTCCCCATTTTACTGATGTATAGAGCCCATGGTCCATTCCCAGAGGCAGGTTCCCTCCCAGAGGCAGGTTCCCTCCCAGAGACGGTTCCCTCCGAGAGGCTGGTTCCCTCCCAGAGGCAGGTTCCCTCCCAGAGGCTGGTTCCCTCCCAGAGGCAGGTTCCCTCCCAGAGGCAGGTTCCCTCCCAGAGGCAGGTTCCCTCTGTTACTTGTCTATTTTTATACTGTTTGTGGCTTAAAAAAACAAATAAAAAAACAACAATGAACCAGTTGCTTTCTTCCCATGAGACTGTGAGCTCCCTGAGGACAAGGACTATCTTTTACCTTTCTTTGTATCCTAAGCACTTAGCACAGTGCCTGGGATACAGTCAGCTAGTCAATTGACTAAGGCTCAGAAAAGTTCAGGGTTTGTCCAGGGTCACCCAGGTAGCAGGCATGGGTTATGGAATTCGAACCCAGATCTTCCCGACTCTTAGCTCCAGCCCTCTGTGTACTTTACCATGTCCTCTTGAACCTCAGTTTCTTATCTTTCCAGTGGGGCTAATAGAACCTCACAAGGTTGCTGCTGGGATCAGATGAGCTCTCTGAAAACCTTAAAGTGTTATCTCAATGTAAGCAATGTTTAACAAGCAGAGGGGCCAGTTCCTTGCACAAGAACAAAGCCAACTTTGGCAGTGGACTTCAGCAGGTCCAGATTTTGGAACCTGGGACACAGTGGCTAACTTGATGGCTGGACCTAGAGCCAGAAAGATCTGGATTTGAATTCTGCCTCTAATGCTTGCTAACTGTATGTCTATGAGCCAGTCCCTTTCACCTCACTGAGCCCCAATTTATTCATCTCTGAACTGGGTATAATAATGACCCTGTCAGTACCGTCCTCTCACAGGGCTGCTGAAATGAAATAACATCTGTAAAGCCCCATGCAAACCTGAAAGCCCTATGTGAATATCAGTTATTATTATGGGAAGGCTGTTTAGATCTGTGTCTGACTACAACCTTGGAGAGAGCTGTAGCTAAGAAATCTTTCTGAGATTCAAACAAAACCGTTGGGGTGGTAGAGAGGATAGTCCAACTATATATTCAGTAGCTGTGGGATTGGGAACCTGAGGGTGGG
This sequence comes from Pseudocheirus occidentalis, assembly GCA_028646575.1. NCBI lineage: Eukaryota > Metazoa > Chordata > Mammalia > Diprotodontia > Pseudocheiridae > Pseudocheirus > Pseudocheirus occidentalis. The sequence continues at coordinate 28,089,725 of CM053594.1, read as the reverse complement.
GGCTGGTTGTGTCACACTATGGTACAGGTGAGTGGACAACAACAAAGAGAGATTCAGAGACACGGAGGGGAATTATACACCTCTAGATGTCAGCTCCTCTGGGGGAAAGCCCTGGTTGCCTCAGTCTCGTTGCAGCTCTGACTTTGGATCTGCCATCTTTCTTTTCTATCCCTTTCCAGGAATATGTGGACTATTATGGCGGGGCTGGGGTGCAGCACATTGCCATGTCAACTCCTGATATCATCTCTGCGGTAGGTGGGGAGCTGGCCAACCTGGTCTCTCCTCTATTAATTCTCTGGTGGGATCGTGAGGGCTTTGAGGACAGATGGGGGTGGATGAGTGGTGTAATCAGGATGGGGCAGACCACTGGGACTCTCAGGAAACTGAGGTAGGATGGTGTTTGGGGGTTTGGGTGTCAGGACTGGGTGCTTTCCAACATAGGAGAGAACAGTTGACCCAGTTTGGTTGCAGGCTACTTCTTCTATCCCTCTACACCCCTTCCCCCTTCCTTCCCCATCCCCAGAGGAATAGAGTGAGGCCTGGAGATGGGAGGCAGGTATAGGCAGCTGATTGGGGGTAGGGAGGAGGAAGAGTTGGAATTAGATCTAGGTTGTCTCTTGGTACAGTAGATAGCTGAGTGCCAGGCCTGGAGTCAAGAAGACTCATCTTTATGAGTTCAACTCTGACCTCAGACACTAGCTGTGGGACCCTGCACAAGTCACTTCACCCTGTTTGCCTCAGTTTCCTCATCTGCAAAATGAGCTGCAGAGGGAAATGGCAAACCCCTGCAGTAACTCTGCCAAGAGAATCCCATGACTGAAATCAACTGAACAACAATAGACAGTGTTAACTATAGAGTCAGAGGCCCAGAGTTCAAATTCTGAGCTTGATACCTTCTTTACTTTGGGTTATTTTGGTCAAGTCACTTCCCTTGTGCCTTCATCATGCATAAAAAGAGGGAGTTGACCTTGATGACCTCAGGGGTCCCAACTTCTGATTCTCCGACTTTGGCCTGTCCCAGCCTCTGTTATGGCTGTAGGCTTGGGGTAAGAAAAAGGTGAGGTGAGGCCAGGCATCCCTAATCTCAAACTCTCCCTGGGCAGATTACCCATCTGAGGGCTCGAGGCATGGAGTTCCTGAGTGTCCCCGCCACCTACTACAAGCAGCTTCGGGAGGGGCTCAAATCTTCCAAGGTCCAAGTAAAGGAGAGCATAGACAAGCTGGAGGTAAATGATTCTTGCACCCCCTGGGCCACCCTACCCCAGTGCAGCCTCTTCTAGCCCTCGAAAGGCAGAGTAGAAGGCAGGGCCATCACAGACAACTTTTGCTTCTGGGACCAAGGGCAACATTATGGCCAATGGGCTGGTCTAGGGAGCAGCTGCCATGAGGAGGAAACACACCTCTGGAGACCCCAAGTGGAAAGGCAGCAATTCCTGAGAAGAGGCTACCTTGGGGGTCAGCACCAGGAAGGGAAAGAAACTTGTCCTGGAATAAGGCATTGTGGCACAGTAGAAAGAATATTGGGTTTGATGTTCAGATCCTAGCTCTGACACTTGCTAGATGTGTGACCTTGGGCGGGTCATGTTCTCTAATCTGTAAAATGAGGGGATTGGGTTTATGGCCTAAGAGGTCACTTCCAGCTCTTAGATCTAAGACCCTCTGTATAAGGCCACAGCCGATGCTGCCAGGGTAGGAAGATACTTTCAATCCCCTCTTAATGCCATCCCTCCCCACCTCTCCCCTTCCCCCTCCTTTTCTAAATGATGGGGTTAAATTAGGTGATCACACGAGTTCTATCTGCAAAAAGCATTATTCCAATGCAGCTTGTCCAACCTCCTCTTCTTATGGAGAGGTAACCAGAGGCTTGGAGATGTTTAACAACCTGCCCAAGGTTACATATAAAGTAAAGAATCCATCGACTTCAATTAAAAGGTGCCTCCAGCTCTTACCTTGTAAGATTCTATGACTTTACTACCCAGGCCAGGGTCACTGCAGCAACCAGTCTCCAAGAGGACAATGGACCCACCCTGATTTCTGGAGGGGGGCTATTCTTTGGGAAGGTTCTCTCTGTAGTTTGGGGAGGGGGCTTTCTAGGGGCTCCAGAGCAGGTAAGTGGGCGCCTGCAGCCCAGGAAACAAGGCTCAGAAGCAGAAGACCAGAAGGCCTGGATCTGGCCTCCAGGGAGATCCTGTAGGGTAGGCCATTGCTCTGAGAGCATGACCCCTTTCCCCACTCCACTTGAACAGGGTGCTTCCCATCAGCCTTTCTGTCTCACATTCATTCCCCCATCTGTCTGGGAGCAGGAATTGAAGATCCTGGTAGATTATGATGAGAAAGGTTACTTGCTACAGATCTTCACCAAGCCAGTCCAGGACCGGCCCACAGTCTTCCTGGAGGTGATCCAGCGTCACAATCACCAGGTGATCTGGAGGAGGGAAAGGAGGAGTCGGGAACAGAGGGGCTGGGAGAAGAGAAGGGAGTCGAGAAAGGACTGGCCAGGGGAGGGTGAGGTAGGGGAGGGAAGGTAACAGACCGAATCAAGGGCGGGGGCAGCTTCCCCACCCCCCCTTACTGACTACCCTCCTCCTTTCTTCCTCCCTCCCTCTCCCTATAGGGCTTCGGTGCGGGCAATTTCAACTCTCTCTTTAAGGCGTTTGAGGAGGAGCAGAACCTTCGGGGCAACCTCACGGACCTCACCCCCAATGGTTTGGGCATTGCCAAGTAGGGAGGGGGCGCTGAGGGCAGGGACCGATTCATTTGTCTGTGTCCCCTGCGCCTGATCTAGACTAGAGGCTTAATAATTACCTGTTAATGGATTCATCCCAGTGTCTGGCCGGACGGGCATCCCCTCACTGCCAAGGAGGTTGGATGGCACTGAGTTGGGGCCAGACCCGGGCACAGCTTCCCCTCCAAGAGCCAGGCGGCACCAGGGTCAGCCAGAGGTTAGGGGAAGCAATAAAATGTATCAGAGCGTGGCATGTCTGAGAAGTGAGTCTGGATTTTATACCGCCGTCTAAGAGTGCCCCTTCTTGCCTTCAGTGACCAGTCCGCACAGGCTTGGGAAGTGGCGTGGGTGGGGGAAGTTACTGACTCAGTGCCCTAAGACCGCGAGGGACCGGCAGTGTAGGAACGCCACAGAACCACTAGAGGTCAGGCGCGGACAAGGAAGCTCTGGACTACGGGCGAGCGGACGCAGGCTTGGAGAAAGTGAACCCCGGGCTGGGCAGCAGCGGCTGGGGAGGGGCGGAGGAGCCTGACGTCCACTCAGAGCAGCACCCTAAGGTGTTCCCACCCTGGAGGAAGTGTCCAGTGAGGCCAGAAACTCCCCTTCTCACCCACGCCTAGCCCAAGTGCAGATGCCCAGGACGACAGACGTATTGAATCCACAGGAATCCGAGCTAGAGGTACGGGTGTGCTGGGTAAACATTTAACAACCAGCTCTCCGGCACAGGATAGGCAAGGCACACGTTTAAATTTAGCTTGCAGCATTAGCACTTTCACCATCATTTTCTTGAGAAAAACAATAAAAAAAAAACAACAAAAAACGACCGACTACAGAGTCTCAATGTGGAGTGTTGCTGATTTCCCACACATAAACGCTCACACAGGAAATTAAAGGTCATCTTTATCAGGTTCAGAGAGTGTCAGGACGAGGAGCCTTAGAATATAGAATGTTAGGGGGTGGCTAGGTGGCCCAGTGAATAGAGCACCAGCCCTGGAGTCAGGAGGACCTGAGTTCAAAGCCGTCCTGAGACACAACGCTTATCGCAAAAACTAGCTGTGTGACCTTGCGCAAGTCACCCAATTGCCCTTCAGAAAAAGCAAAAAAAAAAAAAATGTTAGAGAACATAGAACATTAGAGCTAGAAAGACCCTTAGTGCACAGAATGTCAGAGCTGGGAGGGGGGCAGGCTTAAAACATAAAATGTCAGAGTTAGGATGAAATGTAGTGATCACCTCCTTCCATCTCCTCTTTTCAAGTCAAGGTCCTTTGACTCTGGCCCCAGTGTTCCCCCCAGCTGTGCTGTGCTCCCTGCTTCTTATCTGAGCCTCAGTTTCCCCACCTGTAAAAGTAGGTGTAAAAGATGATTAGACAAGTCATGAGGACCCTTGGGCTCTGTGATCCTAGAACTTCTCCAAGGTGGCATAGCCAGGTGGAGAATTCAGCTGCCATCCCAGTGCCAGCACACTTTACAAGGAAGTGACTCACCAAGCTGGAAACAGCTCAGAGCACTTAGTAAGATGAGCTGACATTAATATTGCATTTTTAAAAGTTGACATGAATAATTGGTTGAAAAGCACTCATTAACTACCTGCTATCTGCCAGGCACGGGGCTCACGTGCTGGGGATGCTCAGAGCAAAGTGAAATCAACCCTTTCCCTGCCCCAATGGAGCTTATAATATAGTTTGGGGACACAGTGCTTACCCATACAGGGGTATACAAAACATAGATACAAGGTGACTGGGGGAGAGACAGCATGCTGGCAGCTGGCAGCATTAGGGAAGGGGCACTTGTGTAGATCCTTACTAAAAAGCCATGAGGTAGATACTTCAGGCACTGCTGCCCATTTAACAGATGAAAGAACGGAAGCCTGGAAAGCCTAAGTGATTTTTCATGTCCCAGTACCATTTCTTACATCCTTTATTCTAAGGCCCCTCCCAGCCCTGACACCTCCACTTCTAAGGCCCTTTGCACTCCTGACTTTCCAGCAATCTCTAAATTCACTTTCCAAGCCCTCCCTCACCCAGGTCTGGATCCGAGGGCAGAATTCTATCCCACCTCTGAGCCAGACACTGCACTTCTCTATGCTCTGGCTGCCTCTCTGAGCCTCTAAGTAGCAGAAGGCACAGTTATGCATTGACAGCAGCAATTTCTTCTCTGAGGAGTTCCTTGTGCCCGTGAAGGCCGAGGTCTGTTTGCGACTTCTACCCTCTTTTCTCCCTCTTTCCCCAAGGCTCTCAACATTCTCTCATTGCCACCTTGGCCCAGGTTTCTTTACTCAAGTCAACTCTTTGAAACCAGTTCCAGAATGTACCAACCCTGGCCCCAAACTCAAACTTTAAATAGTACATGATCTCCTCAGTATGGCTACTCCCTTCACTAATGGAAACCCTTCTGGTTTCATGCTTTAGTGAGGTTGAAAAAAAATTCATCACCTGAAAGATGACCTCTCCTGTAAAGAGGATCACCTTGCATACTTCCCCACCTACAAATCTACCCTCCCCCCCCCATCTAATCCCAGCTAAGCTATCCCCTGAGAAAGACTGATTCTACCAGGTAGGTAGGAGCTGCCAGGCATATCTTCATAAGGCAGCTGGTGAAATATGTGTCCTTCCTCTCAGCAGAGGTGGTGGGCTGGAGGTGCAGAATGGGGCACACATTGTCAGACATTACCAGTATTTTGATTTGTTTAGACTGAATGGGCTTCTGTTGTAAGTTATAAACATTTTTGGAAGGGTTTAAAAAGAGGTTAAGGGGTGGGTGGCTAGGTGGCACAGTGAATAGAGCACCAGCCCTAGAGTCAGGAGGACCTGAGTTCAAAGCCGTCCTGAGACACAATGCTTATCGCAAAAACTAGCTGTGTGACCTTGGGCAAGTCACAACCCCAATTGCCCTACCTTCTTACCTCCAAAAAAAAAAGTTTTTAAAAAGGTTAAAAAGAGGTTAAAAAAGAACATAAATCATTTCTTATTAATGAACCATGGGCAACATTAAATGGTAGTGCCCATTGTGGTAAGAGTCAGTCTATGGAAAGAGAGGAGCAGGTGCAGACTTCCCAACTCCCGGGCCCTGTCATTCCCTACTCCGCCTCATTAGGGTCACTTGGTCCATTGGTCAGTCACTGTGACCTCCAGAGGTTTGTAGGGAATCATTAAGCTTTCATTCTGGTTCCAAAAGTATTGGCAAACACTGATGCATGCTCCTCAGATTTAGAATCCGGAGGATTTAGAGGTTCTCATTGCTTTAAACTTTCGTTGTATGAAAGTAGGGGTGGCCACAAGCAAAACTCTGAGGGGCTCTATGGTAGGGCACCCTGAAGGGGTCCTTTAAATAGCTTTGAGTTCAGAGCTCAAAGGAAATCCCATAGCAGGTGGGGTGTCGAGGTGGGCTGAGCAAGACTTAGGCATCCTGGCGAAACCCACCTCCTGGTCAAGATTCAATGATTCCCAGACTCCTGGGTCTGGAGGTTGTTAATCCAGCATTTATGGGTTAAGGGCTGGGAATGCAAAAGGAAGTGAAAATAGTCTTTGCCCTCAATTAGCTCACAATTTAATAAGGGAGATGTAAATAATTAGGCATTAATTAGGTACTAATTAATGGACAATAGACATACAGAGGAGATGGAAGGTAATAGAGGGAAGAGAAGAAAGAGAGGGAAGTTGGGAAAACCAGCCAATTACTAGAATTCAAGTTCAACCCTAAATCTTCGGCTCCCAGAAGGAGCCTCAAGGGTTAATCCAGTCTAGGCTCCACCTTTACCAAGGGCCACACCTAGCAGAGAGTGCTCTTCTATTTAAAGCAAAACAAAACAAAACAAGAAAAAAAACCCCAAAGGATGAGGATTCTATCCATTCCCTCAGCAGCCAAAGTCAGAGGCTGATTCCTCTCTGTCTTCCCAGTGGGGAAATGCAAGCCCATTTCTTTTGTCCAGTCTTTAGCAGAATTGGAGCAGAGCTAAACATGGTCTTCCCTCCCATGAGGCTGGAAGCTTCCTTTTCTCTTGGATCAAAAAAGTGTGGTGTTATGTCTTTATACTGTGGCAAGTGCCTAGAGGGATTAGAAGTCAGAGGATCTGGGTTCCAATCCCGTCTATCAACTGTGAAGATTAGACCAGTCACTTACACTCTAAAATTCACTTTCTTTGTAAAAGGGTGGTGTTCGATGAGCATTTCACAGGTTAGGTGCCTGCTACACATGACTAAAGCACGTTTCTGACCATTATCATTCCCTGCTTGAGAAACTTCAATCCCTGTCGCCCTTGGACAAAATTCAAGATCTCCTCTTGGCTTTTGTCTTTTGTCATCTGACTTCAGTCAGCATTTCCAAGGTTATTTACTCATTATTACTCTCCTTCATGCATTGTACATTTTAGTCACACTAAGCTTTGCAAATGCATCTAGTGAGTGGTTCATCTCCCACCTATGTGCCTTTGTATAAACTGTTTCCCACAACTGGAATGCACTCTGTCCTCATTTTCTCCTCTCTTCAGCTTCCTCTCCCCCTTTCCTTTTAAGAAGCCCTGTCCTGGGGCAGGCAGGTGGCGCAGTGAATAGAGCACCGGCCCTGGAGTCAGGAGGACCAGAGTTCAAATCTGGCCTCAGACACCTAACATACACACCAAAAACAAAAACAAAAAACTAGCTGTATGACCTTGGGCTAACTCACTTAACCCCAATTGCCCTACCTTCCCCTCTCAAAAAAAAAAAAAGAAAAAGAAAAAAGAAGCCCTGTCCTGGCGTTAGGAGAACTTAGTTCAAATCTAACCTCAGACACTTACTAGCTGTGTGACCCTGAATAAGTCACTTAATTCTATTTGCCTCAGTTTCTTCACCTATGAATGAACTGATAGGGAAATGAAAAACCAACCACTCCAGTATCTTTGCCAAGAAAACCCTAAAAGGTGTCACAAAGAGTTCGATGACTGAAATGATTGAACACTCCTTTAAAGTAATTACAAATTGGCTTAAGTCTACAGCCATCCGATTCCTTTATTTTGCAGATGAAAAAAACTGGAGAAGTGAAATTTCTTGGCCAAGGTCACAGAGATATCAAGTAGCAGGACAAGGATTCAAACCCACATAATTTCTGCAGCTTCACAATGCTACCTCCTTAGCTTAGCAGTGCCTGGTATACAGTAGGCATTTACTGAATGCTGGTTGATTTTGTGTTTATTCATTAGGATCAAAGATGAAGGGCTGGAAGGGACTTTAGGGGACAAATGCAACTCTCATTTTACAGATGAGAAGACAAAGGCCTAGAGAAGTGACTTTGCCCAAAGTCACACAGGACTGTTAGCCAGGACCAGGATTTGAACCCAGGTTCTCTGACTCCCAATCCAATACTATCTAAACTGGAGGATTCTCTTCACCATAATGCAGCCTTTGAGGTATAGTGTTATGTCTGTTTTTTCTTGCTTATGGTACACTGATTAGCCCTTCCACTTGGACAGCACTCACTGTTAGGGTGATTTTCCCCCCATGCCTAAATATATTTCTCTAAATCTTCCCCTTTCCCAGCCCTCATCCCTAATTCTGGTCTCCTGAACCAAACAAAATAAAGTGAATCCCTCACTTATGTGGCTGTCCTTCAAACGGAGATGGCCTTACTCAGCCTTCCATGGGGGGCTTCTGAGGCTACACATTAGGCCTCCTTGGGCCTTAACTTTTCTTCAGTTGTCATTCCTGCCGTAATCTACGTCCTCTGGCTTCCCTCAAGCTCAGGGGTTCTCCAATATCTCAGGATGCCTTTACGTTCTAAAAAAATGATTTTAAAACACAGCTAGGTGGCATTGAGGACAGAGCACCGACCCTGGAATCAAGAAAACTTGAGTTCAAATGTGGCCTCAGCCACATGAGCTTGGTGTCTCTGGGCAAGTCATTTAACCCTGATAGCTTCAAAAACAAAATCAAACAAACAAAAAAATTGAGGAAGCTTTCAAACAACTATATAAAACATCCATCAATATTTAGAGTTAGAAATTAGAAATTAAATTTAATTAAATTAGAAATTAAAATATTATGAAAAGTTTTTTAAATTACCTCATGGATACCCTGAAAAGGTCTTGGTGACCCCCAGGCCCCACTCAGACAGCTGGTGTAGCTTGTCTGAAACATGGCGCCCAGCATCACACACGGTACTCTCAATGTTGTCAACACCACACTTCTCTTAACGCAGGCTAAGAAAGCTTTCATTCCTGGTTGCCACATGAGACAGTCTTAAACTCCACTTCCTACCTTACTCCGCCCATTCTTCTTCAGAGCTAATCATGTCTCTGCCCTGCTCCAGAAGGTTCAGTGACTCCCAACAGCCAATAAAATACAAATTGTATTCGGTATTTAAAAGTCCTTCACAATCGGGGCAACTAGGTGTGCCTGGAGTCAGGAGGACTCGAGTTCAAATCCGACCTCAAACACTTAACTGTGTGACCTTGGGCAAGTCACTTAACCCAATTGCCCTGCCCTTCTCCCTTAAAAAAAAAAAACAACCGTCACAATCTGGAGGCACTCAGTCTCTCCAAATAAATCACGTTACCATCAGAGGTCTCAGACCTGAATTCAAATCCTGCCCAAGCTGGGCAAGTCATTGCCGTCTGCACCTTAGTTTATCTATCTGTAAAATGGAGATAATAGTGCCATCTTACAGGGCTGGCGTGAGGCTCAGACACAGTCATATAAGCAAAGCTCTCTATAGATGATAGTAATTGTTCACAAGCACATTGTAGCCAGACCGAATCTGTACAAGACGTCTGGCCTCCACTGTCAGTTCCTGCAGAACTACTTGATTCTCATACTGCTGGCTCCCTGTATCTATTTTGGGTCAGTTGAATTGAGCCTGTAGTCCATTAAGACCCCCAGATTTTTTTTTTTGGGGCGAAGGGGTGGAGGTAATTTAATACCATCCCGTACTTGTGAACCCAGGTATAAGACTTGACATTTGCCCCTCCATCCATTTCACTTTAATTCAGTTATCTTTTTAGCTAACCTAGTGGCTCATGACCACTCAGATCTTCCCCCTGGCTTACACTCATCTCCCTGTGGACTCCTGTGAGCCACTAGGGAGCCCTAGCCCCACCCTCTGCCTCTTCTTGGAGCGGGTCTGTCCCCCTCCAGAAGCTGGACTGAAGAAATCTAAGGAGGCCAGATTTCTGTAAGAAAAGTCAGTATATTTAGGGTTTGCTTTATAAAAGTTACTATAATACAATGGTACATAGTATTGAATTCACAAAAGTATGAACAAGTATTTACAGCAAGATGCACCCACAACAAAAACATTTCTCTTCCAAAACAGGTGGTGTACAGAGGGCGGGGTCTAGATGCACAAAATGGCCCAAAAATTCAATTGCCTTTTTTTTTTTAAGGGGGGGAGAAAAACAAACCAAAAGAAACAAAAAGAAACCTAGTGGCAGAAATCTTCAAAAGCAAAGAATCTGTCAAATCAAATCCCACTAAAAATGACTGCATTTTCTTAGTTATTGCAAACCATCTCCTCCCCCCTCTGATGGAAGGGGCCTTCCCTGCTCTCATTCTTGGAACCAACTTGGTGAAGGGAGAATGAGGGATTTGGGGGAGGGGTCCCATCCAAACCACCCTATGGTTTTCTCCCCATTTTCTCCCTTAGTGCTTGCCCCAATCTAAAGTTTGGGAGAGAACCATCTCTTAGGGGAGTTGGGGAGTGGGATCCAGAACTTGCTTAAATAGGCCCTTCTCCACACACTGTACATGTCTTCCTTCTGTGAAATAAATATATATATTCTTTTTTTTTTCTCTCTTGAACATTTAAGTTGGCAGACAAGGCCTGAACCCAAAACGGAAAGGAAAGGCCTATGGCTGGCCTGTGTTTTCCCCTCCATTTAGATGTTGCTAATTTTGTCTAACTGGACACGCATTCACACACACACATACATCGGGGCACACACACAAAAAGAATAAAAAAAAAATCAAAACAAACAAAAAAACCCAAACCCCCAAACAAAACCAAACCCCAGTTCTTTTGTACAGAATTTACATAGTAAGAAGCTTGACACAAGCCGAAAGAGATGCTAGCGGCTCCTCGCGTGAGCTGGGGCTTCAGCAGGCGGCTCGGAGGGAAAGCTGTCATCTTGCTTAAAACGAGTCCAAATTAGAACAAGTTCCTTTTTTTCATAAAGTATTTACAAACTCACTTTTTTTTCCCTGTTGTTGGGTTTATCGGGGCTTTCCCCCCCTAAGTACAAAGAAATCCTCAAAAAAAATTTTTTTCCACGTGTTTCTACAAGAAACAATGTTCCCAAGAGGTCATCCCAGTGGCCTATGTACAGATGAGGCGATGATTTTTACTCCAAAATGCTTGTGGCTTTTTTTTATGCGTCCGTTTAGTCTTTCCTGTTCTATACACAAAAAGCATTGAAATGAATCCTGAAAGATGTTGGGGTGGAAGGGACAGGGACACACCTACTGAAAGCTACTGGAGACTTCCGGCCAACATTTAAAAATGGTTTTCTTTTTCCTTCCTCACGGGAGAAAATGAAACTGTTTGCATTTTGTTTTTCCAATATAAATATCTTCAAGATGGGTTCCTGTCCCTCCCTGGTTCCACCCTGGGGATCCTGGATAGAGACAGGGAAGGGGACAGGCTGGCGGTAAGCAGGACAGACGGACGGACGGATGGATGGACAGAATGAGGTGAGGGAAGCCCAGTGGTGTCCCCAGGCCCAGGGATCCCAGCAGAGAGCAGATGAAAGTTTGGTGGTGTGTCTTCTGAAAGACAAACACCTATCATTAATAAAGACAACCCGTAATGGCAGAGAAAGGAAGAGGCAGGGGAAAGGGTAGAGGGTAGGAAGCACATTAGCCTTGGGGAGTAGCCCTTGGGCCTCTTCTCCCCTGGGTTTCCACTGTATCTCCCAGGGAAGGATCTGGCCTGGACAAGCCAAGCGCTAGTGGGGCTCCCGGCCACAGGACTGCCCCGTTCCCTTCCCTAGGCTCTTGGGGAGTAAACTACACAGCACCTGAAGGGCCCTGCCCTGGCTGCTGGCTATCGGGGGCAGGCCGGCGGCTCAGAAGAGGGCCGGGTTTCCTTTGGAAACCCTTCCTCACCCGGACCACTCTGTCTCACCCCCTTCTTGCTGGCATCTGAATGAGAAAGTAAACATTTTAGAGATCCAGGCATGTCCCCTGCTACTTCCCAGGGGTGGCCATGGGGTGGGAGGTGGGGGCAAGGGCAAGAAACATGGTCTGAGAAGGTGAGCCTCCAGAAGCCAGGTTCCCCCATGCCCAGTTCTGTCCCACTTCCCAACATATACTTAGCACCTGCCCCGCTCCCCAGCACCAGGGAAGGAAGACACATCAAGAAAAAGAGAAAGGAGAGAGTGTCAAAGCCAAGCAGATCAGCCCCACCCTCCCCACCCTCCTATGAATAGCAGGACCCCAGCTCAGACCTAGTGAGGGAGGGGAAGAGCGACTGAGCACTGAAGGCCATCCCAACAGATGCAGGAGCTGGGGGAGGGCAGGGGGCTGGGCCAGGGTAAGAGAAAGGGAAAGACGCTGGGGTGGGAGTGGGCCAGGAGACTAACCACTGGCTTTCAGTATTCCCCTGCTCCCCAAGATGGGTCCTGAGGAGCAAGGGCTGGAAGGTCCCCCTTGGCCAGGATCCTTCCCCTACCAGAGACTTCATCCTAACCAAGTGTCTCCTAGCCAACCCTCGGCTGACGACCAGAGGAACAGCATGCCGGAGAAGAACGGGGACCTCGCCCCTCTCTGCTCCCTCCTCTGGCATCCCAAGGTTAATGTTAGGGCTGAAGGGCAGGCTGAACATTGGTGGGGGTTGGGAGAGAAGAGAGGGATCCCGAAACATACTGAGGACAGAGAGCCAGCAGCCACTGGCTTGGCACCCAACATCCCTGCTCTTCTTCCTCCAAACTCAGCACCCTAATCTCTCTTCCAAAAAACACAGTATTTCTCCCTCCATCTCTGGCTCCACATTTGAATGATGAAAAAAGTCTTTTTGTCCTTGTTTTTGTGAGGAGGAGGAAAAAAAATGTAGCAGCATTTGTGGGAGAGGGGATATGTTTGTGTGATTTTTAAAAATTCATTAAAGATAATAATTAAAAAAATTAGAGAGGGAGGGAGCAACTTTTCCCACGAGGAAGAGGAGGAGGAGGAAGAGAGGATTCAGGAGGGGGTAGTGTTGGGGTGGCCCAGAGTGGGGCCTGGGGAGAGGGACAGCACCTGAGGGTGGGCCAGGGAGAGCTAGGCTCATGGGAACCTGTGCCCAACGCAACTTGCTGGACCGGGCTGGGCCAGGCTGGATTGGGCTGGACTGGGAGGGCCTTTCTTTCTTCCCTTTCTTTTTCTTTTTTGGCAAAGCATGCCCAGCTCCCTGGCACCCTAGTTCAGAGTCCCCCGGCAATTTTCAGAGCCACACAGACAGGGGATCTTGACATCCTCGATGGGAAATTTATAGTCATAGGTGATTTCTTCATTGACGTTGATATGTTGTTTGGAGTAGATGACAATCTTCTTCTGGGACTCCACGGTGATGACCTTGGCGTAGCAGTTTGGCTGTAGAGATGGAGAGGCCCAGTGAGGCCCAGGAAAGCCTGGTAAGGCTCAGGGAGGCCCAGGGGCAGCGGAGCCTAGAGAGGGCGCCCACCCCTCCTAACTCCCAGCTCCATTCTGTTCTAAAACTTTGTCTGGGGTGGGGGTGGGGTGTCCTTCAGCAGGAGGCGTGGGGGGGAGGGGATGGATGGGATGACCCTAGCCACTTACATTACAGCTGTGGTTGATGAACCTGGCAAAGTTGCCACACTTGGTTGCATCGATGATTGTGTCGTGGTCAACCCGAAACATGTAGCTGCTCCCGATACCCTCGTCCTCGTACCGCTTCTCCCGCATGTCTGCGATTACCTGGTGGGGGAGAGAAGAGAAGGGAGGAGGAGTCCGAGGGCTCCGTTTCCCCATCTATCCTAGGGGGACCAACAATGACGTGCCCCCTCACCCCCAGGGCCACCTGTCGGGTCGTACCTGCCGGATGTTCTGACCCACATACTCAATGACCATTTCATCGGCTGCGATGGGCTCCATGGCGAAAAGGCCCCAGTCATGAATGTGACTCTTGCAGAATTTCAGCTTTTTCTTCCGGAACTGGGCACAAGAGCAGAAGCAGAGACATTTAGGATAAGGAAAACTAACAGCCTTTGAGGGAAAGGACCATTTCCTTTCTGTCTTTGCGCTCCCCAGCATCCAGGGCAGAAGGTGCATAATAAAGCCTGGATGACTCATTTATCCAGACAGTAAAAGCTGAATCGCCTTATCGGGGGTTAAGAGTGGGTAGGGAATTGAGGTCACTGCACCCAACACCCTTACTTTTCAAATAAGGAGACTGAGGCCCAGAGAACCTTGAAACCACAGCTCACATTGCTAGTGTTTCTGACACAGAAGCTGAGAGAAGGTTGTGGAGAGCGTTTACAGGGGTGGACCTGGAGCATGAAGGCCTGGGTTCAAATCTCGCCTCAAGACACATAGGAGCTATGCTCTGCATGTAACTTGTGGGCAATCACTTTGCCTCATCTATAAAATGGGTCTAGCCAGACTACCCACCTGGGAAGGTGGCTGGGAGGTTAAAATGAGGTAACACAAAAGTTCTTGAAAAATCTTAAAGCGCTCTATAAATGCATGCTGTTGGTGCTGTGAGGGAGGAGGATCTGAGGAATCCTCATTTTATGGATTATCCCCATTTTATGGATAAGAAAGCTGATGTTTGGAGAGCTGAACGGTCTAGAGCTAGGATTTCTGAACTCAAATCCCTCATTCTTCTTGCTAAAGCATCAAGTTTCTTCTGGGTCAGTGATTACGTTGTTGCTGTTCAGCGGTTCAGCTGTGGCTGACTTTTTGTGACCCTGTGGAACACAGAACGCCAACACCGTCCATCATGTTTTCTTGGCAGAGATCCTGGGGTGGTTTGCCGTTTCTCCAGCTCATTTTACAGATGAGGGAACTAAGGCAAACTGCCTGAAGTGATTTGCCCAGGGTCACACAGCTAGTTTCTAAGGCCACATCTGAACTTGGGACTTCCTGACTCCAGGCCTCAAGCTCTATCCACTGAGCCATCTAGCTGCCTCCAGTGATTATAGAGGGGCCCAAACTTTACAACAGAGTGCTGTCATTGTATCTGACTGAGATTCAGGAGAGCTTTGCGCAAGTTTGCACCAGGGAAAAGGGAGCAGAGTGAGGGCTCAGACCCCCATCTTTTGACTACAGCCCCAGGGGTTTTTCCACTATACCCGTACAAGACTGCCACCATGGTTCTGGCCAAAGAAGCTTGGTTCCCATCTCACCTCTAAGGGGAGTCTGCTACAATATATAATTGCCTTATCTCAAGTACAGGCATAGACAGCCCTGAGACCAGAGACCCGGATCAGCAGCCATGGACAGGTTAAGGGATCAGACCAGGTTAGAGACATCTGAAAGCATTCCACAATCTGGTTCCCTCCCTCCTTTCATTGCCGGTGGCCGGAGAGCCAGTCTCCATCCACAACATCCTACTTCCAGGCCTTTGCCCAGGCTGTGCTCCATGCCTGGAATGCTTTCCCTCTCCATCTCTGCCTCTTACGATCCCCAGCCTCCTTCCAAGTACAGCTCTCACCCACCTCCCACCCAAGGGCTTTTCAGATCCCTCTTCCCCAGTTCTCTCCCTTCTGAAATTATTTTGTATATAATTTACGCTGACTTTCTTGCTTATAAGTTATATTCCCTAGTAGATTGCATTTTGTATAGACACTGTATCTCCTTGTCTACATGTGGTCTTCTGCCACCCCCAACCCCCAGGACCTGCCAAGCTCCTTGAGGTCTGGGCCCATTTCATTCTTGTCTTGGAATCCCCAGGGCCTGGCACATAGTAGGTACCAAAGAGAGTTGAAATGAATTCATAACGTGCGGGAACAACCAAGACTTGTGTTCTCCAGAGCTCATACTGGGCAGGTAGAGGATTATATTATTGGTGTTATACTGAGAAGAGGCAGCCAAGTGCTCTAGTAGAGAGTGCCAGGCCTGGAGACAGAAAGATTCCTCTTTCTGAGTTCAAATATGGCCTTAGATACTCACTAGCTGTGTGACCCTGGGCAAGTCACTTAACCTTGTTTGCCTCAGTTTCCTCATCTGTAAAAATGAAGTAGAGAAGGAAATGGCAAACCACACCAGTATCTCTGCCAAGAAAACCCCAAATGAGGTCATGAAGAGTCAGACATGACTAAACAACCATTGTTTGAGCGGCATTCTGGGACAAAGAAGCCTAC
Source organism: Pseudocheirus occidentalis (assembly GCA_028646575.1). Classification (NCBI taxonomy): domain Eukaryota; kingdom Metazoa; phylum Chordata; class Mammalia; order Diprotodontia; family Pseudocheiridae; genus Pseudocheirus; species Pseudocheirus occidentalis. The sequence continues at coordinate 28,073,733 of CM053594.1, read as the reverse complement.
ACGCGCTTTTATTGAATGTGAAAATTCTGAGAAAAGGGGATAGGGTGTGGGGCCAGTGATCTCACAGTTAAGAGGGATTCTCTTTGAAATTTATCATCTTAAGAAAGTTGCTTAGAGCTCCAAGGTTAAATGACTTGCCCAAGGTCACACCCCCCCATGAAATACAGAGGAAGGACTTTTATCCAGGTTTCCTGGCCCTGTGGCCTCACACGCTACAGTGCTTCTCTTCTGAGAGAAAAGAGAATTTTAGTAGCCAGAACCACAAGGGGCTAAATGTAAACTTCTTCTACAACCCTGAAGCCGTGACACAAGAATATGGTATATTTATATGGTCCTAAATATAGGGCTGGAAGTGACCCGAGGCTGTCTAGTCTATCCCCCTGCCCCCATTTTACAGACAAGAAAACTGAGGCCCGCTTAGAGTGACCTGCCCAAAGTCACAAAGTTGGATTAGATCTCAACTCCCCTGTGTTGGGAGTCGAGAGAATGGTGGGTTTAGAAGGAACCTAGAAGACTTCACAAATTAGGAGGTAAAGATGGGGTTAACATTGAGTACCAAGGCTACCATGCTCAAGGCTTTGGATGGTCAAGAAAGGGAGATGGCCATCTGCCTTGAAAGGGTTAACAAGGCAGGCCCGGGATTCTTGTCCTTGGAAGGAGGAGACAGTGCCCCTGGGAGGTAGGGAGGAAGGAGCAATTCCAAAGTTTATTTGGTAACATTGTAGCCTTTGTGATTCTAAGAGGGAAAAGTCCTTTGGGTAGCTCAGAGTGGGAGTGGGGACGGTTGGGGATGTCTAGAGAAAAATCACAAAAAGGGAACAGCTGACAGCCCAAAGAGGGAATCAGGATTAGAGGCTGGACTGGTTAACAAAAGCAGTGGGTCCCTTGGGCCAGCTCCAGAAGGGAAGCTGGGCTTCAATGCAAGCGAACGAAGGACCCTGTGAAGGCCCACGTACCATGGGACTGCCTAACCAGGCAGAGTAGAGGCAAGGCTTGGGAAACACTGTGGCCCCAGCCACTGGTTAATAGCAACTGTTGCAGAGCGAGTGCCAAGCTTCACGGGAAGGACGTCAGTATTTTGGTTTTGATGATGAGAAGGTTATACCACCGTGACCAGGGACCATGAGATGCCCTATTGACGTAGTCTGGGCTGAGCCCAGGTGAGCATGAAAGACAGGAGGGAGACAGGGGGAAGAAAGGAAGGCCCAGGAGCCTCTCAGGTCAATGTTTTGCTTGATGGGATGCTGGTTGGCAGATGCTTCGGCCAAACAGCCCCTGCCTGGGCCAAGATTCTCCCCCTGAAGCTCCGGGGTTAGATTTCAGGGGCTCTGTGAACTGGGTGGGAGGAAAAGGACATCTAGATTCCTTCATAACTGTATGTCTTTTACTTTATGCATTTAAAAATATGATTCTGAGTAGGCGTCAATAGGTTTTACTAGACATGGTCAAAGGGGGCCAGGACACTAAAAAAGGTTAAGTGAGCTGGACAAGGTTCTCAGAAAATCAATAAGAGAGGGACAAGAAGGGAAACTTAGCGGAGGTGCCGCTTCCTGTGCAGTAGAGGATTATGGAACCCCTGCCCTCCAGCAAGGGGATGGCTGAAGGACGGGACAGGGCAAAGCAGAATGAAAGACAAGGTAAAGATGTTGGGGTCCAGCTGAGAGTAGAAAAGCACAGTGGGGCTACCCAAAGTGGAACTGGCTGCTTGGGATGGGGGGAGGGAATTCCTTATTACTGAAGGTCTTTAAAAAGTTGGACGACCACTTGTTCAGGTATAGGTAGGACCAGCTGATCTTTAAGCTGAAAATTTGGTGAGACCAAGATTGCCAGAGGGCTTACTCCTATACATTTTCCTTGTGGATGGGGGAGTGGTTTGGGCAGCAGCTGGGCCAGGCCTAAGGATGGATCCTCTACAAGTTTTAAAAACAACTTGAGAAGCTATGGCTTATATTTAGGTTCTCCTAGCCAGGCATCCTATCTCAAGAATGAGTTAAGAGCACCGAAACCTTGGACCAGAGACACAAACAAGATTTGCTAGACCAGCGGTTCTCAACCTGTGGGCTGCAACCCCTTTGGGGGGGGTCGAATGACCCTTTCACAGGGGTCACAGGGGTCGCCCAAAACCATCAGAAAACACATGGTCTTAGGAACCTAGACACCGCTCCTCTCTCCGTCTCCAGGCGGGTCTGCCCACATACAAGAATTAAAGGGTCGTGGCATTAGGAAAGTAGAGAACCACTGTGCTAGACAAGCAGCAAGAGAGGGCTGGCCCCTGCCAGAGTCACAGGAATGCCAACCTAGAGTGGAATCAGTTAGGATAAGCCCAAGAGACAACGGAGCAGCTCACTCCTAGTGTGCAGACTGAGCACGTGCAAGGCTCCGTTGAGGTATGCCAATGAAACAAGAATGAGAACAAACAACAGAGATGGGCATCCTAGCCCATTGTTTGGGGGATGTTTGGGGAGAGGGCGAGGAGGAGAAGTGATACTAATGATGCCCCGAAGGGAGGGGAACACAGACGCAAGTGCCTTTTAAAAATATAACTGACTATTTCTGGGAGAAGAGAGGACCTCAATTAAGTTGTGTTTTGCTAGCTGGTCCCCCACAGCTGCTGAGTAGAGTGATGATGGTCACATTTATTTCCCACTCAGGGAAATAAACCAGGTGTCCTATACCAGGGGTGGGGAACCTGCATCCTCGAGGCTGCCTGTGGTCATCTAGGTCCTCATGTGTGGCTTGAGGAGTTTTGGATTCTGTCAAAGGGTCACACTTGAGGACCTAGACGGTCGGTCACACGTCAAGTTTGGATTCACTCAAGGGTCTGCCCTCAAGGACCTATCAAGAACATGGAGATATTATGGTCCTTCCCCACCTGGGACAGTCTGTGTCAATATGTGTTCTAAGTGTCCCAATGCTGACACTCCATGTTCTAAGATCCCTTTCAGCTTTGACATTTCTATGTTCTAAGTTCTTCTTCAGCCCTGACGTTCTACAATCTAAACTCTCTTCCAGCACATAGCCTACATTCTGAATTCTCTGCCAGCCCTGACATTCCACATTCCAAGTTCTCTTCCAGCTCTGACAGCCCATGTTCTAAGTTCTCTTCCAGCTCTGACAGCCCACGTTCTAAGTTCTCTTCCAGCTCTGACAGTCCACATTCCAAGTTCTCTCCTAGCTCTGACATCCTATGTTCTAAGTTCTCCCCCAGGACTGATACTTCACATTCTAAGTTCTCTTCCAGCTCTGACAGCCCATGTTCTAAGTTCTCTTCCAGCTCTGACAGCCCATGTTCTAAGTTCTCTTCCAGCTCTGACACTCCATGTTCTAAGTTCTCTCCCAGCTCTAGTATTTCATGTTTAAGTTCATCAGTTCTGACAATCCATGTACTAAGTTCTCTTCCAACTTTGATAGTTTATGTTCCAAGGACCCTTCCAGCTCTGACAACATGTGCTTTAAGGGCCCTCCCAAAGCTGACCCTGCACGCTCTAAGAGCTCTTTCGGTTCTGACATTTCCATGGTCTAAGTTCTCTTCCAGCTCTGATATTCCATATTCTAAATTCTCTTCCAGCTGATATTCTATATTCTCCCCTAGCTCTGAAAGTCTATGTTCTAAGTTCTCTTCAAGTTCTGACAGTCCATATTCCAAGTTCTCCACCAGCTCTGACATTCTGTGTGTCCCGCCTTTCTTCTTTATACACTGGGGACAAGAACCCCCAGGAGTTTCCTAAGTGATGAGAGGAAAATGAAGCAGCCCCAAAGGGGGAGCGTGACAGAGGTTCCCGTGCCTCTACCTTTAACTGGTTGAACTTGAGCAGGTCGCTGTCACAACTTCCCGTGAAGGAGGAAAGAAGGCGCCGTTGCTCTGAGCGGCGCTCAGAGCCTGCCCGGGTGGAGGCATGTGGCTGGGCAGGGATGCTCATGCCCTGGAGCAGGGGAGAGAGAAAAGAAACAAATGCTGATGTACAGGCTAGAAACCAACACTGATGGATCTGTTAGGAACAAAAACTGGTGAGCATGTTAGATGCACTGATGGGCCTGCTAGAAACCAACACTGATGGGCCTGCTAGAAGCCAACCTTGATGAGCATGCTGGATGCACTGCTGGCCTGCTGCAGGAGTGGGGCTGAGGGGGCTGGGGCCTGTCTGGCAGAGCTGGCTTACCTGGGTGTCTGCTGGGGGCTCCTCAGCAAAGGCTCGGCTGTTGTTGAGGTATTTTAGTTTGTCTTTCTTGTCGATCTTGTAGTAACCCTCGCTGCGGGCGCAGCCAGTTACATGTTCCCGAATGCCGTCCTCTCGCTTTTTCTTCTTGGGAGTAGAGAAGCTGGTGGGTGGGGACAGGTCAAGGACCAGACACAGGAATGCAAAAGGAACACCTGGGCAGGCTAAAGGACAACCCCCCGTCCCCAGCCTCCCCCACACTGTTGGGCAAGACTCACACAGACGTGTCCTGGCCAAATATTCCACAGAAAGAGACTACAAAATTCGTAACATTTCTACCAGTATCTACCACCTTGTCTCACAGGGTCACAGATTTAACCCAGATCAGTGGAGCAGCGGATTGATTGCTGGGCCGAGAATCAAGAAAACCAGAGCCTAAATCCAGCCTGAGATACTTACTAGTTTGGGATCCTGGGCAAGTCATTTAACCTCTGCCTGTCTCAGCTTCCTCAACTGTAAAGTGGGGATAACAGCACCTACCCTGTCACAGAGTTCCTGGGAAGATCAAAACAGGAGCTTTGCAAACCTTGAAAGTGTTTAACCTTGCAAACCTTAAAAATAAGGACAAGTAGGTGGTACAGTGGATAGAGCACCAACCTGAGTTTGAATCCAGCCTCAAATCAGCCACTTGACACTTACTAGATGTGTGACCCTGGGCAAGTCACTTAACCCCAACTGCCTTACCAAAAAACCAAACAAACAATAACAACAAAAAAGTGCTATATAATCGCTGCCTCTTGTTGTTGTTACCTGGAGCCTACCAGAACCACAGGAATTATCTAGTCCAATCTCTCATTCAGGAACAGGAAACTGAGACATGTAAGGGGAATGGGTAACTTAGGAACACAAGAGGCAGCGATGGAAAGGCAGTATGTCCCCTTATTCCTCAGATGAGGGACCCTGAGATGCCCAGAGTGGCTCACCCAGTGAGAGCTAACAAATGCTGGGCTACGTGTCAGTCCTACATTCCCTGACTCCAAGGCTGCCGAGCTTCCCCACCAAAGTTTCCCAGAGCTCTGGGAGCCGTGAACTCCTCGAAAGCAGGGCCGTCTTTGGTGATTGGCACTTAAATAAAAAGGGGCATGCTGAGCTGACTGAGCAGACTAGAAGATGCTGGCCCCAGGCAGGTAGAGGATATAGGGGTGGTAGACCCAAAGCGTGTCGTTTAACCAGTCCATGCCACTGTCCTGCTGAAGGAGCCGGTCGTAGGTGACGCACAGGAAGCGGATGTCCTCCTCGTCGATTCCGCCATTCCAGATGTCATACAGGATGGTCATCTCCTCAAACTCTGAGCGGGGCCGGAAGAGGGGCCGCTGGGGCGACGAGAAGTCGGGGGAAGGCGGGGGAAGGGGAGGCACAACCATGTCCTCGTGCCGCTTCTTAGGAGGCCGGCGCCAAGGCAATTTGGGTTTGCTGAAGCCACCTCCATCACCGCTCTCCACTTCCTCCTCTGGCCCACGGCTAGGGGGAGGCGGCTCCTCCAGCCACTGATTCTCAAGCTCTTTGAAAGGGAGCTTGGTGGCCTCATTGGGCGGAGGCGGGGGTGGGGGTGGGGGCGGGAGTGGGGGAGGAAGGCCCCCGTCATTCCTAAAGTCCAGCGTCACAGCTCGGGGGTCCAGTGCCCCATGGAAGGAGGCAGTGGCAGGGGGCTGCCCTGCCAGCACCAGCAACTTGGGGCCCGCTGCCTCAGGAGGCAAAGTGGCAATGCTTCCCGGAGGCACATCCACGGTAAGCACAGCTGGGGGGGACCGTTTGGGCCTCCCTGGCTTCCTCTTCGTAGGAGGGGGGCCCGAGGTTTGGAGGGAAGGGGCCAGAGGCAGAGCCAGGGGCAAGGTCAAGGGCAGAGGTAGCAAGGTGGAGGAACGGGGTAGCAATGGACCAGGAGGAAGAGGCAGAGGGACTGGTAGAGGGACTGGTACTGGAAGTGGCACTGGGAGAGAGACAGGCAGGGGGAAACTGGTTTCCAGGGGGCTGGAAGAAGCTGGAGCACCAGGCCCTGGCCGATCATCCCCAGGGAGCTTCTTGCCAGGTGGGAGGGAGCAGACAGACAGCGGTAGGGACCCCATGGGCTCGGGAAAAGTTGGTGTGAAGCTAAAGTCTCGCCCAGGCGTCCGAGGGATGCCACCGCCACTGAGCCCCGGAGACTGAGATGGATAGGAGAAGGGGCTGCTGGGAACCTGGGGGGAGCTGAGGGCCAGGCTGCTGGCGGTGAGGGGAGTATCTCCGCCTGGCGTGGCTGGCACAGTCTCTGTGCTCTGGGACTTGGCCAGAGGGTCCCGGCCTGGCGTCCGGGGGGGTGGTTCTTCGGGAAGGGGCTCTTCCAGGAGAGGCAGTGGCTGGGGGGGTCTGGCAGGGAACAGAGGCTGAAGTCGGAGGGGCTCTGGCTCCAGAGGAAGGACCACCTTGGGGCCTAGGGTGTGCGGTCGGCCCTCCACCTCAGCCTCCCCAAGGAAGCTGCCCTGCTGAGGTGTGGCCTCCAGGGGGAGGCCAGGCGGGCTGGGCAATCGTTGTAGCTGCCGCAAAGACGTCTCCTTGGGGATCTCAGCAGGTTCCAGCTCCAACTCTAACTCTTCCCCTACAAGCAAGAAGGTAGTGGTAGAGAGGGATGGATGGATGGATAAAGGGAAGGAGAGACAGAGAGACAGATGGAGGGAGGGTGGGAAGGAAGGAAGGGAGAGGGGGAGAGGTGGGGAGAGATGAGGAAGAGATGGAGAGAGAGGGAGGAAGAGAGGGAGAGAGAGGGAGAGAAAGACGAGAGCTCACATTTCAATAGTCTTTTGATGTCTCTAAAGTGATTTCTTCTGAATACTTTGTGGGATAGGGAGTATAAGTATTACTATCCCCATTTCACTGATGAGTAAACTGAGACTTGGATCAAGCAGCGATCAAACACTGAGTCAGTACTGACGCTGGGATCTGAACCCAGGCCTCCCTCCTGCACACAGCAGGTGGCCTCTTAGGGCGGAGGTTAGGGTCAGGCACACACAGACTGCCGGTAGTCTGGGGACAGAGGCACCAGGAGAATATGGAGAAGGGAGAGAGGAGGAGGGAAGAGGGAGGGAAGCGGAAGGGGCCGGTTGCCTCGGGGGTGAGCCGCGGCAGATGGTGCAACATGCTTACCTGAAGCATCCACAGGCAACGGGGTCACATGCCTTGGTGGCTCGGGAGGCCCAGCTGAAGCAGGCAGCTCCGCCAACATCTCTCCCACCTGCTTGAGGCCCGGCACCTCCGGGGCATCCCCGACTCCCGCCGTCTCCTCCGCCCCCAAGTTGGGCAAGTCCGGCTCATCCACCACCGGCATCAGCTCCAGAATGGTCACTACCTCATCGTCGTCCTCAATGAGAGCTCTGGTCTCTGCAGCTGGTTCCCCAGCTCCCGGCAGGTCTTGGCTTTCCCCAAGGCTTTCCTCTACAACTTCTTCCTCCTCAGCCTCCTCCTCCTCCTCCTCCTCTTCTTCTTCTTCCTCCTCCTCCTCCTCCGACTCAGAACTGGACTCATAATCTGAAGAGTCCTCACTCTCTTCAGAGGACACGGCCTCTGCCTTTGAAGAGGTCATGCTTCCAAGATCCTCTGGAAGGGGAGAAGTGGGGCCAAGTGAGTGGGCAGCGGGGATGGGAGCATAGGAAGGGGCAAGACAGACACAGACCCAACACGTCCAACCCCTTTAGCCCAGAGATCCCACAGCCAACCGAGGAGGTCAAAACCCAAGCAAAGGTGCCATATCCACCAAACCCTTGGTGTAGCCCTTTTTTTTTCAGGTAAAAGTCCAGTAGACAGATGCCCACTGATGCGAGGGCAGGATGAAAAAGCTGGAGGATGTAAATGCAATGAACATGACCCCACGTCACACCACGGTCCTCACAACGGAAGCTCCTTGAGGGCAGCGACTGATTTTGTTTTTACTTTGTATTGCCAGCTCTTAGCACATAGTAAGTGCCAAGAGATGTTTGCCCATAAACCAGAGCACCTTCTACTTTCATTATTTTGTGAAAGGTGAGAATGGAACATTTGACCATGAAGGTGATTAGGAAAAAAAGCTCCACAGACAGAAAGGAGAGGGAGCAGACCTGGTGTTTCATTTGAATAGGGAATTCCTGGAGGAGGACACCCTTTTGACCAATGTGGGTTGGCACCTTCTTAACAATTCATCTTTTGAGAGAATCGCCTAGAGCATGTAGAGTTTAAGTGACTGGGACAGGGTCACACAGCCGCTGAGAACACATCAGAGACAGGGCTCCAAACCTGGTCTTCCTGTCTCTAAGGCTGAAACCACACTGCCTCCCCGCTAAGTAAAACTGAGTGATTTTTTTTTTTTTAATGACAGATACGGGAGGCTTGATGGGCTTAGCTAGGGTGATGCTGCTCCCGGCCAAAGGTGAGGCCAAGGTGGCGGGACAGAGGCCGGCCCCAGCTGTTTGCCCCGTTCCATTCACCTCCTTCAGAGTCAGGCTCCTCCTCTTTCTCACTAATTTCCACCTCAGCTGTTTCTTCTTCATCTTCTTCCTCCTCCTCCTCCTCTTCCTCTTCCTCCTCGACATCCTCTTCTTCCTCCTCCTCCTGAGTTGGGGGGAAGGGAGGGAGAAGAAGCATGGAACAGGGTTGGGATCTAGCTGCGTCCCTGAGGCCTGGCCTCCTGGATGAACTAGTCACGTATCTCCAACTCTCCTTGGCCGTTTCAACGGGGATGTCACACGGGCATCTCAGATTCAAAACAGCAATCTTCTCCTTTCCCCCCGAAACCTTGCTCCCTTTCCAACTGTCTCAAAACCCTCCATTCTCGCAAACTTCTTTGTTACTGTAGAGGGCACCACCATCTTCTGGTTGTCTGACTCCCCCTCTATCAACTTTAAGATAATAATACCTAAGGTTTATACAGTTCTTACTGGGAGGTAGATGCTATTAACCCCGTTTTACAGATGAGGAAACTGAGGCAAACAGGTTTAGTGACTTGTCCAAGTGACAGTTAGTAAGTATCTGAGGCTGTATTTGAACTCAGGCCTTCCTCTAAGCCCAGCTTACCTAGCTGCCTCAAGACCTAACTCTGCGGGTCTACTTGGAGTGACATGGCCCAAGAATTGCTGTTCCTGAGTCCATCTACGCTTCTGCTCTATCTGGAACTCTCCGCCACCTCCTAGCCTCCCAAGCTCCCACAGAGGCCCCACTCACACCCTCCCTGTTCTGGTCCCCCTCTTGTCGTAGATGCCGGCACCTTCTCTTGGAGAATAACTCCCTCCCCTCTACAGAGATGGCGCATGTGGCACCCACAGCTACCCCATTCAGAACGTGGCATCGAGGGCAGGAAGTGGGTCTGCTTTTGCCCCTTTCTGGAGCTCAGCACTGGGCCTGGGGCCGGACACAGAGCCAACACTTAATGAGACAAGGCTGACGGCCTCCCTGGAGCACCCACCGCCTCTCCCACCCGACCCCGCACCTTGTCGGAGGAGGTCTTGGCTAGCCCGTCTTCCTCATCTTCCTCTTTCTCTGAGGACGACGGCGAGGAGGACGGCGATGATGACGAGGAGGATGATGATGACGATGAAGACGAGGATGATGATGACGACTCCTCCTTGTCGTCCTCCTCCTCCCCCTCGCTGTCCAGTTCCAGGGGCCGGGCCGGCCGCCTCCGGACACTGACGCTGTCCAGGTCCTTCTTGGCGAGGTCTGAGGGGATGTCGGATGTGTCCCTGTCTCTTTCTGACTCTTGGGAAGGTGAGAGAAGGAAGGCAGGTATAAGGGAAGGGCTTTGTTTGGGGAATGAAGAAGGGAATGGGCTCTGCAGGGAAAAGAGCCAACCTTCATCTTCCTCATCCACTGACGCGGAGGGCCGCAATCTCTTTTGGTCTCCAGTCGAGGCTGGGTCTGGTGGCTCCTTCCTTTTCACCTGCACATAAAAGCGCTGATAAGCATAGGGTGTTGGGGAAGGCTGGAGGGAAGGGGAAATGCATCTCTGTAGCCCCTGCCCAAATGTCTAGGAACTGAGGAGGTACTACCCTATTCTTGTCCTTGGAGTGGACCAAGGAGATCCGAGACTCTGAGATGTGGATGGAAAGGGCTGGGGGTCTCCTCCCCCCCCACTGACCTACAGGCCCCACAGTTCATTTGCTGCTTCCTCTAGGGTGGAAGCGGTCCCCTCCCCCCACCAGCCCCAGGGGGGGGTCTTACCTTGAAAGAGGGCAGCCTGATGGCCCCCCGGAGGCCGATGCCCAGCCCCATGCCCTCATAGCCCAGCCCTTCGCCCTTGCTCCAGTTTTCCAGCAGGCAGGATGTGAGGCGGTCTTTGGGTTTTGGCCTCTCCTCATCCTTGTGCTCGCCTGATTTCACTGGGGTCAGTGATGCCTATGGGGCAGAGAGACCAGGGAGTGATAGCTGCAGACCCATGGGGGATAGCCAGGGGAAAGCCCTGGCTCTGGAATCCCAGGGTCTGGGGTCAAATGTCCCCCAGGACACTTACTACCTGCTGTGTGACCTTGGATAATTCACTTCCCTTCTCTGGGACCATCTGCAAAATGAAAGAGGGTTGGACTGGAAGACTCTGAGGTTCCTACCGGGCCAACCACTATGGTTTTATTACAACTTCTCTCAACCCCTCTGTGACTCAGTTTCCTCGCCTGTAAAATTACAGGGTCAGACTAGCAGACCTCTGAGGTTCCATCCAGCTATTGGTCTGTTAGTTCACGAGCTCTCTGCCCCTGCCCTTCCTGTGCAAGAGGGGTCACCACCCAGGGGTCCAGGGGCAGAGGGAGGTGACCCCCACTATGGATGTCCCCAGTAGGGAGCTGGTCTCAGTATACACCCCCATACCAGTGTTTACTAATCCCAACTGACCACCCCCCACGACCCCACTCCTATCTCTGAATGGTAACGGCTTAGGTATTATGGTTAGCTAGGTGGTGCACCGGCCTTGGAGTCAAGAGGACCTGAGTTCAAATCCAGCCTCAAACATGTCCTAGCTGTGTGACCCTGGGCAAGTCACTTAACCCTTATTGTTCCCCCCAGGTTATTATTATTACTATTATAACAACAACAATCAGCACTTATAAACTTTCAGGTTAACAAAGCACTTCTGGGCCATCTCACTTGGTCATGACAACAGCCCTGTGAGGCAGGTGCTCCTATTATCCCCATTGTACAGACAAGGAAACTGAGGCTCAGTGCCTCACTGTGGGTGGTCAAGGCAGGATTTAAACTTGGGTCTTTCAGATGCAAGTCCATTGTTCAATAGAATACAGCACCTCAAAGGCAAGGACTGTCTAACTGCTTTTCCCTTTAAACCCCTGGCACCTAGCACAGTGCTTGGTATACAGCAGGGATTTAATTAGCGTTAGCTGCAAGACTCTATGCTAGATGTGCTGAGTATGAGGCCTAATGTTACCACTCATTAGGCCAGTGATCTCGTGGAGGCTCCATTTTCTCCTCTCTAAAGGAGAGCGGATAAACACCAGCCATGCTGCCCCGCTCATGGGCCCATGGCACAAAGCAGTGAGCCAAAGTGCTGCTGGCTTTGTACTGAACGGGGAGGAGCCACTCTCGGTCCCACGCTAGCCTGAGAGCCCTGGGAGGGCAGGGCCCAGGCCTGGTTCCATCTCCTGTCTCTCCTCTTACACCTACCCCCACCCCTATGCCCCAGCACCCTGCCAAGCCCCTTTACCTTGGCCATGCGCTCCTTCTTGTCCCACCATTCGTCGAAGGCCCGGAAGGCTACGACTTCCACCATCTTACGGTTCAGGTCCCGTTTCATGATGGCCTTCAGCTCCTTGACGATCACCAAGAGCACACCATCTACAGTGGCCTTGTGTGGGTCTTCCTTCTTGGGCATGTAACCCGGCGGTGGCACAGATGGGTCAAACTTTGGCAGTGGGGGCCACTGCTGGCCCCGCCCCACCGTGGCGCCCATGGAGAAGGGCCGGTAGGGGGGCAGATTCACAAACTGCATTCCACTACCCATGAACGGTGGGTATTGGCACACGCCCTGACCCTGCATCATTCGGCTAAGCATCTGCGTCTGCATCTGGAAGGACATGGGCATCCCAGCCCACTGGCCACCCAGCACGTTCATCACGTCCACCTGCATCATGGGGAACATGCCTGGAGGGAAGGGGGGAAGTGGGGGCAGGATGTGGGGTGGGGGCACCCCTGGGGGAGGAGGTGGTGCTGGCAAGGGTGGGGGCGGCACTGTTACCGCCGGGTGGGTGGGTGGTGGAGGCGGCGGTGGCGGTGGGGGTAGTGGGGGCGGCATGGGGAAACCAGGCTGGGGAGGAGGGGGTGGCGGAGGCGGCAATGGTGGTGGGAAGCCAGGGGGCGGCAGGGGGATGGCCGTGGCCAGCACTGCCGGCGTGGTGACCGACGAGTTCACCACGATGGGCTTGGGGCAGTCGGCGCTGGTGATGGGTGCAGAGGGCAGCTCATCGTCTGAAATCTCCATGTCCTCACCTGAAGACTGCTGACCCTGCAGAGAAGGCAAAGCAGAGAGGTGGTTCCCAAGGGGCTCAAGCTCCGTTCCTCATCTCCCAGAGCCTGTCCAGGGGGGTTACTTGTCTCTAGGTCTTCAATCAATCGACAAGCAATTATTGAGCACCTACTGTTTGCTAGGAACCATGCTAGACCCCGAGAGAGGACCTAATCCCTGTGTGTAAGGAGCATTCTATCTGAGTGACTTCCATCTATCAAAACCACTGTGATGGGGTGGTGATAGCACTGAGGTTGGCCACAGATTCACAGCGAGCTGGGGCCTGAGAGGTCATGGCGGTCACTCCCTCATCTTAGAGAGAAAGAAACAGGCTCAGGGAGAGAAGGCTTGGCCTCTTAATACCTCTAAGAGCCCGGGAGGGTCATTTAAGACTCCTTCCTCATCTGTCAAATCAGGGGGGAGACAGGACCAGCCTACCTCTAAGGTCCTTTTTCTGGCCCCAGAGCTAAAAGACAGAGACCACTTAAAAAAGAAGCTTAGGTGACCACCAGGTGGCACCCTTCAACAAAGCAGGGGTAGGGACCCGGGAAGAGGTGAGTAAAGGGAGAGAAGGGTCCTTGGGCAGCCCCTCATGGTCCAGCTCATTCTATGGCTGGACCTTTGTGCCCTCGGGGAGAAGTCAGGTGGATAAGGAAGGTGGAGTCATATGGGGAAGGGGAGTCAAGTGGATGGGGAGGGGGAAGAAATCAGGTAGATAGCAGAAAGAAGGGACCAGAAAGTGAACCCACCAGGAGGTGCCAATGTATTTGAAATTAGAAAATCTGAGTTCAAAAAAAAAGTTAAAAAAAAAAATTGTCTGGCTTGTAAATTGGAAGGCTGGCTCTGCATTTGTTGGGGCTTGTTCTAAACAAAGCAATATGAATTCCAGGGGTATGAAGCTTACTTAGTAAACTACCAAGTAAGTTCTTCTATGGGACCAAGGAGCTGACCGCCAAAGGCATTGATTTTTTGCTTCTTTTGCTCTAGACCTGTGATTTTATCATAGGATTATAGACTTAGAACCAGGGTAGGGAGGGCTCTAAGAGAGCTTCCTAACATCCTTAGGTTATAGGTGAGAAAACTGAAATGGGGAGGGGGGGGAAGAATGACTCACCCAAGGTCACACAGCTAAGTGTCTGAGGTTAGATCTGAACTAGGGCCCTCCCAGAGCTAGGTCTGTTACCCCATCTACTACACACAGCTGAAGTCAGGAGGTTAGAGACACCATCCCCATCCCACCCACTCAGCGGCCTTCTGGGTAAAAACTGGGACTGTGGGGAGGGACGACTGTGGGAGCCGGGAGGCCTTGCCCCTTCCAGACAGCCAACCCTGGGCCCCGAGTGTTGGACCCGTTAGGAGACTCCAATAACTGGCCTCCGACGGATGCCCCCCCACCCCCCAACACAGACACGCAGCTCCCGCCTTGGGAAACATGGCAGGAAGGGGGTGGAAATCTGCTGGGCTATTTAAATCTTTCATTTGTAGGCAGCTGCACTTGGAAGAGTGGGAAGGTGTGTGAGTAAATACATTTCACACACACGCATACATGCACACGCGCACACAGTTGCCGAGGCTCATAAGTGTTCCCTGCTACTCCATACCCTGAGAAAGATCTGCCTCCCCTAAGTGGGGACGAGGGGTTGCCAGAGAGAGGCCTTGTGGTGGGGGGCAGGGGGGCCGCTGTATCTACCACTCCCCATGCCCCATCCTGTCCCACAGCTGATCTGAGAGATCCCTGAAGAAACTTCCTCCCTGCTTTGGAGTCTGGAAGTGCTTGCGGCCACTTGGGCTTGTAGGTGCCCAAGACACGGGCACAGCTGCAGGTTCCCTCCTTGGGGCTACCCATACACAGAGGGACAGACATACTCCCTAGGCCTCTGGCCCCTTGACTCAGCCAAGAACACATGCCATGCCAAAGCTGGATCTCCAATGTCACAGGAGCTAGGAGCCAAAACTGGGTGTCCCCAGCCCCTCACTTTTCCTAGACTGTAGACATACATGGGAGGCTCAGGTGTTGGCTTTTAATTAGGTCTTGGAATGGGGCATCTGGTGTCAGACAGGCAGGTAGCAGGGAGAGAATCCTGGTCTCTCCACCCCCACCTGCCTATGGAAAGATTCTTACAGACAGTAGAGGCAGGGCCAGGAAGCTCTCCCAGGCTTCCTCCCTCCCCAGCTCCCCTTCTTCCTTTCATCCCATCACTTCACCTCAGAAAGTCTCAGTTGTCTCATCTGTGAAATGGGGTCAATAATGTTCCCTGCTCTGCTTCCATCCAAGGGGTGGTATGAGGATCAATGAATCCTTGACTATGGAAATTACTTTGTTCTTTCCCATTGGGTCGAGAGAGGGTCTGGGAGGGGGCCGGGGTTCCTGAGGTCAGGAAGGCCCACTGTGTGTAGATTTGCTCCAAGACACCAGAACCCCCGCCAACTTGGCCAACTGTCTCCCCTCAGACCCATCTATCGGCTCGGCAGGGAGGCTTTCAATGATGCGAGCCAAGTCAGGACCTCAAGATGCCCCCTTCCCAGTATTCTGACTAGGAGCGAGCTACCTGAGAGTCAAACACCGCTTCACAGTCCCCGCTCGCTTCACAGTTCCCCCTCCTCCTCTCTCGTTCTTTCTGGCCCAAGGGTAAGAAACCCAGGAAACACCAAAAAGTCTTTTGCTGACCCTCCACCCACCCTGTTTATCTCTGCCAGCCTCTCCTGGGGCCCCTCCTCTGCTCAGAGCCAGCCCATACTAATTATAGACTCATTAATTACCCTGGTTAAGGGGAGGGGAAGATGGGGCCTGGGTGATTAGGCAGGAGGAGACAACCTTGCCCCTTACAGGCACCTGGCAGGTTCTGGGCACGCCCTGCAGACAGGTCCCTCCCCTGGCCCAGCCCCCGGGAATACTGGGATATTATTATTTTGTCCCGGCCCCTAGGGGAAGTGGGGCAGGGGGGTGGATGCTTTAAGGAACCTGCAAAAGAAGTTGGATACCTGGGTTCCAGGGGCCTCTGGAGGAGCAGAGAGCATAAGATGGGGAAGGAAAGAGTTGGCCAAACCCCCCAACCGACTGTTTTTCCCTTGTCCAGTATGGCAGAGACAGAGAGACAGCGAGAAAGACAAAGGGGCGGGGGGGGGGGGGGAGTCAGCTGGAGCTGGGGGACTCTACATTATGTATGATCTGATTTTTCCCTCCAAGGAAAAGGTGAGGGCCCAAAGGCTGGCAAAAAGAGAGGCAAGTCCCCATGGGCCTGGGCCTCTGTCCCGGGGACAGCATGGAGGAGAGCGGGCCTGAGGCACCCTGAATCAACGAGGCCACACAGGTATCTTCCTCCCAGAGCTAGCACGTGGCCCTGGACCTCCCCCTTCCTGGCCAAGAATCAAACTGCTGAGAAGCGAAAGTGAGGGAAACCCTTGCCTACCAGTTCTTATCACACCCTGGGCTTCCTCTGAGGCTGGCATGAGTTCCTCAAAAGTCTTACCCTGCCCTAGCCCTGGCCAGACTCCCTGACCTCTGTCAGTTAGCATCATCCCCCCCCAAAGTCTGCCTAATCTGCCCAGCCCCCCACAACTGCACCCAGGGCACCCCTGAGCCCCAACACTGGGCAACTGAGAGTATCAAATCCAAAGTATCACATCCAACTCTAGTTTTAGGGAAAGTGAGGGAAACTGAGGGGAAACTGAGCCTGGGGAAGTCATAGCCTAGAAGTAGGTTTGGAAGGTACCTCATAAGAAACTGAGCCTAAGCACCTGGCTCACTAAGCCAGAGTCACTCAGTGAGAGTCACTCTGTCACTAAGAGAGAGAGACTAAAGCCTGGGGAGGTCACAGGATCCGAGATCTAAAACTGAAGAACACTTACAGGCACCAAGTCCAATTTCTAACGTCACAGAGAAGAAGCGAGATGCAGAAGGTCAGGCTGCTTGGCCAAGGACACACCAGTGGTGACTGGAGGGCCAGGTCTGGGTCCCATTACTCACCTCATCCGGCCACCTGCCCTCGATGGCACAGGCAAGAGAGGGAGATGCCTAGCACAATGCTAAGTCACAGAATGCAGAGACCAGAGGAGTCATGAGCTGGGAGGAATCTCCATAGTCCTGGCTGGCTGGCATTGTGCCTAGGCAGCTTGCCTTGGAGTCAGGGCAGGAAGGGGGTGGGGTGGGGCAACAATCCTGACAGCAACCCTCACTAGGCTGCGCGACCACCAGAGAGTCAGCAGACCTCTCGAACACAGGATCCCCCCTCACCGCATCATAGGGATCAGAGCATCTTGGCTTTACAGCTGGAAGTGGCTTGGCCAGGGGAGGGGCCTGGATCCTTCTGGCAGTCCCCAACACCCCCCAGCTCAGTATCTGGGACTTTAAATGCTTCCAGTATTTACACAGCAGGCGCTTAATAAATGCTCACTGATTAAAATATGCAAAATTACAAAGAAAACCAAAAGTTAATAGAAATAAAAATGTCTTTTTGTTTCCCACCAAGGTTCCTGGACCCCCTGAAATCTCTGCCTGGGGCCCCAAGTGGGTCTTTAACTCAGGCTAAGCACACCAATTCTACATTATCAAGAATGACAGTAGTGACAGCTAACGTTTGTACCCAGCTTACTGTGGGCCAAGCACTTTGTCACTATTCTCAATTGATCTTAACAACCCTGGAAGGCAGGCGCTCTTACAAATGAGGAAACCAAGGTGGAGTAAGTGACTTGTCCAGGGTCACACAGCTAGTGTATTCTAGGGCTGGATCTGAATTTAGATCTCCCTGACTCCAGATCCCAGTTCACAGATGAGGAAGCTGAGGCCTTGTCCAGCGGTCACTCAGCCTATAATGAGTGTCAGTGTGTCTGCATTTGGGTCATCTGCCTCCAACTCCAGAGCCCGCATGGCGCCGTTTGTCAAGACACTCTATGACTATCGGATAATTTGAGGACCGGAGTTCAGCTGTCACCCCTCATACTAGCTGTGGGGACCCTGGGCCTCAGTTTCATCATCTATAAAGCCAGACTCACATAACACTTGTCCTGACTCTCTCCAGTGGGGTGCTTGGGGAAGGCCTTTAGAGCAAACATGAGGTAGTGGTGTTAATGTTTGGCTCTCAGAGGCTCCTCAGGATATAACTGGGGGGTGGGGCCCAAAGTCCATTTGGAAATTGCCTTAGGGGTCCCACAGGGGCTACACTCTGTCCACTGACCCAGATACACCCATGAGGTCATATGTGACCTATCTCCTTCCCCTGCCAGCCTTCCCACTCTCCCCCTCCCCATCTCAGAGCAAGACTCCAGCCCTTATCCCACACTTAGCCAATAGGCTGGTGGGGTGGTGGGGGTAAAAGACCCTGAGACCTTTTAGACTGTATCACTGAAAGAAACAGGTTAGACTAGTCTTGGGTGAGGAGATGGGACCCTTTCCCTATTCATGGCTCCCTGCCTCCAGCAAATTGCCATCTCAAAAAAGATACTCTGGGGGACTGTGGGGGAAACACCACAAAGCTCCAAGCTAAGGCAGTATTCACCTGGCCAGATGGGCCCCTAACCCTTCCCCTTCTTCTCCCCTCTCTAGTGGTTCCAAAAAAGACAGAGTGTTCTTCCCCAGTGAGAGCTCCGGAACCTTAATCAAAGGCTCCTGGGGCCGGCTGACCACCCACAGGGAGCAGAGTGCTCTCATCCTTGGGATGAGACACTGCCCACACCTTTGGCCCCCCAAGCAGATGGCCCTGGGGTGTGAAGGATCAGTGCTCTTGCTGGGTACCTGAGAGCTTGAGAGCTCAGGTCCCTCTGACAGGGAGAAGCCAGGATAATATAAATCCATGGAAAATCCCCCCCAAAACCCACTTCTGTCCCTAAGAGTGACAACTCCCTTCTTTTGGCCCCTCTGGAGGCTTACTCTATCAGTGGCCCAGAGAGACAGCAGACTTCACATTCCAGCCTCTACTTCTTATCAGCCTGCTCCAAACTGGGTCCATAAGGCCCAGAAGCCAGCAGGTAGATGGCCAGGGTCCCTGAGCTTACCCTCTGCAGCTTCCACAGGTGCCCTGATGGAGGGCAACACTGTCCTGGAGAAGCTGCTGAGGTAGTGAATCCCACTAAGCTTGGCATTGGCAGGGGGCTGAGGCTCTGCCACCTTCTATCTGGGGGGCCTTGGGTAAGCCATGTCATCACTCTCCTCAGGAGTACAATGAAGCAGGGGGAGAGGCTAAGGGCTCTTCCAGCTCCAGATGAGGTGTGTGAGAATAGAGACACAACTAGGCAGACCAGAAACTTCCCATGGGATGCCCCAGGTCCTCAATATTCATGGCTCCATTCCCAGGAGGCTGGACACCTAACGGATATGGCTGCGGGGCCGAAGGGTGCGTGAGAAAGTCCCAGCAAGAAGGTACACCTCCGTCTCCTCGGTGGGCCCTAGGGGACAGTCTGGCTGGGGACAGGACAGGGAAGAGATGGTCCAAAGAAGAAAAGAAAGGTCGGAAGAGTGGGCAAAGGGAAGATGTCAAACCTGAGCCCTGCTCCTCTGGCCCTCCCCCTTCCTCTCAGCAGACAGGACCAGAGATAGCTCTCCAGGGCTTTGGGATCCAGATCCTACCTTGGAGAGAGCAAGGGCCATTCTGTGCCACTCCTCTCTGCCCCAACAGGGAAGGGGAGGAGATGGGGAAGCCAGAGTGGGAGCACGGGAGCAGTCTCCCAGGCACCCCAATCTGCTCGGGCCCAGGGTCCCCCTGCAACCCCAGGGCTGGATATCCCAGACAGGGCACTCTAGGTACACAGAATGTGAGCAGGTGCCTCTCTGGCTGAATTGTTCTACTTGTAGCCTCTTCCTGTGGCCACATGAGATGGGAGAGCCCTTCACCCTTCACCCACCCCCCACCAGGCTGGGGTGGGGTGAATCAGGAACACAGCTGTTCTCCCCTCCCTTCTGTCAACAAGGGGAGGAGGAAAGGAGACCAGGAAATGTCTCCCCCAGGGATTCCCTAAACTTCTCTGTTTAAGAAATCTAAAATGCCAAAGCTGGCAGGGGAGGGGACCTGGAACCCTGTGTTCAGAGTGAAAGAAAGGAAGGCTGCAAACAGCTCAAAGAAGAGAGAGGGGCCGGGGGGCGCAATCTGGCCACCAGGAGAACCGGGACAAGGCATCCCCATCTGACTCCTAGATCTGGACCAGATCCTAGGGAACTGAGCAGCAAGGTTGAGGACACTCCTAGACTGAGCCTTGTCCAACCTGACACAGACCTTCCCACAAGGGAAAAGCAGAGTGCCGGAGAAGCCTATCATTAACCAGCTGTGTGACCTTGGGCCTGTCCCCTCCTCTCAGGTCTACCGTCCTAAAGTCTCTGGGGGTTTCAGGGCCTGATGACTTACTCTCTTGCTTATGCTGAAGAGGAAGAGAGCAGCAGAGACGGCAGCCTGAGAGGGCTCCCCGGGGGCGCTTCCTGACCTTCTGGCCGCTACACTTACCTCATCCATCTTCTCTGAGGTGGGCGTCCTCTCCCCAGCCATCTCCTTGACCGGCTCAGCCCCGTGGCCCAGAAGACCAGCTGGGTCTGGGGGGCCTGGCTCAGGTGGGGGGCGGGGGCCCAGGCCCAGGGCCAAGCCCAGGTCCTCCTCATCGTCTGAGTCTGGCAGGGGGGTCGGGCTGATGTCCTCCAGGCCCGTGCTGGAGGGACGGGAGGATGGGGTCTGGCCTCGAAAGCCTGGCTGGGAATTGGAGCCAAAGGTGGGCAGTGGGGAAAGCTGAGAGGAAGAGGAGGAGATGGGGCTGCCCTCCATGCGCAGCTCTGTGTCTGAATCATGTTCCCGTAGGAAAGGTAGCTTGGTTCTCTGCTCCTTCAGTAACATCTCGATGCGGGAGTCAAGGCTGTCATGAGGCTTCTCCGAGGACGTTGGCGAGGTCTCCAGGGTCGGTGTCCCAGGGCTATTGCAATGCTCAGGGCTCCAGCCAAAGTTAGGGCCCCCACCAGGCTCCAGGCTGTTCCGCTCAGGGGGTGGCGGCGGTGGCGGAGGCCCAGGGGGAGTCTCAGGTCTCTCTTTGGCCAGAGGAGCAACAACGGCTGGGGGCTCTGCCGGGGGCTGGGTTCGGCGGTACTCCCCACTGTCCCGGCCCCCCTGGGCAAAGGCTGGCAGAGTCGCTGGCTCCTCAGGGTGTGGGGCAAACAGGGCCGGAGCCTGATACGGGGAGAAGGCCGACTTGTAGTTGGAGCTAGTGTGGCCTAGGGGGGCCGAAGGGGGAGTATGGGAATACTGGGGGGCCTCTGGCTGCACGTGGGGCTTGTAGGAGCTGCTTCCGCCCCCTCCGCCCCCACTGCCAGAGGTGGCGGCAGTAGCACCAAACGGGTGCTCAGAGGAGCGGAACGCCCCGGACGAGTTGTGGACATAGTGGTGCTCATGCCGGCGGTTGTAGGCATCAGTGAACTTGGTCTCATGACGGCGGGCCTTATAGCCCGAGTCCTGGCTGTAGTGGTACGACGGGGTGGGCTGGCGGCTAGAATAGCTGGAGTCTTGGGAGAAGGGGGTGCCCAGGCGGGGGGTGAGAGGCGTGCACTGGCCATAAGAGTTGGGGGTGTCCAGGCGGCTGCTGGAATAGGCGGTATCGTGGGAGAAGGGCGTGCTGCTGTTGGGAGTGACTGATGCTGAGGACCCCGCCGAGGCCGTACTACTGCTACCGTCCTTCAGGCGCTTCAAGGCATCTGTTAACTGGACAGGGGACACAGGGAGAGGGAGAAGCATGAGTCAAGGAGGCAGCTGGGTCCCAAAGCCTTGGCATAGCATGCAAAGAAAGAAGCTCCAACCTACCTTTCTAGACATTTCCCCAATAAGCCCCTCAATGTGTCATATATATTTAGCTATTGCTTATATGTATGCATCATCTCCCCCTCTTAAAGGCAGGGACTTTGTCACCCTTTTCTTGGTGCCCCTGGTACAGAGGGGGCTCTTGGAAAATATTTCTCATCCCTCAGGGGCAGGCCCAGAGCCCAGAAACACACGTTTGAAGCCTGTCTCCTCTATGACCTCTCTTTGAGATATTCAGCAAATAACTTCAACTCTGCCTTCTTCTGGACCAGCCTGCCACCAAGGCGACGGCCCTTTTACTTCTAAATCAGATGAGCACGCCATCCAAGCCACTCCCAGCTCCCTCAATCTCTGCTCAGGCAGTTCTCTCTAGGGCTGGGATGGCATCATCCCTCCTACCCGCTGCTACCCATGCCCGTCTCAGCAAAGGCCCAACAAGGATAACAGCTAAGAGCTCACGCCTCGTGTCTATGAAGCACCTTCCTCACCACAAACCTGTGAGGTCAGAAAGCCCAAGTATCATTTTTACACCCATTTCATAGCTGAGAAAACCAAGGCTCAGGAAATCAAGAAAACACAACCATTCCTTTCTAAGAGGGAATAAAAACACAGTCTGTCCAGAGTGTGGTCCAGTCAGTGGCAAAACCGTAGAAGTCGGCTTCATCTCCTCATATCTACAGACCTTTCTTTAAGAGGCTCATTAAATCATGGATCCTGAGGTGAAAGGTCAGCAAGGTCAATCCCCTTCATTTTACAGATAAGGAAACTGAGACCCAGGGAGATTAAGTCATTTAAATAATTAATTTACTTACTAATTTATCAATAGCATTGATTTAGAGCTAAAATGGGAAGGGGGATACTGAATCCTAGAGCGAAAATAACTTACCCAAGGCCGTTGAGGTTGCAAGTGGAAGGGCTAGGGTAAAGACAAAACTCATAGAAGGAGACAAAGGCCAGGGCTTGGAGGTGAGGATAGACTTCTTTGCAAAGGGGTCCCAGGGTCCTTCTCGAGGTGTTGCCCCCTACCCCCCAACTTTGGTGCTCTGGGTGGGATCCTCTCAGTCTGCTGCCTTGATATGCTGCCCCAGCTGGAAGGGCGCGCACGCACACACACACACACACACACACACACACACTCACTCTCTCTCTCTCTCTCTCTGTCTCTCTCTCTCTCTCTCTCCCTCTCCCTCCCTCACTCTGTCTCTCTTCCTCTCTCTCTCTCTCTGTCTCTCCCCCGTCTTCTCTCCCCCTCTTTCTCTCTCAATATGAGTTCATTCATTTGGACTCAAATACCCTACAGCTGAGACTTGTTTCAAGCAGAGATTTCTTTACCCAAAATATCTGAAAATTTACAGGAGAGCCCTTCCTGAACCCAACTCCTGGATAAACTGAGGTACACTTGTCGACTAATTCAGCCTGGAATGGGAGGAGTGCCTTTAACTTCCAGGGACTGAGGAGAGGGAAAGAGAGGGGGAAAAAAGAGAAAGAATGCAGATTATGCCAAGAAGTAGAGAGAAAGAAAAAGAAAGAGAGAGAGAGGTAGGTTACAAGTTGTGGAGGAGGACCTTGAGGGAAGTCCAAGAATATTCAGTGAGAAAAACAAAATGGAAGAATTCTAGTCCTTGCTCCCTCTTTGCCACCAAAGGTCCTTCTACAGGGCAGGGTCCATGACTGGGGATGGAGTTGGGCCCTCTCCCCCTCCCCCCCCCCCAAAAGGAGGTGAAGGTAGACTGGAATGGTAGTGGAGGGGACACCATCAGAAATCCAGGCACACAGGTCAGATCCCATGGGGGCTCCTGAAGACTTCCCACAACTCCAGGGTGATAGGGAGAATTTTACTGGGCTAAGTGGCTCTCTGTGGGCTTCTCTGTTCCAGAGATGTCTGCTGGAGGGGACCATTGGTCAGTGCTTAAAGGGACAGAGAAGGGGTGGCTAGGTGGCAGTGAATAGAGCACTGGCCCTGGAATCAGGAGGTCCTGAGTTCAAATCCAGCCTCGGACACTTAACACTAGCTGTATGACCTTGGGCAAGTCACTTAACCCTGAGTGCCCTGCCTTCCTCCGTCCAAAAAGCAAAAAAAAAATTAAAGGGACAGAGGAAGGGGTAACATGCAGGGGAAGGCATTTTCCCCCAAGCCTGGAGGGTTTTAGTTAAATTTCTTGGGAAGTAAGAGGGAAAAGAAGAAGAGGCATTTATTAAGCACCTACTATGAGCCAGCGCTTTACAACAATCTCATCAGTAGCAGGCAGTTATTATGTTCCCATTGTGTCCAGGCTTGTACTGCTAGTATGTGTCTGAGACCAGATCTGAACTCATGTCTTCCTGACTTAAGGTCCGGCACTCTACTGTGTTACCTAGCCACAGGTTCAAAAGAGGCCCTCCTAGGAAGCTGAGCCTTCCCCGCTAGGACGGAGAAGGAGCTTAACAGGAAGCTGGAACAGGACCCTCCTAGGTTGGAGAGACAAGTATGTGAGGCATGGGGCTCTGCCCATGGAGAAAAGCCCACTGGGGCAAAAAGTCTCTTGTTGTTCCTGGTGATTTTTGCATTTAAAAAAGAAAAAGGAAGGGTAGCTAGGTGGCACAGTGAATAGAGTACCCGGCCCTAGAGTCAGGAGGTCCTGAGTTCAAATGAGGCCTCAGACACTTACTAGCTGTGTAACCTTGGGCAAGTCACTTAATGCCAATTGCCCTAGCTTCCCCTCCACCCAAAAATAAATAAATAAGTAAAAAGGGGGGGGGGGGGAATGGGTCCCTGGTTGGGTTCCACAGGGATCCTTGACCATGTCTTGAGTGAGGTAGCTCAGAACCCAACAATGGTGACAGCTGACAGCGCCTGGAGGTCTAGCCCACACTCTGCCACTGTGGGTTCTAGGGCAATTTCACCTCCTTTGTGAGACTCACTTTTCCCAGGTCTAAAACAAAGGGTTTGACTAAAAACAAGCAGCCTATGAGCTCCCCCAGGACAGTGCATTCTCTCCATTGTACTTAGCACAGGGATGGGATGGGGCACACAAATTCTCACTTGAGAGGTGGGAAAGAGCACCCTCCCTTGTGGCTGGAATTGCTGTGGGCAGAGCATGTGATGAACGGGGGCTCCAGAGTCAGCAAGGACAGAGTGGAATAACTCTCCGCCTCTTGTTTTTCCCCTTGGACTAGTTCTGAAGGGTCTGCTTCCTGCCTGACACACACGTTCAATTATCTGGACTTGACAACTTTCACCAGGACAGAAGTAATGTGGGCATGACTGCTTCCATTCTACAGATGTGAAGACTGAGCCTAATAGTCAAGAACAAGCTGTGAATCCAGGTTGTCCTTCCTCCAAGTCCAGCACTTCTGGTCACCTCTCTAAGGCCACTTCCTTCATGACTTTCTCCTCTACCTGTCTCTCTCTCTCTCTCTCACTCGCTCACTCACTCACTCACTCATACACACATGCACACCAGCCTCCCCAAAGAGTCAGCTAGGGCTGAGGAAAGTTGGGAGAAAGGAAGGGAATTGTGGGGCCCCCAAAGGGAATCACCCAACTTACCTGCAAAGTTTTATTGACTGTTGGGGAGGTGTCCAGTTCGATGCCCACTGGCAGAGTCTGAGGGGTGTACAGGCCATTCACCAGCAACTCATAGAATCGCATTCGAGTTTCCCCTGTGCAGACCACGGGGAAGAAGACGTCTCATTAAGTGAGCAGGGACGACCCGGCCTCTTACCTCTGCACTGAATGCCTGCTTGCCAGGGACCACCCAGGGCAGCCCAGGCTCTAGTGGTACAGCTGTGGAAATAAGGTATGGACCAGTACAGGAGACAGAAGAGAAAAGTCTCTGAGCCTATTTTTCCTCTGTTAACCCCAACTGCAAGTGATTCACACCCAGCCCTGGGTTTGCTAAAGGCAGCAGGAAGGCACCAGCTAGGTGGGTGACTGGGAAAATCACTGCTTTCCCCCTTAAAATGAAAATGGGGCCATCTGCAGGCCTCCTGATTCGTATCTGGCCACTGGACCCTTCTCCAGAGGAGAAAGTGAGGCTGGTAATGTTTCACAGCCCTCCCTCCCTTAAATCCAATTCACTTGCAGGTCATGGCATCACCACCCTGATGTCACGGTCCTCTTTGAGAACAAGGACAAACCACAAAGTGAAAGCATAGGTCTAAAGGAGCTCTCAGGGCTGGTATTCTAACCCTGATGCCTTAAGTAGGCCTTATTCTCCCTTTCCTCAAGGGTTTATGGTCCAGGCAGCTGTGGGCATCAAGACAAGTCCCCCATTTGCTGGGGCAGATGGCCCTTCTCCCAGTAACCCTGAACTCTGCTAACTTAGTTACTGTCTCTAGCTACCCTCCCTTCCCACTCCTAGATGTTCAGAAGCTAAGTTCAGCATCCCAATGCTTCTTCCCTCTACAGAAGCTGGGCTGTCTGATCAAGTACCCCACTCTCTGGGCTTTTAAAAAATCATGCTGTTGGGGCACTGACAAAGCGACTCATCCCCAAAAGGCAATAGCCTCTGACCCCAAGGGACATGCATTCAACTGAAGGACTTTATAATGAACACAGGTGCTGGGCTGGCTCAGATCTAGGGATGAGAATGTGTGAAACCAACCTAAATCCCAGATTATTTTTTTAAACCCTTCAACTTGTAGAATACTGTTCAAATGAGATCTCAGAAGAAGGCAGAAAAGCCAGGAGCATACATATATCACTAGGTGGGTTCATTGGTTGTTTCATTTTGGGGGGTGGGGAAGAAGAAAGCAAAGATAGACTAGTATAATATCACAAATGATGAAGACTTGGAGGGAACCCTCAGAGGCCATCTAGTCTGAGCCCATTTTACAGAAGAGGAAACAGGCCTAGAGAAGTGGCTTGCTCAATTTGAACTGGGTCCTGTGACAGCTGCCAATCAACGCATCGCAAGCACTGGACATAGCCTCAGAAGTCACTGAGTCCAACCCACACCTGAGCAGATGTCCAAATGCCAACATCCATTTACAAGATCCCACTGACTTTCCTTCTTCCCCTCTATTCCAACGGTCTTTGGCTAAGCCAGCCCCTCCCCTCACTCCAAACCTTAAAGCTAAAAAGGTATCATGCCCTTTTGCCAGAATTACTGGCCCATGTAGCCTCACAGCTGCAGACAACCCAGACCGGATGGTAAGACTTTAATTATCATTATTTATGGAACCCATGACCCCTCTAGGACAGGGCTGAAATATGCAAAGCATCTCTATTCCTTGAGTTACAGTAAACTTTCCTCTTTTCTTGAAATACAAACTGTTACTAGTATCTTCAGGACCTTTTCAATCAGAGTTGATTGATTAACAAAGAGCATGTATGTATGTGTATGAGGATCAGGGTATGAACTCTCTCCGCTTGCTAAGAAGAGATCACACCTTAGCCTCCTGAGTCTGAAGAAATGGTGCTGGATCTGCACCCACAGTTGCAGAATTTTAAAGTCACTGGAAATCAGAAAGAAGAATGAGATGCTCCCTCCACCTCCAGTGACATCTGATGCTTCCCCTGTCCCATCCCTGCGCCTAGCACTAGGTCATTAAGTACTTGTTAATTGATGGAGGGGAAAGGAGACCCAGAATCTAAGAGCTGGAAGGAATCTCCGGGGCAATCTAATTGCAAGGACTAGTCAGTCTATTCTAGACCAGAGAGAGGAAAGAATTTTTTCCCTCCTCAGTTCTTCATCTTGTTCTTTTCCTATTCCAAGTATCTTCACTAATAGTGCACTGAAAACGAGAAAGGCCAGTCCTGTCTTACGAGTCACCAGGCAGAGTCACCTCACACCCAGCCAGGATTCTGCCACCCAGGAAACTGATCAACACTTGGGAACTCTGCCCAGTCCCTCCTGGGTTTGGGGCAGAGGGAAAGGCTTAACCGGGAAGCTGGTACACTAGGTTTGTATTTTCCATTTGGATCAGAATTCCTCCAAGTACATGAGAGCCCCGAAGAAAGAAAACACAATTTGGACCAAAACTGAGAAAGTTCACCGATAAATCCTGAAGGGATCCCTGCCACAGGCCAGAGAGGCAGTCTGCCACTGAATCCAGGAGAAAGAAAGGGAGCAAACAAGCAATTCCTATTCCGCCCCCTCCTCCCTCCAGTTTGTCCTCTTTCCTGTTTTTAGAGGCGGACTGCACAGGCATGGGTATTTTTTTTTTCACACCATGGAGGGATTCCTGCAGAGAGGAAGTGCTGCTATCCCTTTAAGAGGGAGTGAGGAAAGAAACACAGTTGTCAACCCCTGTGCAGGATTCTGAAGCAGCCCGGCTTCATCATTCACTATTTATCAATGAAATAGCTGCCCTGTTGGCTACCGGGAGATGGGGTAGGTTGGCTCCCTTTCCAGGAGAGACCACAATTTCATTCCATCACCTTGTCTACAGAAGGCCCCCTTAGTCACTCCCAGCATGTAAAATCATCCCCCCCTTTCAAAAGATACAAACACCCCAGTAAACAAAAGGGGGCCCCCATAACACAGGGGACCATTTAAAACCAAGACACAAAGGTTGGTAGGGGGGAGCTATGGAGGCTCTGGGGGAGCAAGGTAAGCCCAACTGGGGCTAATTTTCTGAGTGGTCCCGGTGGGGGGGGGGGGGGGGTGGCCAAGGACTGGAGCATTTTGTAAATTACAGCTTGTCTCCTAGCAACAGACAACACATTGGGCTCCACGTGATTCTGCCCAGGGGTGGGGAGTGGGGGGGACAAAAAAGGGGAGGAGGTTTCAAAGGGGAAAACATTGAGCTAAAACCCAACATTCCCTAAGTGGGAAGAGGGGGAAGGGGAGGCATTCTGAGGACGAAAGATGATCTTCCAAGACCTTTCCCTCACCTCTCCCCTAGCTCCTCCGGCCCTACCCACCTTTAGTATCCAGCTCCACGTGAATGATGTTGCCCATGACCGAGGTGTTGTGTAAATGCTGCACGGCCTCCCGAGCCCCCTTTACGGTGGCAAAGACCACCTTGGCAATGCCCAAATGTTTCTTGTTCTTGGGGTTGTAAAGAATCTCCACCTCCTCAACCTCCCCATATTTCTTGCACATGTCGGTCAGGAAGTTTTCCCTGATGTTGTCATTCAGTTTGGCAAAAGTCACCTGCTTGGGAGGCACCGGACCCACGTAGAATTCATCGATCTGGTGGTGGGGAGTGGAATTTGAGAGAAGGGATAATCGAGATTGAAAAAAATTCAAATTCAGAAGAAGGCTGATACTTGAAAGCATCATGCCACCAACAGTGCCCCCCCCCAAACCTTAAGGAGTTAGAAAATAAATAATTATATATGCATTTTTTTTAATGCTCGCGGGCGGGGACAGAAAGCCGAGGATTAAATCGTTTGGAACGTGGAAGTCCTTGGGTTCTGAAGGAAGGGGGGGATATGAAACAGTTTCTCTTTCCTTCCCCTCCCCCTGCTTCCCTGATGTACTGCCCCCCCACCCCTGCTCAGGGGCCTTCCCCCTTTTAAATCGAAAGGGAAGGCAGCCCTTGGGGGGGATGTTTCCCAGTGCCAGAGACACCCCCTCCCTCAAGAGGTGTACCCCCTTAGGGGATGTCTCTGAAAAGAAACCCCTTCCAGGCCAGTGGGACAAGGTATCCACAGCCTCCCTCCCTCCTGAGTCTACAATCTGGATGGTTGCAATGTTGACAGCAGAAGCCGGGCTCTCTAAACACCAGTTTGCACCCCCTCCTTCCCACACACACACACACACACACACACACACACACGCGGGACCCATGACCATGTCCTTCCCAACGGTATTTTAGAACTCGGGGTAACCTCCCCCCATAAGTCCCAACTTCCCTGGCTAGGGATAGGGGTCACTACCTTGAATTTGGGGACACGAAGTTCCAGCTCCTTGGTTTTTGTCCATGCCCTTCTGACTCTGGGGTCCTCGATTTTCACCGAGAGAAAACACTGAGTCTGGGGAGGGGGGCAGGGAAAGAAAAAAAAGTTCTGAGATTGAAAGGGGGTGGG
>CM053594.1:27948160-28043848 GCA_028646575.1 Pseudocheirus occidentalis | reverse complement strand
TGGGAACCTGACAGTTGAGCACTGACTGGGGGGTGGGGGGTGAGGCTACTGAGGATTTGCCCCTGACGTTTCCCATCGAAAGGGGAGCGGGGAGGTCCCGGCAGGTCCTCTTGCTCTTTGGGCCCTGGAAGGAGGAGGAGGGAAGAAGGGGGGTGCTATGTATGCTTCAGCAAGGAAGAAAGGTAAGAAAGATACTCCACTCACAGCCTTGCTGAAATGCTGTCCATCGTAACGGTAGAGTTTATGCTGCCCCTTCTTCAGCTCGGGGTCAATAATCAACTTGTAACTTCTCCAATGGTGGTTTCTCTTCTCCCCCGACGGTCCAGGCTGCTGGTGGTGGTGGTGGCTACTGCTCTCCATGCCGTTAACCCAACCTGAAAAACGACCGACACCAAGTTGTGTCTCTCCCGCAGCGGCAAGGGCGGCTTTCAAAAATTAGAAAAGAAAATAGCTCTCCCCCCCCCCCAGCCTCCACCTCCCCCTCCCACCCGAGCCTTCCCCGTCTCCAAAAAACCGGGTGATTATTTTTGTAAAAAAGAGAACGGAGCAGCCAGCCCGCCCGCCAGTCAGCCAGCCGGCCAGCCACCAGGCTGCCCGCTGCCCCCTTGCCCGGGCGGACAGGAGCGATCCCGGGCTGGGAAGCAGGCAGTGGCGGCGGCGGCAGCAGCAGCCGGAGATGAGCCGCGGTGGCGGCGGTGGTGGCCGGGGCAGGAGGGGGGAGCTCACTTGAACTCTGCTTTTTGCCATGATCTTCGGCGTGGCTGCTCCCTCGCCCCCCGGCCCGGATCCCTCGGAAGGCCATGGTGCCGCTGGGGCTCGGGGCTGGGGGGTCGCGGGCCGCCGCCGCCACCAGCCCGCTCCCGCTCCTCCTCCTCCCAGCCACCCCCCCAGCCTGGCTCCGCCGCGGCCTCCGCTGGCCTCTCCCGGGGAGGGGGGAGGGAGAGGAGGGAAGGGGAGGGGAGGGGAAGGAGGGAGGGGAGAGGAAGGGGGGGAGGGGGAAATAGGGAGCCCCTGCTTACATCCCCGCCGGGCGCCGGCCTCCCTGCGCGACCAGCCTGTACATGGTGTTCCCCGCGGGAGCCGAGGCTGGGGCGGCCGGACCGGGGGCTAGCCGAGGCTGCTGCTGCTGCTGCTGCGGCGGCGGCGGCGGCGGCGGCGGCGGCGGCGGCTGCTGCTGCCGCTGCTGGAGGAGGCGGCTGGCGGCAGCGGCTCGGCTCCCAGTCCCCGCACATCCCACAATACACCGCTATGGAGCCCGACCCAATCTCTCACCCTCCTCCTCCTCCTCCTCCTTCCTCCTCCTCCTCCTCCTCCTCCACTCTCCTCTCCCCCTGGCGCTCGCAGCAGCTGCGCTGCAACACCCCCCCCAGCCAAGGCCACCCCCCAACCTACTCTCCCCCTGCTTGGGGCGGAGGCCCGAGGGCCTGGGCTGGGGGGGTGGGGGGAAGGCCCTGGGGACGGGCTTTTAATTAATGCATTTTATTATCTCTGGAGGAGGATCGGGATTTTGACTAGGAGGGAGGATTTGGGAAAGGGGGAGGGGGGGTTCCCTTCCTCCTCCCTATCCCGAAATCAGTTTCCCCCGGGCCCACGGTGTCCGGGCGCAGCCAGCGTTTACCTTCGGCTTCCTACACTGTTTTAGAAACAAGATGGACTGGAGGTGGGACCGCCTGACTTTGGGGTGGGTTTTATTTTGGGGTGTGTGTGTATGTGTGTGTTTGAAGTCGAGGGAGAAGTGGGGGAGCCTCGGCGCGGGATCTCCTTAGAGCTGCAGTCCAGGGATACCCCTTCCTCTCCTCGGTCTCCCTCTTCCTCCTCCTAGTCTGCCCCAGCACCCCCGGCAACCTCGGAGCAGAGAACAGGATTTCCAAATTAGCATTACGCGGCAATCATTGGGCTTTGCTGGAAGGATACAGACCGACCTCGGCGTGCTTTGCTTTGCTTTCTTTCCCTCCTCTCCCCCTCCCCCTTTTGGAGGAAGGACTTTTTTTCTCTCCCCCCCCACTTTTCTTTTGCATTTGTCCCGGGCACGTCAAATCTCTTTCTCTCCCCCCCCCATACTTTCCCCCAAACTCGAGTGAGTCGCTTTCTACATTCATTTTTTTTCTTTATTAAAGGTCCTGGGACTGGCGGCGACCAATCAGCGCGCACCTTCCATTTGGTCGCTTCTACCCCAAAGCACCCGGTGGTTCTTCTCGGTTACACTATTACAGGGGGGGGGGAGCAATGGGTGTTTTCCCCCCCTTCCCCTCCTTCCTTCCTTGCTCCCTCCCTGCCTCCTAGCTGAAGAGGAGGCTAGCAGTCTTGCTTCGGCTTCACGGTGGTTAGTCTCATATTGGGGGGTATTTTGGGGGTTTGTAATTGGGCCGTGGTGCGGTAATTGGCTGATTCAGGGCGCCAGGGCCCTTGGGCCAATCAGCGCGAAGCTTCTATGGGGCTTGAGTTATTAGACGCGGATCTCCAAACATCCGTCATCAGACAAGCCAAGGAGAGGCCAACATTCAGGGAGCCATTTTTCTGCCATGGAATTAAATGGCCAAGTGGGTTTTCCTTTGTTCCAAAAGGGGGAACGCTTTTCCTTTGACTCCACCATCCAGTGCAGGATTGCCCCGTGTCTTGTCCAATGTTGGTCACCATTGCTAAAGGACCGATGGAAGAAGGAAGACTTCATTTTTTTTTTTAATGCTTTTGGATTTTGCTTTTTTTCTCCTTATGACCTGGAATCCATCTTTGTCTTGTATAACTAGGTCATAGCCCACCATTAATGTCAGCAGTTTAAAAATTTTGAATCCAAAAAGCTTAAGTAAATAACATATTTATTTACTTTTTTCCTTTTTTTTTTTTTTGGCTGGGGGTGTGGGGACGGGGCTTGAGCTGTCTAATCTGTATCTTCTTGACTGAACAATAAATTTTTTAAAATATATATATATATATATATAACTTCCTCTATTAAACACTTATACCTGGCCATCTTATTAACTCCTCTCCTTCTCTCTTAACAAGGTAATGTTTTAAATGTAGAGTTTTAGGAAATAATGAATTCTGGCCGTGCTAAGCCAAAAAAAAACGTAAGCCATTATGCTCTGTTCTTGTTTTAAATTCTTCTCTGTTGTAAGTACCCAATCCATTCTGTCCTTATTTCAGTTCAGTGTTCATGTTAATGTTTCCTAAATGTCCTAATTTCTGAGCCTTCATCTATCTGCATGTCTGTTTTTACCTCGTCAAATTTCAGAGCCAAATCTCATGCCTTTAGACAATAAGATAGCTTTAGGCTTTAAGAAATGTTTTATCTAGTAAATGCTAGCTAGCTTTATTCCCAATTAGCTGGTCGATTTTCTTTAAGTAACCTCTCTTTTGAGGGCGATAGCTCTGGTTTCTCCAGTCTTGGGGGGTGGGGGGGAGGGAAGAGAGAAGAAAGCCCCACTCTTCTGCAGAGACTGAACTGGTCACAGGAAACTAGACTGAAACCCCTTCAAACAAGCCCTAAGCAGTGCCTGGCAAACGGCATTATTAAACTGGGCAGCCTTTGCTCTAGTTGTTGGGGTGACCGGGGTGCAAAGTGGCTAACTTTCCTTTGTCTCCCGTTTTCTTTGAGGCATCTGTTTTTTGTTGGTTTTTTTTTTTACCTTTTGTCTCTGAAATGACTCTTGATACCCTTGCCCTAGCCAGCCCCACCGGCGAAGCCAGCAAGCCTTTGGCCGAACCCTGGGAAAAGTTTGCTGAATTCGAAGGCGATGAAATGACATGACACTGTAATTGACAAAAAGGTAGTGACCTTCTTTCTCCCCCCCCATAATGATAATAATAATCCAAACAAAACTCCAACAAAATGGTGGGTTTTTTTTCTTACTAATAACATCACCAAACCAACGCCCAAGTTCACCTTCCAGACTCCATTGCGCCAAGCTGAGCACCGGTAAGTAAAAACGTGCCTTTTAAAAGCCCTTGGAACCACACCGGCTAGAGCAGGCCCCGTGCTGCAGATTTCCTAGAGCCGAGGGACTGAGCCTGCCTGGGTTTCCAAGCTTGTTGTCCGTTGTAGTTAGCGAGGAGGGGCAGACAATTTGGACATTGGAGAAGGGCTAGATAGATACACTGTGGGACAGGAGAGGTGCGGGTGGGGGTGGGGGTCTTCCTACCAAAGGACTTGGTGCATTTCTCTCTGGGACTGAGGGGGTGCTTTGGGTGACTCCTTTCCTGCCTTCGGAGGGACAGGGCTCTCCCCTATCAGGCTCTCTGCAACCCCCCCCACACCCTCGACCACCCCCGCTGCTGGTGGAAGGGGGAGGACTGCTGCT
Organism: Pseudocheirus occidentalis; assembly: GCA_028646575.1. Classification (NCBI taxonomy): domain Eukaryota; kingdom Metazoa; phylum Chordata; class Mammalia; order Diprotodontia; family Pseudocheiridae; genus Pseudocheirus; species Pseudocheirus occidentalis. The sequence continues at coordinate 28,039,550 of CM053594.1, read as the reverse complement.
TTTCTCCATCACCCATCCAGGCTTCTCCCCATTGCCATCCACGATCTCGCAGTTAAAGGAAACCCAAGGAAAACCGTGGTTTTGGTTGGATTTTAATCCCTCTTCCAGGGAAGCTCAATTTGCCCAATTTAGGGGCTTTGCCTCCCGCGGAAAGCTTGTGGGGTGAGGGACCTTCTTCGATGCTCCCCTCTGCCTGGCCGGGGCAGCCCAGCGTGGCTCCCCCGAGCCCTGGACGGCTCGGGCAGCGCCAGGCAGGAGCAGGGGAACGGCGTCCATTTTGGCGCCATGACGCAGCAATCTTTCTTTCCCGGGCTGCTGCAGCCCTGCCTTGTTGTTCTTCTTTCCGCCTCCCTCTCTCCCACCCCGCTGTGCTCCTGTTTTATTTTCAGGTTCCGAGAGCGCACCCAGGGTGGTTCGGGCGGGCGGGTTGGGGCTGGGGGACGCTTGGCCCGGCCGGGCTGGCCCGAGCTAGACTGGGCTGGGCTGGGCTCCTGGCTAATGGCCGCTTCGAGCTTTCTCTCTCTTCCTCCCCTGCTGCAGCTGCGAGTCCTGGAGCAGGAGGTGGCTTCGCTGAGCTGCTACAGGGCCTGTCCACGCCTGGCTTGGCTCTGGGTAAATCATACTTTCTGGCTCAGTTGGAGCGGGCTTAGGTTTGGGGGTTGGGTTTGGGGCTTTTTTTTGTGTGGTTTTTTTTCTTTTTTTGTTTGCATAGGTCTAGGTTTTAATTCTTTCACCTTCTCCCGAACACCAGCTTGCAGGGTCGTCGGGGCAGGCTGGGGAGGGGGGAAAACTGGGAGGCAGCTTTCTCCAGGCTCCTGCTTGCTAAGCCAGCAGGGTTGGAGGGGAAAGAAAAGACAGGCGCCATTTCGTGCGCTGGAGCTGCTGCTTAGTGCTAGAGGAAGGGGGGATGGGGTGCGCAGGGAGGGCGGTGGCTGCTGGTGGGGGAGGGAATGGGAGGGGAGGGCGGGCTGACTGTAATCAGAGAGCCCGGGGCCCGGGCCAGCCACCGCCTTCTCCTCCTCCGCCTCCTGCGAGCTCTGCGCTCCGCTGGGGGAGGGGAGAGCTACTCTTAAAGCCGTAGGCAGCTCCCCTCCCCCAGCCGCAGACAAAGGGGAGGGGGAAGGAAGGCGGTGGGGGAGGGGTGACCCTGGGAGATCCCTTTCCTCCAACGGTCTCCTCCTCCCTTCCAAAGCCTGTTCTGTCTCTAAGCTTCTTTGGGGACCGGGGAGACGGTTCCCCCTGCCTCTTACGAGGCCCCCAAATCAGGAATCGAAGCCACTTGGCTCTGAATTGAGATGGGGGAGGGGGCAGCCACTGGGTGTCGAGAGAGAGGACGACCCTTCTCTGTCCGGTCCTGCAAAGCCCTTTTCATCAGAGTCAGCCCTAGGAGGCAGACAGCCACCCTGAGAGAGGCAGTCGAGGGTTGGGTGGGACCTCGACCTATTGGGCGATGACCTTGGTGGTTTTTCCCCCTCTCACCGCCCCCCCCCCATTCCCAGTCAGGATGCTCAGAAACTCGGGGCTCACTTGGATACCTGGGACACAGAGAAGCAGGCGGAGCCAGCCAGGAGTAAGAGTGAGTGCCCAGGGTCCGACCCGACCTTAGCCCTCCCAGCCACACGTTCTCTTATTCAGCCCGGCATTTTCAATCCTGCCCTTGTCTTTGTTAAGGAGTTGAACCCCAAGTTCTGGGTGGGACTCGGGGGTTGGCACCAAGGCTCACAAAGACGAGCAGCTCCCTCCCTGTAACTGGATGTCTGGGAACTGAATTCCAAACATGAAGCCGGGGTTCCTCATTTGTTAAATGGTCTTTGGGGTTCCCCCCTGCTCCCCTTCTCCTGCCCTGATGGTGAAGCCATACAGCCTGGGCTTCAAGTAAGCCCTCCAGGAGTTGGCAAGGGCACCCCTAAGAAACCCCAGCCCCAGGGTGGTCAGGAGCTCCTTATTTAGGGGAGGGGGGGAGGCCCATTTGTGGGCTCCTGGCTGATTTCTGCACTCCGAAGCCATTCGGTAAGTCCCTTTACTCTCAGCCTTTTTCTCCCAGTGTGGGTGGGGAGGGCTGAAGCAACCTTGGTAACCGGCTTTATAAATGGCAGCGGTTTCCGGCCTCTCCTCTCCCAGTGAAAGGCCTTCGGCGGCTCTCTTTCTCAGCTCCCCTCCCCCTCCAGCCCCTCTTACTGACCCTGGCATGTCAGTTTTTCAGCAGAAGAGCCTTGTTCAGAAAGTTATAAACCCCATGCCTGGGGACCTAAGGATTCCTACTCCACAATAAAAACAGGAAAAACATGTTTGGTCTTTGTATGTTTGCTCAGTTCTGGATCTGGCGGTAAACAACCTCTCCCTCCCCCTTGCCTGGATGAGGCCCTATCTTTCCCCTGGGCCTCCCCGAACAGTGACCAAGGTCACAGAACCTTCCTAGCTTTTCAGATTTCTGGCCTTTGGCCCTGGCTCCCCACCCTCCCTGCCCCCATGGCCGACAGGGCCTTTCCCTGTCTTCAGCACCCCACCCCCAGCTGAATTCCTTTGAATTTGCTTTCCTGGTTTGTGCTGTAGCCAAAGAAGGGGATCTTGTGGACTCCCCATGTGGGCTCCATCGATGGATACTTCTGGGCTTGGTTTGGAAGGGTGACTCCCCTGTGGGCTGAACCAAGCAGCCTGGAAAAATCTTGGGGAATGAGGTCGACCTTGGCCCAAGAGCCAACTTTGGGGGCCCTAACCCTGCCTGAAGTTCTTCTGGCCATTGGGACTGGGCCCCTTTGATTTGCCAGCCAAGAGATGGAAGGAAGCCATTGGGACTCCCGGCGCATCTAGCAAGGAGGGCGACCACCTGATGCCCTCTCTGCTTGGCCATAAGGTAGGTAGCCAACCTGCCCCTTACCCACGTGGTGCTCTGCCTCCTCCAGCCCCCCTGAAATGGAGGCTGATTGGAGGAGGGAAAATAAGCCCCGAAGGAGAGTGGCGGCGCTGTGGGCAGCCCATCTTTGAGGCCCTGGGCCTCCTCTCTTGCCTGCTAGAGCCGTGAACCTGCTAGGCCTGTTTCTGGCCCTCCTGCCCTTCCCCTCCCCCAGCTGAGATCTGTTTCGTACTTGGCAGCCAAGCTGAGTGCGGTGAGTCTGTCCACCCCCTCCCTCCCCCCTGTCTCTTCTGCAATCCCCAGCCTACCGTATTTGCTGGCATAAGCACGGTCCTGGGGGGAGGGGAGGAAGAGGATGTGACCTCTTGGATTATCTGGCTGGGCTGTTTGAGGGAGCTAGGTAACCCTTGTGTCATTACGGTAACTTTCTCTCCTGCTCCGCTGGTCTCTAAGAAAATGGACAAGGGGGGGGAGCAGCGGAAGTTGGCTCTGGCTCGTTCAGCCTCCCCACTCCCCACCCCCCCTTCCCTGAGCTGTCTCCACCTTTTCTCTCCCTGGGACTAGAAAGCACTTTCTAGATAAAAGAGCTTCAAAAGCCCAGTTCTTAGTTTTAACAATTTCTTAAGTGCTCTAATCCAATTCTGACCCGAAGAGGCAACTGAGGCTCCAGTCAGACCCCCCCCCCTCCAAATGGTGACCGATCTCCTTCCTTCCCTTATTGTAGTATATTTGCATAAACCTCCTTTCCCCGAATCATTCAAACTCCTTGAGTGGGGGGGGGGGGGCTTTTGCTGTCTTTTCCCAGTTCGGTGGCCCACAACTCTTTGAACTAAATGTTCGAGATTAAAACCCAAGACTTGTTTTAGACCTAAATGGTCCCTTATCAACCATCTAACCCATTGAATTGACTCTGCCCAAGCCCCAGGACTTTGAAGGGGTTTCTGAACCCAACCAGCCCTTTTCTCTTTTCCACTAACCCATCTTTGGAAAACCTCTTCTCTCTCCCACCCTTCAGCCTCAGGCTCCCTCAGTTTACCCTCCTGACTCATTTAGGTATCTTAGGGTTACTGGCTCAGATTCTGTGGGAATTCCCAACTTTCCATCTCCTCTGCATTTCTATCAAGATCCTGTCCATATTTGGGATATCCTGGAATTTTAGATCCCCAAACTTCTTGGGGTCCAGCCCAGCGCTGCCCCTTGGCTGCTGTGGTGGCCTTGGGCTTACAATAATACCTGCCTTTCCCTGTCCCCTACTGGGTTATAGTTGAGAGGGTCAGCTGAGTTAATGGCCAGCTGAGGGCTTTGAAAAGCCTTAGGAAGCTTTTTTACAAATGCAAACCTCTGGTATTCTAATTTCATCTGTGGGAGGGGCTGGTGTGTGGCTTCTGCTGACTGAGGAGGTCACCCGGAGGGATTTGGGGTCAGATCTCCTTTTTAAATAGGGCAGAAGCTGGGAGGGGGGGGAGCAGACCCAGGAGCCCACCTTCTGGAGCTGCCCCCCCATCAGTACTAGGAGGATGTGATAGCATGCTGAGGTTAAAGGTTAACTGGGGGTGTGGGCCCTCAGGGGGTGTGAAATGATTTACCCCACCCCTGGCCTCTGAAGCCCCGCCCTTTCACCACTTGTTAATGAGGGCCCCTTTGCTGGGGTTGGGTAACTCATAAACAATTAAAACAATTCCTTGCTAAACTGTGGGATGCTGCCATCCCGTACCCCAGGAGTTCAGAGAAGGGTTAGAGCTAGTGGGGGAGACCGGTGGATCTGGGCGCCCTAGAGGAAGGGGGTAGGACTGGGCTCTCCCCTCCTCTCTCTTCCCCTAATCCTTTCTTCCTTTCCTACCATTCTTCTATCCCCACGTGAATTTCTGGGAATCCATGACTTTGGGGAAAAAATTGCATCTCTGTTTTCACTGAACCTTTCTTTCCTTCTGTATTTTATGCATTTTTAAATATTCTGCTGAAAAGGGGTCCGTGGGCTCTCACAACAACCCCCCTCCCAAAATGGTTAAGATCTTTTGCTTTGGAGGCAGCTAGGGTGATAGAGCCTGGGTTTGGAGTCAGACAGACCTGGGTTCAGATGTTACCCCAGGCACTTGCTGGCTCAGTTACCTTGGTCACTTAACTAATTTTACCATCAGTTTCCTAATCTGTAAAATGAATGTTCTGTTCAGCTCAGAATCTTTTACTCCCCTCTTTATTTCTCTTTTCTCCCCCACTCCCTTTCCCCGTGAGCTTTTACAGCTGGAGAGAACATTATAGGTCATTTGAATTCGTTCCATTCATTTTGTAGAAGAGAGACTGTTCCAGAGTCTCTTAGATAGTAAATGGGGTGGGGGGGTGGGGACAGGATTTGAACCCAGATCTATCGATTCAAAACTAGCTGGCTTTCACTACTCTTATTTCCTAGACTCCTCTTATTTTCTCCCCTGAATTAACAAATTATCCAAGGCCACACAGGCAGTAGGCCCCAGGACAGAGGTTCAGATTCATGATCTCTGACTCCCAAACAAACAGGAACTCCTAGAGTTTCTCTGCCTTTCCTCCCCCTTTCTCAGTGACTGGCCAACAGGTCCTGGGTCATTCCGGCCTCGGCTCGTCAAAGGCCTGATCCTCCCCTCCTCCCCTTCTCCCCTTCCCATTTGTCAGATTGGTCCTAGCTTGTCATCTTAATGTGAAATGTTCAGGCAGGTGGAGTCCTAGCTCTGCAGTTAGTAAGTGTGAGACCCTGGGAAAGTCACTTAATTGAGCCCCAGAAAAATCTGTAAAATGTTACCAAATAGGGCTGCTTATCATAATAGCTAACATTTCTATAGCCCTTTCTGCGTGCCTGACTCTGAGCTGGGCCCTTTCCATACATTATATCTCATTTGATTCTTATCACATGAGCCCTGGGAGGGGTGTGCTGCTGTTACCCCTTTTCACAGATAAGCAAACTGAGGCAGAGGTTGAGTTACTCCTAAAAAGTGGGATTTGAATAGACTTGACTCCGGGCACAGTGCTCTGTGCTCTCTGGCTCCCCCTGGAGCGTCTATCTGGAAGTGTTGAGAGAATCCAGCCAGTTCTTGAATACAATTATTCTTGGAAGCTTTTAAAGTGAGTGCTGTGTGAATGTTAGCTATGTAATTATCACTCCAAGTGACTGGAAGGCCACTTCTGACACTATGATCCCTCAGCCTTAGCTTCCTCATCTGTGAAATGGGGATAAGCATCCCTTTAGCGCCTCCCTCGGTGAAGCACGAGGCTCAGATGGGAAGGTGTGCTTTGTGGGCCGGTCTCTGGCCCCTGTCTAAATGTCAGTTGCGGTCACTGTGAGGTGGGGCATGCCTTCTCCCTGGGTGGCGTGCCCTTCATCCTCAGAAGCCAGGTGGCAGCCCGTGTTCTCTGGGGAAAGTTGCTGGTCACCAGAGTTTAATTTCCATTTGGGGTTTCAGAGGGGTTCTGCTGTCCCACATCCTTTCTACACATCTTGTCTTTTTACTAGACCAGAAAGTTGACCGTGTAACTTAACGTTGGGCAAGTCCCTTGAAGGTCCCAAGACTGTAGATGTGGAGCCAGTGGTGACCTCCGGCAGAGGTCCATCACCTGGTCTGACCCCCCTTTCACTTTACAAGTCTCAGAGAGGTGAAATTGCTTGTCCAAGGTCACACAGAGATAGCAAAGGGTAGAGATTGGATTTGAATCTGGGTTCTCTGGTTTTAAATCCTTCCCGTTATACCATACCGTATTTCCCTTTCTGGGCCTTCATTTTTTTATCTTTTAAGATTAGAAAGCTGGACCAGATGATCCTGAAGGGTCCCTTTCTACCCTCAGTGCTCTACGAGGAGACAATGTGGGGCAATGGAAGAAGCCTAGATTTAACAAGAGGAGCCGAGTTCAAATCCTGACTCTGCCATTTACAGCTTGTGAGGACCGGGTGGTAGGTGCTCCATTCATAAAAAGAAGGAGATATAAGAAGGCAGCACGTGCAGAAAGGGGAAGGGTCACCAGACCTGGAACCGTAGGATGAATTTTGATTGTCGCCTACTGGAGGTGTAACATTGGGCAAGTCCCTTTTCCTTATTTTGCTCTAAAGTGGAGGGCTTGAACCAGAGCACCTCTGAGGCTCTTATCTCTCTGGGATGCTTTGATTCATTCATCACTTTTGTTTTCAGGAGAGTGGGTGGAAGGAGCCCTGACTTTGGCACCAGAGGATCCTGGGCACCCGTCCCAGCCCTGCTGCTTGGGAGGCAGTGTGGTTCAGTGGAAAGAAGGCTGGATGGGGTCAGGACGCGGCTGGCTTCAGATCTCAGCGCTTCTGCTTACTCCCTGTGTGACCACAGGCAAGTGTTTCAGCCTCTCTGGGCCTCAGCCTCCTGACCTAGAAAATGGGGTTGAACTAAATGATTTCAGGTTTCTTCTGGCTCTTAAACTGATGATCCTTGGGGTAGAGAGACCAAAAAAAAAAAAATCCCTGCCCTCTATGATTTTTCACACTGCCTTCATTCATTAACAAGCATTTAGTGAGCACCTACTGTCAGGCACCGTGCTAAACTCTGGAGATAGAAGGCAGATGTCAGTTCCTGCTTTTAGAGGGGCTCCCGATAAAACTAGAGAACAGCATACGTACAAGAAATATATAGTTGGGCAGGTAGGTGGCAGGCTGGCCCTGGAGTCAGGAGGTTAACTGTGTGACCCTGGGCAAGTCATTTAACTGTGATTGCCTCCCACCCCCCCCAAAAAAAAATCTGTGGGAGGTAATGTCAGAATAAAGGAATTAGCAGTAGAGGGTGGGCCTATCGTTCTGTAAGGTATCTACCACCCCCCAATCTCTGAGGCCCTTTGTCAGTGGCCTGTATATGGGGTGAAGGTCTTTTCCTCTCATTCATTTTATAGAAGAGGAAACGAATGAATAGAGCATTTATTAAGCACTTACTGTGTGTAAAGTCCTGTAGATAGAAATAAGTTCAATAATCCTTGCTTTCAGGGAACTCACATTTGAATTTGGGAGACATGGAAGGTTTCAGCTACAAGTTGGCTTTGGCCCCAAGTAGGAGTAGCTTGCCCCACAATTCACAACAGGCCAGGTGAGATTTGAACTCTGGTCTTCGGTCTTTCCGAGTTTCCGCAGGTTTCTTCTTTTTCTAGTAAAGGTCCTCAAAAGAGGTCTTTGGAAAGAGGCACAGATCAGGGGTATGGAACATCGACCTTCCTTCCCCTCAAAACTCTTTTGAGTTTTTCTGAACTTTTCTTCCCATTTTCGTGTTTTCATCCATTTTCACCTCATGAGAGAGCTTGAGGCACCTTAGAGATCCCTCATCACCTCATATTACAAGGAATCTGAGGCTCCAAGGGCTGAAGGGATTACCAGCAGTTACATAAGGTGGGAAGTGTTGAGATTTGAACTCAGAACTGTCCCTTTTTACACCATAACACCTTGCCTCCTAAGTAGCAGGAATGCCTGTGAGCCTCTGGTACCAACTCTAGCATTCCCTACCCTGTACTCTGCCGGTGTCCTAACAAGTGGCCTGATTTCCATTTAGCAGACATGTATGAGATCTTGTTATTGGTCCTTTGGCTGACCCATCCCAGGAATTCTTGTTACAGTAGAGGAAAGCCCCCTCCGCTTCACAGGCCCCTGGCAAGGGCAGAAGGTATGATGGTCCAGAAAGGGACTGCTGGAGGAGAGGTGGGTGTTTGGCATCCAGTCAGCTCCCTGCTCCATCTCCTCCAGTCCCTACAAGTTCCCACCGTCCCTACTCGGTCTGTCTCCCTAGTCTTTTTGCCCTGTGTGCCCAGTGAGCAGGCTCCCCTCAGGCTTTGCTCTGGAAGAACCCAGTTATTTCAAACCTAGTCCTAGGCAAGCAGACGGTAAGTACTTATTAAATGACCTACCATGCGCCAGCGCTGTGCTGAGATCTGGCAGTGTGTAAAATCGTTCTGTCTTGATTTTCTCATCGGCACGACCCAGGTGGTGATAATATTCACAGTACCGGCCACACAGGACTGCTGAGAGGAGCAGGGATAGAGTGTGGGGGCAGGGAGGGGTGAAGAAACAGGTTCTCCATGTTGGTTATTCTTTTCTCTTGGGAAGGACTGAGCGTGGCTAGGCCTGGCCTCCTGGAGAGAGGAGAGGACAGCTGCTCTCTCCATGTGTCCCTCAGCCTGGCCAATTTGGCATTCTTGAGAAAACAACCAGTCTCATGTAGCCAGCTGAGTGAGAAGTCAGTCCATTCAACCCAGGTGGGAGGGCTGGGGCTGAGGGTGGTGGGGACCCTCAGGTTGGGGACAGGCTGCTGGCTTGGGGTAGCCAAGAGAAGTTTTCTCTTCTCCTATCCCACCAGGGGCCTGCAGCATAGTCAGGCAGAAATGAGTGGGTAGAGGCTTTGGGATCTGAGGCCCTGGCTTCTCATCCTTCTGTTACCACCATGGGTGAATCCTGTCTCCTCCTGAGCCTCAATGATGGTGTTGGAGGGGCAGCTAGGTGGCGCAGTGAATAAAGTACTGGCCCTGGAGTCAGGAGTACCTGAGTTCAAATCCTGAACACTAACAGTGGGACCTTGGGCAAGTCACTTAACCCCAATTGCCCCTCCAAAAAATAAAAATGAGGGTGTTGGACCAGATGGCCTGAGTCTCCTTCAGTTCTAGAATTATACCACTTTGATCTGAACAGTGGACAAGCTTCTGAGCCTCAGTTTCCCCATTTGTAAAAAGAGAAGGATGCTGTAGTACCTATCTCACAGGGCCATTGGAGGATCAGGTTCCTTATAAGTTTACTTTGTAAAACCTTAAGGCACACTATAAATGTCATCTCTTTGTTAGTATTTTAAATGCCTTTGGGGCCAGCATAGTTCAAGAAGGACTTCTTTTTCACAGCAATTTTTCCTCCCCTTCTCCGACTTCTTCCTGCAGCTTTTCCTTGCTGTTCATAAGGATTAAGAAGAACCTGCATGGCTTTGGGAACCATGGAGGCCTGTGTTCAAAACTACTCCTTACCCCCTTTGTGACCTTGACCTCTCTTTTTTTTTTTTGAGGGGGAGGGCAGGGCAATTGGGAGTTAAGTGACTTGCCCAGGGTCACACATCTAGTAAGTGTCGAGTGTCTGAGGCTGGATTTGAACTCGGGTCCTTCTGACTCCAGGGCTAGTGTTCCATTCACTGCGCCAACTGGCCGCCCCCGACCCTGACCTCTCCCTAGGCCTGTTTCCTAATTGGTAAAATGAATTGGAATTAAAGACGTTAAGTCTAGGCCCCGTGAGTTCCTTCCCTGCTCCAGGTGTTTGGTCCAGTGACCAGTCGTGGGCATTTTTTTACTTCTTTACTTCACAGCTTGCCCATCTGTGAAATGGGAACTGTACGTTTAAGTGCTGACCTCACAGGCTTCTGGCATCAATGGCAGCCTGAAAACTCTTCAGTAACATCAGTCGTCTTACCTGGCGGCTTTGCCTGCGCAGTTTAAATCTCATTTTAGTCATAGGGTCTTACGGTTGGAAGGAACTTAGGAGACCATCTGAGCCAACCAGCTATCCTTTACACCACCCCCCCAACTCTGTTTTACAGGTGGATAAACCGAGGCACAGAGGTTCCAAGTCATTTTGCCAAAGTGTCATAAATAGTAAAGTGATGGGAGAACTGGGTTCTGGTCAAGGGCACATTCCAACAGGACCTAGAGCTGGGCATCACTTTACTGACCAGGCTGGGCCTCCTAGGCCTCCTGCCCTTAGCTCTGTAGGAATAGGTATAATGGTTTCCCAACAAGGAAGAAGTTCTGTGGGAGACACTGTCGGTCGCTTGGTCGGTCACCATTTATTGTTAAGTCTTTTTTCAGGCCTCTCTGACTCTTCATACTGCTTCTAGGCAGAGATACTGGAGGGTTTTGCCGTTTCCTTCTCCAGCTTATTTTGCAGATGAGGAAACTGGCAGGCAGGGTGAAGTGACTCGTCCAGGGTCACACAGCTGGGAAGCGTCGGAGGCTGCCACCTGGCCACCCCAAGTATTTACTGAGTATCGGTTGACCCCGTTTGGTGCTGAGGACACTAGGACAAAAATGCTTCCCTCTCCCCCATGGCACGGGGCCAGGTATGTTTCCCATGGAGAATCTAGCAAGTAAGAAAATGTCTCTTCTTTGGTGTTCCTCCGACACTGCTATTTCTTTTTTTTTTTTTTTTTAATTTTTATTTATTTATTTATTTATTTAATATGTATATATATATATATATGTATTTTTTTTTGGAGGGCAGTTGGGGTTAAATGACTTGCCCAAGGTCACACGGCTAGTTTTTGTGTGTGTTAAGTGTCTGAGGCCAGATTTGTACTCAGGTACTCCTGGCTCCAGGGCCAGTGCTCTATTCACTGCGCCACCTAGCCGCCCGACACTGCTATTTCTAACCTACCGCAGGAAAGGCCCTGCCTTCCTCGTCCCAAGCCTAGGCTCATGGGTCCCTTCCTCATCTTACCGCTAGAGCTCACTTCCAGCCTTCTCATTTGTGGGATGGGGACACTGAGGTTCGTAGAGGGTGAGGCCAAGCAGACAGGACCAGAATTTATTCACGCTGTCCAGCGACTCCAAATCCAGTGGAACTCCTGCCCTCCCCACCCCCCCACACCCGCTGTACTTGAGCATCCTGGGAATTTAGAGCTAAGAGGCCTCTGGAAATTGACTAGTGACAGAGCCACAGAGTTTCAAAGCTGGCCAGGCTGTAAGGGACCACCTTGTCCTACTCCCTCATTTGACTGATGAGGAAACGGGCCCAGAAATGTTAAGTGACTTCCCCAAAGTCACACAAGCAGGATTTGAACTTAGGACGTCATCCCTAGTCAGTCTTTTCCTACTACTTTACCACGGTCCTGTACTGAGCTGTATTACTTTTTCCTGGAAGCTGTGCCTGCCATCATGCAGCCTAAGTTCATGTGATCAGTCCTTACCACCAGTATTGATTCATAGTTGGTGGTCCGCTGAAACCCCCAGATCTTTTTCAAATGAATTGTGTTCTACTTATGCCTGCCATTTTAAATCTTAAGTGTAAGATTCTTTTTTATTTATCCATATTAAATTTTATTTTTATTAGATTTGGCCCAGTATTCTGTTAATGTCAGTCTTAAAGGGTTTAACTGTCCCTCTCAGCTTTGTCACCTCCTATAAATTTGCTAAGCATGCTATGTATGTATTTTTCCAAGTCATCAATATAAATTTTAACTAGCCCTAGGCCAAGCACAGATTCCTGGGACACTGTACTGGAGACCTCCTGCCAAACTGACCTCAGATAGTTGGTGTCTCTTTGGACCCATTCCAGATCTAGCTAATTGCAGTATTGCCTGGCTGACACCCCTGTGTTCTCCCCAAGAACACCCTGGGAGGCTTTGATAAAATCTAGGAAAACTACATAGCATTTCTTGACTCTCAACATTTTGGTCCTTCCTCTTAGTTTTCAGGTGAGGACTCTGTAGCCCATAGAGGTCAAGAGGTCAGTAACAGACTGGAGTCCGGGGTGTCTGAGTCTAGCCCAAGTAGTGTTTCTATGGCCGCTGCTGGCTTTCCCTCTCTTCGGCTGGAGGCTCTGCTCACATTTGTGAGGTCAAGCCACCCCCTCTGGCTCAGCTACTTTTCCAGGCCTACTGATAGATTAAGTCTCAGAAGTGAGCAGTCCTCGGGTCTGAGAGGTTGTTGTTGGTCTTTTGGTCATGTCTGAGTCTCTGTGACCCCATTTGGGGTTTTCTTGGCAGAGATACTAGACTGGTTTACCATGTCCTTTTCCAGCTCATTTTACATATGGGGAAACGGAGGCAAACATGGTTAAGTGACTTGCCTGCAGACATGCAGCTAGTAAGTGGCTGGGCCTGGATTTGAACTCTGGTCTTCCTGACCCCAGGCCCCTATCCATTATGGTGCCACCTACCTGCCGCCATGAGAAATGTCATTGGGGCTTTCTTGGTAAAGATACTAGAGCAGTGATTCTCAGCCTGTGGGTCGTGACCCCTTTGGGGGTCACCTAAGACCATCAGAAAATACGTATTTCTGATCGTCTTAGGAACCGAGACACGGCTCCTCTATTTGTTTCCAGGTGGGTCCGCCCACATGCAGGTATACCCACATACCAGTATTAAAGGGTCCTGGCATTAGAAAGGTTGAGAACCACTGTACTTAGAGGGCTTTGCCATTTTCTTCTTTGGTTCATTTTACAGATGAGAATACAGAGGCCAGCTGGGTTAAGTGACTTGCCCAGGGTCACACAGCTGGTAAGTGTCTGAGGCTGGATTTGAACTCTTATCCCCTATACCACCTACTTGCTTCCATGATATATGTTGAGGCTTTCTAGATACTGGAGTGCTTTGCTGTTTTCTTCTTTGGTTCATTTTGCAGGTGAGGAAAATGAGGCAAACAAGGTTAAGTGACTTGCCCAGGGTCACACAGCTAGTAAATGACCGGGGCTGGATTTGAAGGTGGGTCTTCTGGACTCCAGGGCCTGCTCTCTATTTACTGCACTTCTTAGCTGTCTCAGAAGTCTGCAAGACTGAACTTAAAAGTCCTACCTCAGCCAACAGTTGTGCGACCCCTGGGCAACTCACAGGGTCCTTGATAACCTCTCTCTGCCTCAGTTTCCTCCTTTGTAAAACAAAGATAATACAGCAACTAATCTCTAAAACGGGAATAATCATCACACTTAACCCACCAGTGTTGTTTTGAAGATAAAATGAGGTAACATTTAAAGTACTTTGCTAGCTGTTTGTAATAGCATTCTCGGCATCTTCCCCAAGCTTTTAGCGAGGCGTGCCTCCTATCTGCCCCTCACCCCCAGGAGGCAGCCAGGTGGAACAATGGATAGAGTCTGCCTTCAGATACTTAACTAGCTGTGTGACCCTGCGGAAGTCACTTAATCCTATTTGCCTGAGTTTCCCCATCTGTAAAATGAGCTGGAGAAGGAAATGGCAAACCCCTCCAGTCTCTCTGCCAAGAAAACCCCAAATAGGAGTGAGAAGAATCGCAACATCTGCAAAAGACAGAAAGACAAGTCCCCCCACCAGTCATTTCCCCAGTTCTCTTACCAGTAATGACACCTTACATGTATAGTCTTACACGGTGTTTCCAAAAGCAGCCTGTCAAGCTCAGTCAGAAAACAAGCCCCTGCTGGATGCATATTGAAACTTAGAAAACCACAAGTTAACATCATCTATGTCCTATTGTATTCTTTTATTTATTTTGTTAACCATTTCCCCCAGTGTGACTTTAATCTGGTTCAGGCTGCTCTGGTGAATTTTGTGACTGCACTGGGCAGTTTGACTCCTGCTTTAAAGTTTATAGAGCCAGGTACAGATACTCATTTGAGCTTCACAAGTCGGAGGGAGGGGGGATCATCTCAGGCACTAGCTGTGTGAGCCTGGACAACTTGCTTCACCCTGTTTGTCTCGGTTTCCTCATCTGTAAAATGGGTTGGAGAAGGAAATGGCAAACTGCTCCATTGTCTGCCAAGAAAACCCTAAATGGGGTTACAAAGAGGTAGATACAACTGGACAGCAAATAACAAGAAACAGGCTGAGGTTGAGTGGCTTCCCCAGGGTCACAGATCTAGGAATGGTGGGATTTGAACCCAGGTCTGTCTGTCTCCAAGACCAGCCCTGGCTTCTAGCTCTCTCTCCCCTTTGTCCCCCAGCCCAGTTTAGACCAGGATCATCTCTTGCCTGTACTTTGGCAGTGGCTTTCTCATTGGCCCCTGATTTCTCCAATCACCCTGGCACCCAGCTGCCAAATTGATATTCCTAAAGCACATAAACATCAGTGACTCCTTCCTTCCTTCCTTGGGCCCAAAAAATAAATAAATAAACCTCTGTCTTTAAAAACTCTCCACAATTTGGCTCTGGCCTGCTTTTCCAGACTCATTACACATTCCTGTCTTTTTGGCCCTCTCCTTTCCAGCCAAACTGGCCTCTGCCCTCTCCCAGATAGGAGACAAGATTTTTTAGCCCTTCCCCCACCTAATCCCCATGTCTTTCCCCAGGCATGGTTCTATTCCACCACCTGCACTGAGGCATCTGCTTTCAGATACCGCCACTGGCCCAGCTGATGTGCATTTGGGCAAAGTCAGGGAACCACCTGGGACTGCAATCTCTTTTTTTAAGAAGAGAGGGTTGGAGAAGTCACCCTTCAAGACTTGCCTCTCCTTCAAAGAATCTCAGGAGTCTGAAAATTACTTTGTATCTCATTGTTTCTATTTCTTTCCACACCTGGTTTCTTACCAACAGTTTGCAAACTGGTTGCAGTGCAGTTTTGACCTGTTTACTTGGAGTTTTCTGTCCTTGCTGGGTTGATACATAGCAGATCCATAAATGTATGTTGACTGAGTGTCAGCTTTGTGTCCCCATTTGGGGTTTTCTTGGCCGAGATGCTGGAATGGGTCGTCATTTCCTTCTTCAGCTCGTTTCGCAGAGAAGGCAACTGAGGCAGGGTCCAGTGACTTTCCCAGGGTCACCCAGCTAGGAAGTGTCTGAGGCTGGATTTGAATTTAGGAAGTGGAGTCCCTAGCCCCTTTGCCATTTAGGTGCCTGAGATAAGATGAGCGGTGATATTTATCCTGAATCTCAGATCACCCCTATTGTATGCAGTACACTAGAGTGTCCCTGACTCCTCCCCCTTCCCAATTCCCTTCTTGCTGCACTGGAAACCTAAGCCAGACTGACAGCTTCCCCGGGCTGGGGAGACCCAGTCCTGGGGCATGGAGCCTGCTGCCATCTAGTGGACCCAGTATACACAGGCTGGTCACCTAGTAGACTCTGCTGCCCTCTACTGGTTGACCGTTGCCATTCCAGAATCCTCCCCTGTACTGCACTAAATAGGAAATTGTCCATAAATCAGGCCTTCCTTTCAGTGCCTTCACAGAGGCAAAAATTGGAGCAGCCAGTCCTTTCAAAGAGCATCAGGGTCAAATTCTAGAGAGACTGGGTGATGCCTCCAACTACCCATCCTTATTCTCCCCCCCTGAGCAGAGCCCTGGACTGGTTGACAAGGAAACCTCTTTTAAGTGGTTGAGGTCTAGAATTTGGCATTGATGGGTGGCTGTGGACAAGTTATTTCCCATCTCCTTCCTTAACTGTAAAAGTTAGGCATTTCCTGTAGGTGACCATTTAGGTCTCTTCCCCCCCCCCACTGTCTGGGCAAGACCTGGTGGCATAAATTTACACCTGAAAAGGGACTGATTAGTCAAGCGAGCTCAGCCCTCTCCTTTTACTGAGGGGGAAACTGAGGTCCAGTGACTTCTGACCAAGGACACAGGTAGTAAAGGGTTATAACTGGAGCTAAAAGGGACCTACCTCACAGGTTGTCACACTGAACCCCCTTTTACAAAGAGGGAACTTGAGGGCCCACAAAGCTAAAGTCTGCCCAAGGGCACATAGGGAACAAAACTAGAGGGCAGCTCGTACAATCCTTTCCATTTAGGAAACTGAGGCACAAGTTAAGTGACTTGGTTAAGGTCATAAAAAGTAACAAGCGATCCAACTAGGGTTCAAGGTCAAGTCCCCTGACTCCAAATCCAAAACATTTCCACTGAGGCAAGCTGCTACCAGACTCTGGTTTTATCAGTAAGGAAATGGTTAAGGGACACACAGGTGACAAGTGATACAGCTGGTTCTCCAACTCCAGATCCGGCATTCCACTGAACCATGCCTCCAGCCTGGCACATCCTTCCGTGTTCCACTCTACAAAGTGGGACTGCTTGTATCTGACCTTACAAGACTGCTGTGACCTTCGTAGATAGAGAAATTGCATTTTGGGTGCCTCTTGTTTCTGTGCAAGGTACCTTCCCATCCATTCTCGTCTTGTGTATATAGAAACTTGGGCCACAAAGACTTGCCCAGGGTCATGTAACATGTAAAAGCAGAGCAGAGGCTTTTGTCTTTGTTTCAGCAGTGACTGGCACGTAGTAAGTGCCTTTTTTTTGGGCTATCCTCTGAACCTCCCTCCGGCTTCACTCTGAGGCTTGGCTCAAATCTCACCTCCTCTAGGAATATTTCTCATTGTCTTTCTGTCTCCTCCGGATTCATTTACTGTGTACATCCTTATTTGCACATTGTCTCTCCCATGGGGGCCGCTAGGTGGCGCCATGGTGCACAGAGCGCCTGCCCTGAAGTGTGGAAGACTCCTATTCATGAGTTCAAATGTGGCCGCAGACACTAGGCTTGCTACTCTTGGCAAGTTGCTTAACTATTTGCTTCAGTTTCCACATCTGTAAAAATGAGCTGGAGAAGGCAGTGGCAAAGCACTCCAGTAGGTTAGCCAAGAAAACCCCACATGGGGTCATGAAGAATTAAACATGAAATATTAAACAGAATTAAACAGCAAAATTCCCCTGTTAGACTGGGAGCTCTCTGAGGTCAGAGACTGTCTTGCCCTTTTTTTTTTTTTTTTTTTTGCATCCCCGGTGCTTAGCATGGGGCCTGACACATGGTAAATGCTTAATAACTGACTGTTGGCTGACTGATTTAGTAAATGCTTCTTGACTGATTGACAACCAAGAATCTGACCCAGGATTCCTGGCTCCCAGCCCTGCCTCTGGGTCATACCCCCGAGATGATGAGATGCCTTGGTTTACAGGTCTGGGAGAGCAGTATTGAACTGGGGGTGTCCCGGGAGTGGAAGCAGGCTCCCAATATCTTCACCCTGAGACCAGCTGAAGTGTCTAGGTAGACCCTGCTGGTTTGGGAAACTGAATCGTTTTCATCTACTTTGGGGTTTTCTTGGCCAAGATACTGGACTGGTTTGCTTTTTCCTTCTCCAGTTCATTTTGCAGATGAGGAAACTGAGGCAAACAGGGTTAAGCGACTTACCCAAGCTTACGTAACTAATGTCTGAGGTGAGATTTGAACTCGGGTCTTCCTGACTTGACGCCTGGAGCTCTACCGGCTGAGCTTTTCACATTAAGTTTTGCAAATCTTAAAACTCTGAACTCCAGCTACTCCTAGTATCAGGGACTTTTCACTTATCCAACCACTATCCCATCCCCTGAGTTAGTGAAGAGATTGGGAGGAGCCCAGAGTTGGGAAGTGATTTGTGCAGGTCATGTAGGTGACAAATGTCAGCGCAGATTCCGATCAAGGTCCTCTGACGATTCTGACCCCAGTGGCTACTGTAGGACCAAAAACGAGCCAGTCAGGTTAAGTTCCCAATGCCTCCCTATTAATCTGGAGTACAGCACCTGGAGTGTTGGATTCAACACTGTTCAATGAGCTGGAGAAGGAAATGGCAAACCCCTCCAGTCTCTCTGCCAAGAAAACCCCAAATAGGAGTGAGAAGAATCTCAACAGCTGCAAAAGACAGAAAGACAAGTCCCCCCCGCCAGTCATTTCCCCAGTTCTCTTACCAGTAATGATACATGTACAGTCTTCTATGGTGTTTCCAAAAGCAGCCTGTCAAGCTCAGTCAGAAAACAAGCCCCTGCTGGATGCATATTGACTTAGAAAACCACAAGTTAACATCATCTATGTCCTATTGTATTCTTTTATTTATTTTGTTAACCATTTCCCCCAGTGTGACTCTGTGCTGGACACAGGAAGAAAGATCCTTTCCCTAGTGGTGGTTCACAAACTAGAGGGTGGCCTGAAGACCTGGCAAAGCTTAGTTTTAATAGAACTAGGGCTGTTTAGCCTGAAAAAGAAGCCTGAGGGAGGGCTATGATGACTATCTTCCAAGTATTTAAAGGGCTCTTGGAGAAGTAGGTTACTTTTGACCTGCTAGACCTTAATCAAGTTAATTCTAATTCAGAGCTTAACCTTTTGGGGACCTGGACCCCATTGGCAGGCAGACAAGGCCTGTGGGCATCTTAGCATAGAAAATGAAATATACAAGATTATAAGGGAAACTAATAATGTTGAAGAAAATAGGTAATTTCCCCCATTCAAGTTCTCAGACCCCTGGTTAGGAATCCTTGCACCTAATAGTTCTCTGGAAATGATGTTTAATAAACATTTTTTAAAAAGCAGATGCACAAAAAGTCACTTTCCTTCTGAGCCTCAGTTTACCCATGTATAGAATGGATATAGTCATATCTACCGATTTGCCAGGTGATTGTGGGTCTAGCGCTTTGTATGATCTGTCAGGTGCTGTAGCAGCAGGGCCCTCGTGAGGATCAGGTAAGATTGACCAGGGGAATGGAACTTGAATGTGCTAGACCAGTGTGTTGGGGGGTGCTGGTAACTGTGCCAAAGGTCAGGCTGGCCTGCATGAATTCCCAGCTCTGGCATTCACTGTTCAAAGGCCCTTCCCATCCTTGAGAGCACTCCCTTTTTTTTTTCTTTTCTATTTGGAGGGGGGAAGGCAGGGCAATTGGGGTAAAGTGACTTGCCCAAGGTCACATAGCTAGTAAGTGCTAAGTGTCTGAGGTTGAATTTGAACTTAGGTCTGTGCTCTATTCACCGGTCCACCTAACTGTCCCAATTCTCTTCTAAGACTCCTCCCACTCTGACATTCTTTGTTCTAAGGCCCCTCCCAGCCATGACATCCCATGTTCTAAGGCCCTCCCAGCTCTGACATCCTCTATTCTGAGGCCCCTCCCAGCTCTTTACCTAACCATGCCCCAATACCCTTGACTCTGGTGCCTGAGAGAGGCGGAGATGGTGTAAAGGAAATTTTTGAGGTCGGCTCACTCAGGCTGCACCACCAAGAGTACTCAAGGTGGAGAAATTTCCTGTCCCTAGGTTGGAGGCAGAACCTGCTATCAGATGGAGAGTGCTGCTGGCCGCTTCCTCCTTTGACTGGCTGAAGAAAAGAATCCTTGTCTGGAGAACAAAGGCTGTGCGCCTGGGAAAACCACTTGGGATAGAGCTAGCTGGCTGGGGAGGGGTCGGGGGTGGGGGTCACAGGTGACTGGTTTCCTTCACAAAGGTTGCCTGTTGGGGCCTTCTCAGTGGAGGACCTCCCCTCTCCTTCAGTCAGGAACCCTGAGATCGAATACAGAACAAACTTGCCGAGCAAAGCAGCCTCCCCGAGCCCCAGGCTCCCCACAGGTCCATTTGGATAGTGATTTCAACTCCAGGTGGGTATCCTTGTGAAGGCAATGGAGGGGTACTTGCTGGGCATGGACAGGTAACCACGGAGGAGCCCCGAGGAATGAGTGAAGAGTGTCCACAAGGAAATTGTAGAGGGGAAAAGAGCATGGGCCATGTGATGGGTGGGCAGGCAGAGTACCTCCAGTAAAAACAGTATCTGCAGAGTGGATAAACATCCTCCTGAAGTCAAATCTGGCCTGGCTGTGTGAGCCTGGACAAGTCACTTAACCTTGTTTGCCTCAGTTTCTCCATTTGTAAAATGAGCTGGAGAAGGAAATGGCAAATCACTCCAGTGTCTTTGCAAAGAAAATATCAAATGTGGCCTCAGACGCTAGCTGTGTGATCCTGGGCAAGTAATTTAACCCTATTTGCCTCGGTTTCCTCTTCTGTAAAGTGAACTGGAGAAGGAAATGACAAAATTACTTCAGTATCCTTGTCAAGAAAAGCCCACATGGAATCATGAGGAGTTAGATATTACTGAAAAAATGAAAGATCCAGCCTTTTCAGAGGAAACCCCAACCCCTTTGGTTCTCAGTTGAAGGCTCTTGTTACAGGCCTGTATTTATTTTGCAATATCAAAATAGCTTGGATGGTTTGCTTTTTCTACCTGTAGGGGAAACCAAGTGACCTTGGGCAAGTAAGTTCCCTGCTCTGGCTCTGCCTTCTCTGAGGCCAGGCTCTTCTCTCACTAGGATCATAGAACCTTCACCCAGGCCAGTGTTGGGTTGCCCTGCCCTGTTCTCCTCCCTTCCACCTCCTGCATTGAGAAACCACTCAAATCAGTAGTTTGGGGAGGGTGTCATACATCAGTGTACTGACAGATGGTTGCACTTGCCCAGTCTGATTTTCCAGATGATAACTCCATGCTGGACAGCTAGGTGGTGCTACAGCGCATAGAACCTCTTCTTCACAAGTTCAAATCCAGCCTCAGACACTTGCTGACTGTTTGAACTTGGACAAATCACCTAACCCTGCTTGCCTCCAGTTTCCTCATCTGAAAAGTGAGGATAATAATACCTGCCTCCCAGGATTGTTGTGAGGCTCAAATGAGATATTTGGAAAATGCTTTGCAAACCTTAAGCAGTAAAAACATTAGCTATCTTCCCCTGTCCAATCCATGCTCCATGCAGTTGCTGATGTAATATTCCTAAAACACAATCTGACCATGTTACTTTTTTTCTTTTTGGAAGGGGGAAGGCAGGGCAATTGGGGTTAAGGGACTTGCCCAAGGTCACAGGGCTAGTGTTAAGTGTCTGAGGTAAGATTTGAACTCATGACCATGTTACTCTTCCTCGGTAAACTCGGTCCCTTGTTGCTCCTGGGTTCAACTACACACTCCTCTGCTTGGCTGCAATGTCATTTTCCAGGTCTTTCATTACTTCCTTTGATGCACACTGGCAGGGTTACACTGGTCTCCTATAGCGCCACCTTTATTTGGGCTGTGTCTCATACCTGAAATGAACTTTCTCTTCACCTCTTAAATCCTTTGTTATTTTTCAGTATCAGTATCCAGTATCCAACTCTCTCTGACCCCATTTGGGGTTTTCTTGGCAACGATACAGGAGTGGTTTGCCATTTCCTTCTCCAGCTCGTTTTACAGATGAAGGAACTGAGGCAAACTGGGTTAAGTGACTCGCCCAGGGTCACACAACCAGTAAGTGTCTGATGCCTGATTTGAACTCCAATCCTTCCAATTCTATCGACTGCATCATTTAACTACTAGACCATAGTAGCCACTCAAAAAATGTCAATTGATAAATTAATTGATTTCCTGATGGACCCACAAATTTGGAAAGATTGCCATATTGAGGTTGTGCCCTGTGGCTACAGCCATTAAAAGTGCTATGCTGATTAGGGCTACCTGAATTTGAACTGTCTACCCCAGGGATTTGAGCCATACTATTGCATATGGCCCTGCTGGATACACAGCCTAGATTAGCGGGAAAAGAAAAAGAAGCAAATACTCAGCAAGCACCTACTATGTGCCGGGCACTGTGCTCGGAGACTTATAAACATCTCATTTTATCCTACTTGGGAGGTTTGAGGTATTATTTCCAGCTTACAGTTGAAGAAACTGAGGCAGACAGCAGTGCAGTGACTTGACTAGGG
The DNA here is from genome assembly GCA_028646575.1 of Pseudocheirus occidentalis. NCBI lineage: Eukaryota > Metazoa > Chordata > Mammalia > Diprotodontia > Pseudocheiridae > Pseudocheirus > Pseudocheirus occidentalis. The sequence goes on along the minus strand of CM053594.1, from coordinate 28,017,578 downwards.
TCACACAGCCAATAAGTACCTAAGGCAGAATTTTAACTCAGTTTTTCCTGATTCTGAGCCTAGTCAGCATCCTGTCCACCATACCACCTAGTTAGAAACAGGTTCTCATATTTTCTCAGTTCCTTTTCTCTGCCTGCTTACTTTACTCCATCTATAAAATGAAGGGGCCTCTCCCAGCTCTCACATTCTGTGCTCCAATGTCCCTCCCAAGCCTGCCAATTGCATTCTCCGATGCAACCCCCCCCCCCTTCCTTTTCTCACATTCTGTGCTCTTCAGGTCCCTCCCAGCTGTGACATTCTCTATTATAAGGCCCTTCCAGCTGTGACATTCTGCATCCAAAGGGCCCTTCCAGCCCTGACATTCTGTATAGCTCTAGCCTCCTAAAGCAGCATGGGTATCCCAGGGTGGCTGTCAGCCTCCCACGATATTCTAGACTTCAAGGAGGTGATGCTGAGAAGAAGGGAAAAGGACTCAGGGGCCCCCTCAGAAGCAATTCTGGCCAAAAAGCAAGTGGGGGGGGGTGTCAGGTCCAACTCTGTTTGCTCTGAATTTCAATAAACTGGTGAATAAACACAATGGAGTTTTTGATCGGGAGGGCTTGGATCAGGCGCTATGGCAACCAGAGAAGGTGCATTGGCCTTTGCCTGATTCCCAAGGCACAGGCAGCCCCTAGGGAAGCACCTCATTCTAAAAATGGGAGCCTCAGAGGATCATAGATTTAGGACTGAAAGGGCCTTCCAGAGGGAAGCGCTTTTCTTGGCAATGGTGTCCAGACCTCTTCCTTTACGGATAAGGAAATCAAGGCACAGAGTTTAAGTAACTTGTCCTAAGGTTACACTGGTTGTGATCAGCAGAACCTGAATCCCCTAACTCCAAACTCAGCCCTGGTTCCACTACTCCAACGCTACTTCTTGGGAAGGTGTGGGGACTGGATGGAAAGACCTCCGTCTGATGGCTGGGGGCCAAAGCTTATAGGAAAGAAGAGATGACCCTGCCTCTCTGAGCCGAGTGCAGGGCTTGGCTTCCTCTCATCTTTGAGGCAGGAAAGAGAGATCCTGGGCTTGGGGAGCCATGGTCTGATAAGGGAGACTGAAGTATGATGGCGTGCCCATCCTAGTGAAGCCTAAACCTGACAAGTGATGTGGTCCATTTTAGGGGAGCCCAGTCAGGTGGGGGAGTCCCAGGCAGTCCAAGGAGGGCCCAGATAAGGGAGACAGTCCTCTTTCCCCACCCTAAGAGAACCAATCTGAAGGAAAGGGAGGGAGGGGACAGAAAAGAAAGATGATAAAAATGAGCTCAAATCAGAGAGACCCATGAAATGTGGGGGTGGAGACGTGATGCTGGGTTGTTGACAAGACTGCTTAGGCAAGTCCCTTCCTTTGCCTTCTACAGCCTCAGTTTCCCCTTGGGAAGGGCGACCACGTTGACAGTTTCTGGGGAGGTACTTAAAGCTACGGATCTCGAACCTCGGAGGAGCCCCGCCTCTTTTCTCTTTCCAGAGACGGAGTCGACCCTGCGCTATTCGTGACCTTAGGGAGACTGAGGCCAAGGACAGTGCTGGGTCAGAGGGGCACAGGCGCTTGGGTCCGGGACCCAGGTGTCCCGCCGCCGGGTTAGCCGAGGGGCGGGGCGGGAGCTTAGGACTCCGCCTCCCCCCTTCTGCCCCCTCCCAACAGGCGCCTACACTTGCCTCTGCTCGGTTTGGGCAGCTCGGGCGGCCTCAGTTCTCAGCCCGCGCGCCCTGGGCCCAGGCGGCGGCGGTCCATGGCAGACCCCGCACCCCCAGCCCCGGCTGCGGCCCCGACGCCGACCCCGGCCCCGACCTCCGCCCCCGGCAAAAAGGAGCTGAAGATCGTGATCGTGGGGGACGGCGGCTGCGGGAAGACCTCGCTGCTGATGGTTTACAGCCAGGGGGCCTTCCCGGAGGTGAGGGCCGGAGGGGGGGGCATAGATGGGGAAACGGGGGAGGGAAACGCTCCAGCCTATTCCTCAGCCTCGACCCTGCCTCGGCTCCCAGCCTGTGCCAACCGGGAGCCGGACGTCGGGCTGCGGGGTGCCGAGGCGCTCGGAATTCCCCTGCAGGAGGCTGCCAGGAGAAATGCGGGGAGGGGACCCAGGCGCCTGGCAGGGCTGTCCCGGGGAGGGTAACTGGGCTGGCGGCCAGCTGCTCTCCCCTTCTTCTCTCGGTCGTCCCTCTCTTGGTCCCCCCACCCCCGTGCACTCGGTCCCTGCAGAAGTAGGTTCGGGGGTCGTCCAGTGGCAGGCGCATGGGATGGAGTGTATGGGACTGGCTCCCTCTCCTTCCCTATATTTGGGGGAGACGCTTCCCCCAACCGAGTTCCCCTCCCAGTAGAACTTTGTAGTAGGGTTACGAGGAACTCCTCTCCAGGCCATCCAGGGAAGGGAAGAGATGTGAGCCACTCTGGGTGGGTTGGGGCGCCCCAGTACTGAGGCACCCTGCCGGGGTACGGCCTTCTGGAGCGGGGGTCTCCCATTTCCCCGACTCTGACCACTCCCCTGATGTTTCCGTCCTCACCCTCCCCCAGCACTACGCCCCTTCGGTCTTCGAAAAGTACACCACCAGCGTGACCCTGGGCAGCAAGGAGGTGATCCTTAATCTCTATGATACCGCAGGTAAGTGGGCGTTTCTGGGGACTTCCCAGCCCCGAGGGGGGAAGGACCAGGGTATCCCCAAGGGCCGAGCCTCTCCTGCCCAGGCACTCTCTCCCAGCCTTGAGGCACGTCCTCTCGCAGCAGGGGAAGAGGCAGCTGAAGAACCCCACAATGCTATTATTAGTAGTAATAATTAATAATAAAACAGTCATTCATTCATAACTAACTAGCAATTATTATTAATGATGAATGTTACATGTATTTATCCCTTAAACTATACTGGTGACAATACATTGTGGGGGTGCTCCTAGGGGTGCAAGAGGAGTACAAAGGCTAGTGACAACTTCTTGGCATTTGGGGGGGTCATGGACACCCTTCTGGCTATTACATTATACCTATGGACCCCTCAGAATAATGTTTTTAAGTGACTGAAGGAAATTCTCGTTTCACTTAGAGCTTAATAAAAAAGACGTCATTTTGCCCATTCAGGTTTACAGACATTCCCCTGCCCTGACGTCTATCCATGGGTCACCTGGGGGTCCATTAAGAACCCCTGCTCTAGGAGAGTCTATTAAGGTAGGAAGGAATTGAGCCCCAGAGCAGCCACGCTCAGTTAGGAGAGCTTCAGCCCCTCTCAGGCAAGATGTCAGGCCTAGCAGCTCCAGAGTACCATTCACTCCTCCCAAGGGGTAGCCATCTCTGCCTGTGAAAGGCATCCACATAGTGAGATCACGGTGCTTCTAGGGTCATAGAATTTGGAGCCCAAGGGATCTTTGCCAGATCATCTAGGCCACTTCAATCCTTTTCCAGCTGACAGAAATTGAGGCACAGAAAGCACTCGTTCACCATAGTGAGTTAGCTGTTCAGTAATTTTCAATCCTGTCTAACTCTTCCATGATCCCTTTTGGGGTTTTCTTAGCAAAAATACCAGAGTGTTTTGCCGTTGCGTTCTCCAGCTCACTTTACAGATGAGGAAACTGAGGCAAGCATAGTTAAGTGTCTTGCCCAGGATCACATAGTAACTGTCTGAAGCTGGGTTTGAACTGAGGAAGAGGCGTCTTCCTGTCTCCAGGCCAGATGAGGTCCCTAGCCATTGTACCACCCAGCTTCCTTTGGGAGTTGGTATCAGAGCCAAGATGAGAACCCAGGTCTCCTGACTCCCAGATCAATTCCCATTCTCCTATAGCAAACTGTTTTCCTTGAAGTCCAATGGGAACTGCAGAAAGAAGAAAGAGGAGGGAGATTTAGAAATGTCTGGGAAGATCACCTGGGGATCAGCTAGGTTCATAACCATTGCAGATTTATGCAAATGATGTTAAAGAAAGTACCTAGGAGAGAAGGGGAAGAGAATAAGCTTTTATATAGAGTCTACTATTTGATCCTCAGGACAACCCTGTGAGGTAGATGCTGTTATTGTCCTATTTTTAATTTTTTTTTTTTTTGCTTTTTGGAGGGCAATTGGGGTTAAGTGACTTGCTCAAGGTCACACAGCTAGTTTTTTTTTTTGGTGTGTGTGTGTGTGTGTGTGTGTGTGTGTGTGTGTGTGTGTGTGTATGGGTGTAAGTGTCTGAGGCTGGATTTGAACTCAGGTCCTCCTGACTCCAGGGCCGGTGCTTTATTCACTGCACCACCTAGCTGCCCCTGTTATTGTCCTGTTTTAAAGTTGGGGAAACTGAGGCAGGCAGCAATTAAGTGACTTGGGCAGGGTCACATGCCTAGTATGTGTTTGAGGCAGGATTTGAACTCAGGTCTTCTTGATTGCAGGCCTAGCACTCTATCCACAACACTACCTAGCTACCCCAAGAGTTAGGCTCTGACATCCTTCTTTGACTTTTTCCAAACGATTCCTCAAGTTGGAGCGATCAATCCAGCATACATTTATGTAACGCCTACTGTGTGCCCAGCACTGAGTGCCAGGTGCTAGGGACATAAATATAAAAATGAGATGGCTCCTGTCTTTAAGGAGCTTGGAAGGTTGGATTCCATACTCTGATCTCTGGGGCTCTGATACTTTCTCCACAAGACTGGGCCTAATTTATCCACCAGGAAAGTACGAAATCTTAGCTAAGGCTGAGCCCAACTATGGCTCCTGAGCCAAGGGCCCTGCCACTAGTGTTGATCATTGCTTTGATCATTTAGAGAGAAAGATCTGGGCTGATTTTCACTGGGATCAAAATAACTTTCTAGAACTTTCTGGCTCTGCTAGGGCCCCTCCCTCCCTGGGCTCCAGAAACAGAACTGAAAGGAACCTTCCAGATCATTAGGCCCAAAGCCCTTACTTCATGCAATAAAAGTCCGTATGTAGGTTCAGTTTCAGTCCAAGTGCAGACAGATGGGACTGGGGTGATGTGGAGGGGGTGGAGGTGGGGGGTGGCCTGAGTCATAGAATGAATGTCAGAGCAGAGGGGACCAGAGAACACAGAATGGCCAAACTGCAAGGGACCTTAGAATGTGGAATCTGTGGTCAGATTGTCAGGGCTGGGAGGGATGCTGGCAGAGAGACTGTCAGAAATGGCTATGCTGGGAGAGATCTTAGAACAATGTCAGAGCTGGGAGGGCACATAGAGCATAGAAAACCTAAGCTGAAAAAGTATCTAGACCAGTGGTTCTCAACCTTCCTAATGCCTCAACCCTTTAATACTCGTATGTGGGTGTATCTGCATCTGGGCAGACCCGCCTGGAGACGGATAGAGGAGAGGTGTCTCTGTTCCTAAGACAATTGGAAATATGTGTTTTCTGATGGTCTTAGGCAACCCCTTGTGACCCCTGTGAAAGGGTTGTTTGACCCCCAAAGGGGTCGCAACCCACAGGTTGAGGACTGCTGATCTAGACCATACAGTATGTCCCAATCTGGGATCCCAAGCTTAGATCAGTGGTATTCAAACTCCAATAGAAATGGGAACCATTGGGGCAGTTGGTAGCACAGTGAATAGAGCCCTGGCCCTTGAGTCAGAAGGACTTGAGTTCAAATAGGGCTTCAGACACTTAACACTTACTAGCTGTGTGACCTTGGACAAGTCACTTAACCCCAACTGCCCTGCCTTCCCTCCTCCAAAAAGGCAAAAAAAAAAAAAAAAAGAAACTGTGCTTAATAATGCCTTCACATTGAATATGTATTATCAAACACATTGAACACATATTAATAGTGGAAAACAACATTAATACTACCTATGTTTTATTACATTTTTGTTTATTTTGTTATTTCCCGATTATATTTTACTCAGGTTTGGGCCATACTTGGGAGCGTTTGGGGTCATTGCCAAGTATCTTAGAGCATTAGAATGTCGGGACTTGGAAGGATTATACAGGTTTCAATATAAGATAATATAGGATTCAGAGCCAAGAAGATACTTAGAACATAGAATGGAACAAAGATAGGAGGGACTTTAGAACATGGAACGTCAGAAAGGGAAGGGAATTTATACCATAGGATGTCAGATGTAGGAGGGACTTTAGTTCAGGACAGGTTAGAATAATATTTCGCATGTAGAAATTTTCATGTTTGCAAAATGCTTTCTTCACAATAACACTAAGCAGCAGATGTACTGTTTGGAGATTGCCTGGTCTAGGCCCATCATTTTTAAATGAATCTCAGAAAAAGGAAGTGACTTACCCAGGGTCACACAGTCAAGTGTAAAGACCTTTGTAAGTTCATGATGAGTTTAAGGTAACAATAAGAGAGGAACTCCATGTTGTCATACTCTTGATTTTAGAAAAACCCTTATTGCTTTGCATAAATTTAAATATCCCTCTGAAGCATTTTCCATTTTGAGACAGAACTAACATCATGAAGATGCCTGTAGGTACCTAAAGCTCCAAGTTTGACCAATGACCCTCCCTCTTGCTGCAGAGCAGTTGGCCTTTGGGACCTTCCCAGCCAAGAGATGGGGATCCCTGTGAGCTCCCCATATACATGTAAGGACCTGGGACCTATCTCCAGGTTTCACTCTCAGTCCGTATCATAGCAGCTGACCAAACACCCCTTTGAGATTCTATGTATGTGGGTGAGGCATTGTGCCTGACCTTGGGACTCAAATGCAAAAATGAGATGAAATTTCCCCCTTGGAGAACTTATATTCTCCTGGAGATGAGTAAGACTTCCTCCCTCATCAGGTATGAGGGAACTGGGAGACAGGGTGATACAGCAGAAAGGGCACCAAATTTGGACTCTCAGGATCCAGGTTCTTATCCTGTCTCAGCCATTTTCTAGGTTGAGTGTGACCTTAGGCAAGTGACTTAAGCTCTCTGGACCACAGTTTCCTCATCTGTAAAATAAATGAAAGGGTTGGACCAGATGGCCTCTGAGGTCCCTTCAGCTATAGATCCATGGGTCTATACGGCTTCAGCTGTGTATGCATCTACAAGGATTTATGATCCTTTGACACAGATCCAGGAGACATTTAGAAAGTGGTGAATATATAGACTTCTCTTGGTTCTCATCCCTGGGTGTTAGGGAGAGGGTCAGGGTTTATTAGTCCTGCTTTATAGATATAGCTGAGAGCAAATGGGTTTTCCATTGGTTCATCTTGGAATAAGATTCTGGGACTTTGGCAGGCTGGGATGCAATCCACTGGAAACCGTCAGAGATGGAAGAATGCCCTCAGTACATCAGCACTGCAGAGCTGCTGATCAGGTCTGATGAATGAATGTTGGAATGAACAAATGAGAAAGCATTTATTAATCTCTGCTCTTGGGGCCTAAAAGTCTACTAGGGATGACACGGTCCCCAGCCTTAAGGGAACTTCCAGGACCCTCAAGGAGGCCCCTGGTCTGATAATATAATTGTTGCTGTTCAGTCCTGTCTGACTCTTCGTGACTCATGGACCACAGAACACCAATGCTGTCTATGAGGTTTTCTTGGCAAAGATACCATTTCCTTCTCCAACGGATTAAGGCAAATAAGGTGAAGTGACTTGCCCAGGATCACACAGCTAGTAAGTGTCTGAGGTCACATTTGAACTCAGGTCTTCCTGACTCCAGACCCAAAGCTCTATCCATTGAGCCACCCAGCTGCCTGGATGGAGATATTACCCCTCCCAGATTCTAATCTGATTGGAGAGGTAGGATACACCCACCCACTGGTGGTTATCTATTACTGAGTAGGTTATACAGAATGCAGACTGATGCCCAGAGCAAGAGGCTGGTCAAGAGAAGATGGCTGGAGGGTCTGGGCTGGCAGGACAGATAGAAAGGAAGGGAAAAATATCATTAAGCACCCACCTATGTGCCAGCCCTGGGAGGTAGATGTGATTTCCCCCACTTTACTGAGGTAGACAGAGGGTGAATTTTAATTCAGATCTTCCTGATTCCGAGGTCAAGCCCTCTACGCACTGGCTCTTTAAAAGGATGCTAGTCCACTATGTCAGGAAGAGTTACAGAATAATAATTTGTTACTGTTCAGTCATTTTAGACTTTTTGTGACCCCACTGGGGTTTTCTTGGCAGTGATACTAGAGCGATTTGCCCTTTCCTTCTCCAGCTCATTTTACAGATGAGGAAACTGAGGCAAACAGGGTTAAGTGACTTGCCCAGGGTCCCACAGCTCCTAAGTGTCTGAAGCTGAATTTGAACTTGGATCTTCTTGACTCCGAGCTTAGCACGTTACTGAGCTACCTCGCTGTCTCTTCAAAAGGATAATGTTAGTCTACTGAGTCAGAGACGACAGTAGAATATAGACCAGGGAATAACCCAAAACACAGGTTTCTCTTGGAGGGCTCCCCGATGGTCCAGTGGGGTGGGAAATCTGCGGCCTCAAGACCCTTTAGGTCAGCAATTCTCAGCCTGTGGGCTACAACTCCTTTGGGGGTCAAACAACCCTTTCACAGGGGTTACAGGGGTTGCCTAAGACCATCAGAATACACATATTTCCAATGGTCTTAGGAAGTGAAACACCACTCCTCTCTCCCTATCCAGGTGGGTCTGCTCACATGCAGATAGGCCCACATATTAAAGGGTCAAGGGTCATGGCATTAGGAAGTTTGAGAACCACTGCTCTAGGTCCTCAAGTGCAACCCTTTAAGTCCTCAAGTGTCACACCTAAGGCCCAAGAGGTCCTACTTGAGGACCTATAGGGTCTCAAGACCACAAGTTCCCCACCTCTGGCTCAGGAGAAGAGGTTTCCTAGAAGCTCCCAGAACACTAGTTGGGGGAAGGGGCTTAGTGACCACAGTGGTTCTCAGTCATTTTTGAGTCCTGGACCCCTTTGCACTCAGGTGAAGCCTCATAATGGGCATTTAAAAAAAATCTATCATTGAAAGAAATGCCACATTTCAGTTAGAGATGAGTGAAAATGAACAAAGATATCATTTTCTCCCATCGGAAGGAATGAATTAATTTCCCCCCAAATGTATCCACGGAGCCCTTGGAGCCCTGATCCCAGGGCCCAAAGGAGAAATGAGGTCCACAGAAGCTTTAGCATCACAGCTCCAGCCACAGAGGGGACCTCAGAGGCCTTGTCTAATCACCTGCCATATTTTACAGATGAGGAAACCGAGGCCCAGACCAGTTTTTGCCTCAGGGTTACAGAGTAAACAGTAAAGCTAAGGGGTGTGAATTCATGTCTTTCACAAGGCTCCTGTAGGACTGTCCCACCCCATCAGCAGCATTTCAGCAGGGTGTGACTTTGGGGGGTGGGGTAGATGGTTCAGGAAGGAGAGAGGCCTGGAAAAAGGACACATTGGGCTCAGGTAAGGGGAGGGAGGGGAGAGGCCTTTTTGCTGCCCCCACCTCCCTCAGGTACTCTTAGAACAGTGGAAAAGTTAGAGAAAAGGCCCAGATGTGGCATGTTAGAAACCAGTGGGGGCTCTCAGAGGTGGCTAGATGGAGGAGCAAAAGCCTCAAACCTCAAGGCCCAGGGCGGGGTGGGGGAGAACAGAGGCTAGGGGCTCTATAGTGAGATCACCTCAGCAACTCAACCCACCCTCCCCGCCCTGTCTCTGAAACACCCACAGGCAGGAAATTGTGGTAAAGCCAGAAGCTTCCTTGGGGGGGGAGGGAAAGAGAGGTTTGGGGTGGGGGGAGGAGTTGGGAGATGTCAGAGGCTAGTACTTGGGCTCCTCTAGTGCTTAGAACAGGCCAGATGGGGGGCACGGTGAGAAATTTGGTACCCAAGTCCAAGTTACCCAGAGTCACCACAGTGGAGGCTCATATATTGGTTTTAGGTTTACTGGATGCTTTTCATGCATAGTCAGTCTCCTTTGAGCCTCTCGACCTTCGTCAGGAGGCAACTAGGTGTCTCAGGGGGTAGGGTACTGGGCCTGGGGTCGAGAAGACCTGAGTTCAAGTCCAGCCTCAGATACTTCCTAGCTGTGTGACCCTAGGCAAGTCACTTCACCCTGTTTACCTCAGTTTCCTCATCTGTAAAATGAACTGGAGATGGAAATGGTGAACCACTCCAGGATCTCTGCCAAGAAAACCGTAAATGGGGTCATGTCTGAACAATGACAACAAGGGTGTAAAGCTGGTGCCGGCAGAGCCCCCGAGCCTTTGGCCTGAGTCTTTGTGAAAGCTGCCAAAGAAGAAGTGAGACCTGAGAGGGTGAGACCTCTAAGAAGTGATTCAGGCAGGGCTGGGGTTTTCCAAGTCACTCTTCCCTTCTGGGGAGGAAACTAAGGTGGGTGGGAACAAAGAAGCAAGTGAAAGTTAGTTCTTCTTCTCCACTGCCCCCACCAAACTCCTGACGCCTGAGGGCCCACCTGCCCTCACTCAGAGCCCCCTGGCTTCCCTTCCAACCAGGACAGATTTTCCCCAGGGTCAAGGTCATCTGACCTCCATCATTCTTGGGGAAAATCATCCCCTTCCTGCTGACCCAAGAGAGAGGAGTGGGGGAGGTAGGTACCCTGGGGACTCGGGTGAAGAGGGGACTGTCTCAAGGGCAATGCACTCACCCTTCTTCTCTTCCTCTTCTGTCCCTCTTCCTGACCAGGGCCTCTATCCTTCCATCATGCCACAGCTCAGGCGACTGGTTTTGAGGTTTGGGGTTCAGCTCTCCCTTGGGTCACTCAACTGGCTGTGGGACTTTGGGCAAGTGTCCCCCCTCCCCTACCAGGCCTCAGTTTCTTCATCCATATAATAAGGGAAATGGATTGCATGCCCCCTAAAGGCCCTTCTAGCTGTAGCCCTGCCATCATATGAACCTGCCCCTGCCCAGAAGCAGAGACACAGCAGAGTCTGGGACCTTGGTGAAAATGGATAGATGGGAGATCAGGACAGGGCAACAGAATGAGGCAAGGCATCAGGGGACATTTCAGGTTGGGGTGGGTCTGGTGTGAAAGGACTTCTCTGAAAGAAGCCTTCACTGCCTGAGAAACGCCTCCCACAGCCAGGCTGCAGACAGCTTCTCTCTTAGACAGAAGGGTATTGCAAACTCCCTCCCTGAAGTGAACCACAGGCCTTGCAGACAAGTTTTTCTGCTGTTAGCAGGAAGTCGGAGAGTTGGGGTGAAGAGAGGAACCAGGGGTACTGGGGGAGCCAGGATGTTGCAATGGAAAGGGCTCTAGGTTGGACGTGAGGAGCTCTGGGGGGCGCGAGTCTTGACTTTTCCCTGTGAGACCCTGGGGAGTTATTTTCTCCCACTGGGCTAGTTTCTGTACCTGCTGAGTGAGGGGGTTGGGTGTTGCTCACTTATTCAAAACCAATATCCTGAGAATAGAGTGCCCATTACATAGTCATTCAACAAATGTTGGGCAGTTGAGGGGAAGGCCAGCCAATGATCAGATGCTAGCTGGACATGCTCAGTCAGCCCAGAAAAACTTCTGCTTCCTGAAAGTCTCTAGAGCAGTGGTTCTCAACCTGTGGGTCACAGCCCCTTTGGGGGTCAAACGACCCTTTCACAGGGATCGCCTAAGACCATTGGAAAACACATATTTCTCATGATCTTAGGAACCAAGACACCGCTCCTCTGTTTCCAAGTAGGTCCGCTCACATATGAGTATTAAAGGGTTGGGGCATTAGGAAGGTTGAGAACCACTTCTCTAGAGGAAGGCATTATATGCTCAGTAAGCACCTACTGTTTACTCAGTACCAGGAATAGAAAAATGAAAACCGGTACCATCTGGACCCATAAATAATAGGTTGTCTATTGGCAAGATGACTGTAATGATAACATTTAAATAGTGCAAAGCAAGAACAATATCTATAAAGGGATCCACATGGTGTCTAACATACAGTAGGAACACAATAAATGCTTATTTCCTCCCCTCACAATCCTATCACAAGATTACAGGCCTAGATGGGACCTTAGACCTCATTTAGTTCAACTCCTCGGTTTTACAGATGAAGAAACTGAGTGCAAGTTTTGGGAGTGACTTACCCAAGGTCACATGGCTAATATCTCTCAGAGGTAGGATTCAAACTCAAATCTTGGGTGACTCACAGTTCAGAGCCCTTAGGCCAGTGCCTAGCATGTAGTAGGTGCTTAATAAATGCTGGTTGACTAGTTTGACTTTGCACAAAACCACGCTGAACCTCATGAGGCAGGGAGCATAAGTATTATCCTGAATTCACAGATGGGGAAACTGAGGCAGACAGCGGTGAGATGATTTGCCCACAGTCACATAATGTCTGAGGTAATATTTGAACTCAGGTCCCTACGCCATCTTGAAAAATCCAGACAGAACATTATGAGAATATTTGAAAAAGGACAGAATTCTCAGCTGGTGGAATTGGGGGAGCCAGGAAAGGTGATCGGACAAGGTGGCACCCAAGCTAGGCTTTGAAAGAAGAGAAGGCTTTCAACAGGCAGAGATTAGAGAGGGTCCATGTCAGAAAGACCTGTGCAAATGTGTGGAGGTGGGAAATGGCGGGTTGTAGTTGGGAAACAGCTAGCTCCAAGTTCATTTTGGTTAGAAATTGCAAGCTTGAATATAAAGCAGGACTAAGGAAAATAAGCTGGAGTCAAGAGTAAAGCACGGCTCATAGGCCAGGCTAAGGAGCTTGAATGTAATGCTGGAGATGACAGGGAGCCATGGAAGTTTTTTCAGTAGGGGAGTTACATCAGAATCTATACCTCAGACTATTTTGGCAGAAATACAGAGGATGAATTGGAATCTTGAAAGACTGGAGACAGGGAGAACAGTCAGAAGGCCATTGTTAGAGTCTCTATGAGAGATGCCGAGGATGGGGGCCTTGTGGGTGGAGAGGAAGGGATTTGGGAGCTGCTATGAAAGGCAACGTGACAGCTGATCATTTCCAGCCTGAGCAAGTGGGAGGATGAGAGGACCATCTCTAGCGTCCCTTCCAGCTGGAGTCTGTCGCTCTGGGATTCCTTCTAAATAGATTTTTATTCTCTGGGGCCAGGGGGACTCAGTGAGGAGGGGCTACAGCTCCTGTTCAGGCTAGGATGGGGGCTTGGGCCTTTCAAGAGAAGGCTGGGAATCTTGGTAAAGGGGAATGAGAGGGCTATCAGGCTCTAGATTCCCCCTTTATGTCTCCCTAATCTCAGGGATTCGGGGCCAGAGGGCCCTGCCACCCCATCTCTCAGGACAGTGGAATGAGGAGAGGAGAGGGGAGTAGGGTCTCCAGGCAGCTAGGTCACACTGGACTTTCCCCCTCCCAGACCATGGAGACTGTTAGTGTGCTGTGTCAGGTGGCTCTTGGAGTCTACTCCTGGGTGCTTCTGTTCATTCTCTGTTCATCCAGGCAGAGTTGGAGGGCAAGACCATTAGTCACCTCGGAGTTATGCTGGGGGCCTGGCAGGAGGCCAAGAAAGGAGGGAGGGATGGTCCCAGGGAGAGCCAGGACCCTTCTAATCTCTTCCTTCTGAGTTTAAGCTGGAGTGGAGCAGAAGCCAAGGGTCCTTTTCTTCCTCCTCCAGAGGCTGCTGAAGTGACTGGGCGTCCTGGTCAACTCCAGAGAATCTCTAAGGATTCCTGCCTCCTGACCCTCTAGGCCTGGCCAGGACCAGGTGACAATGCTGCTTAGGAATGTTGGCTCCTAGAATCCACTTTAGATACTGAAACATTCCCTCGGGATCCAGATTGGAGTGGGGGGGAGGAATGGATTAACAGACAGCCTGATTCTTGACAGGAAAACAGAGGTAGCGGTAGTGGGGGGGAGGGGTGAACAGGTCTAGTCCCACAATCATGGGAGAGGGGGAGGCGTGGGAACCAGATCTGGGCTGCATCGTGAATTCCCTGTGCAGCCTTGGGCAAGCTGCCTGCCCTCTCTGGCCTTCAGTTCTCCACCTGTAGTAATAACAGCAATAGTTCAGATTTACAGAGGGCTTTGAACTTGGCAAAGTTTATATTGGGAATCTCAGCCGATAGCCACAGCAGCTTTTGTGGGTGCAGATGCTATTTTTAACCACCATTTACAAATGAAGAGACTGAGACTCAGAGACATGAAGTGATTCGTCCAGGATCTCACAGGTAACTGTCTGGCTGAGACGTAAACCCCAGGGGCAGCCCCAGAACGCAGCAGATTCAGCCCTGAGCTCAGGCCTGGGGGACCCGAGCTGGAATTCAGCCTCAGACACTTACTAGCCGTGTGACTCTGGGCAAGTTTCTTAACCTCTCTCAGCCTGTTTCATGATCTTTAAAATGGATGTAATAATAACTCCTGCCTCTCAGGGCTGTTGTGAGGATTAAATGAGGTAAAAGCCCTTAGGCTCAGTGCCTGGCACACAGTAGGCGCTTAATGGATTCTTGTTCCCTTCTCTGTGTTATGGCCAAGTAAGGGTGGAAAGGATCTAAGTCAGTTAAGTCAGCAAAGTGTTGATAGTCATTTCTGCTTGAAATCTTCCCACGGAGGGCAGCGAGGTATAACTTGGTTGCATTAGGAGTTGGCAGAAACTTGCTAATTGCTATTCAAAGGAAGAACTTGCTAGCATCTCCTCTGGAGGAAAAAGGAGCAGCCAAGTACCAAAAGCCAGCACATGGCCAGGGCAGAGCTCTTCCTTCCTCCCCTCTCCCCTTCCTCTCTCCCCTCTCTGTCTTTCTCCTTTCCTCTTTCCTTCCCTCTCATTCATCTTTCCTCTCTCCCTCCCTTCCTCCTTTTCTTCCTTCCTCTCCCCCTCCTCTTCTCTCCTTCCCTTATCTATCCTCCTCCCTCCCTCCCTCTCTTTCTCCTCCTCCTTCCCTTCCTCTTTCTCTTCCTTCCTCCCTCCCTCACTTCCTCTTTTTCTTCCTTCTTCCCCCTTCCCTCCCTTCCCACCTCCTTTCCTCCCTTTCTTCCTCTTTTCTTCTCTCCATTCCTCCCTCTCGTCCTCCTTTTCTCTCTTCCTCTCCCCCTCCTCTTCTTTCCTTCCTTCCTCCTACCTTCCCTCTTCCTTTCCTCCTTTTTTCCTTCCTTCCTCTCTTTATTCCTCCCTTCCTCTCTCTTTTCCTTCTTCCTTCTCCTTCCCTTCCTCCTTTTCTTCCTTCCTTTCTCCCTCCCTTCCTTCCTCTCTTTTTTCCTTCCTCCCTCCTTCCCCTCTCCTTCCCTCCCTCCCTTCCTTCTTTACTCCTTCCTCTCCCTCTTTCCTTCCTCTCTTTCTCTGTCCCTTCTTTCTTCCTGAGAAGGAGCCAGCAGATCTATCCACAAGAACAGCAGAGTCCTAAGGCACTCACTTCCAGCTGGTGTGAAGGGCAAGGTGACCAGTACATTATGTTTATGTTCCTGCCAGTACCAAGTAACAGCCATGGGCAAACAATGAACATGTTGGTTTCTCTCCCTGGGAAAAAAAGTGAAACGCTTGGTAATGGTCAGAGAAAGGGCTGCTGCTGGTGATTGGTGCTGTCTCTCTCACATTTCTCTTCTGAAGCCTCTACCTTTCACTTGAAGAAGAGATAAAAATATCAGCTTGTTTCCTGCCCAGGACATCACCCTTCCTACCTATGTCTTAGGCTCCTTCAGGAAGTGTCAATTGGCCCCATGAATCACTCACTCTGAGTGGGTGGTACACATCATTAGGTCTGATGGGTTTGGGCAAGCTTTCTATCACCCTCAGGTACATGCCCTGGAAAGTAAAAAGATTTCTCCCTTGCTTGTGTCCAGTGGACAAAGTCAGAGGTCCTTGAGGACCTTGAGGCCAAAAGACCCGAGTTCAAATCCTACCTCTGACTTATGTTGGCTTCATGACCCTAGGCAAGTCACTTAACCTCCGAGTACTCTAGGCACTCTCTAAGACTGTCAGTTGCAGAACCATTGGAGATCTGAAATGCTAGAAAGTGTTTCCCACACCAGGAGTCTCTACATTGAGAATGTCACAGGTCTAGATTTCCCCTCCTCCCACCCCCAAAAGGGAGGAGCAGAAATCAGTCAACAATAGCGAATAAACATTTTAAAAACACCTACTAAATGCCGGGTGATTGGTGCTGTCTCTAAACACTGTGCTAAACACTGAGGATACAGAAAGAAAGGGGAATTTGTGATGTCAACCATCAGTTACTAAAGCAGCATCTCAATCTAGATACAATGGGGAAAGTCAGCCAGATTTGGAGGTACATGCTATATTTGGGGAGAGCATATTATAAAGCTGCCTTTTGCTTTTCTTTGTCTTTCTGGTGCTTAGCATAGAATCCAGCACAGAGTACTGTTTTAAAAAATGCTTATTAACTGAGTCCAGTGGAACTATAGTTGGCTCCCATAGTAAAAATTTTGTAAGGGAAGCTGTCTCAAGATGCATAGGACAGAGAAGGAAGGAAGGAAGGAAGGAAGGAAGGAAGGAAGGAAGGAAGGAAGGAAGGAAGGAAGGAAAAATGGTATTTGAGAATTACATATTTAGATATTGTTGGTACATGACTTTAAAAATAGGACTCCATGCCCAGGCATGGAGTGAGCCTCATGAGCACTTAGAACCTCAAAATTCCAATCAAAAGGAGTTTAAATGGAAAGGTTAAATTTAATAATGTTCGATGAATTGAATTGAAAGGGGCAGGAGGAAGGAAGGAGAGAATTACCTATATGTGGCTACTGAAGCAAAAACCACAGAGAGGAGCAGGAACAATTCAGGCAGAAGAATATAATAGCAGAGAGGACCGATGGTAAATGGAAGACGATATCCAAAAAGAGAGCTAGTGAGTGAATTCATAGCCTCAGTTATCTATATGCACATATGCAAACTCTGACCAATGAAGAAGGCAAATGAGCTATCTTAATACAAGGAGGCAGGATGGGAGTGGGAGGAGAGTCAGGACTACAGGGCGGTTAAAGAAGGATGTATCTTATTCAAAAGAACAAAACAGGTAAAAACATGAGGCAGCATCATGTATGTGTATATGTACACACACGTACATACATACATACACATACATATTAAGAGCCTGCTGTGTGCCAATTCCTGTGCTAATGAGATCGCTCACTGCACAGATCTCTTCCCTGGGCTTTATAGGATGAAATCACAACTGATCAAAAGAAGGATGAACTACTCAATTCTGCCTTCGCTTTTGTAATCTCTGTCAAGGAGAATCATTTTCAAAAAGGGAGGATGGAACAAGAGAATGGTTCAAAGGGAGTAGAAAAGCAAAAGAAGAATGGAGATTTTAGGAAAACTTAGCTATCCTCAGTGAATTCAAGCCAGCAGGCCCAGAGGCATCCCAACCCAGGATACTAGAGAGTGCTGGACCCAGAGTCAGGAAGACCTCAGCTCAGATCTGACCTCAGATACTTGCTAGCTGCACTATCTTGGACAAGTCTTAACCTCCATTTGCCTTTGTTTCCTTACCTATAAAATGGGGAGAATAATAGTATCTACCTTCCAGGATTGCTGTGAGGATCAAATTGGATAATAGCTGTAAAGTGCTTAGCACAGGGCCTGGCGTATAGTGAGCAGCA
The DNA here is from genome assembly GCA_028646575.1 of Pseudocheirus occidentalis. Taxonomy (NCBI): domain Eukaryota; kingdom Metazoa; phylum Chordata; class Mammalia; order Diprotodontia; family Pseudocheiridae; genus Pseudocheirus; species Pseudocheirus occidentalis. The sequence continues at coordinate 28,000,214 of CM053594.1, read as the reverse complement.
TATGAGTGTTAGCTATTATTCTATGATTGCTGAACCATGGACTTCTGGTCTTCAAAGAGATCATTATGAATGAGAGAAGTGCTACAGGATTGGAAATAGTCAAATGTCTTGGAGTGGAGGGGGGGAGAGAGAAAGGGGAAGGGGGGGAGAGAGAAGAGAGAGAAAGAGAAAGAGAGAGAGAGGGAGAGAGAGGGAAACAGAGAGAAAAGAGGGAGAGGGAGATGAGAGGGAAAGAGAGAGAAGAGAGAGAGGGAGAGGGAGATAGAGAGAGAGAGGGAAACAGAGAGAGAGAAGAGAGGGAGGAAGAGGGAGGGAGAGAAGAAGAGTGAGAAAGGGAGAGACAGTGGGAGAGTAAAAGGGAGAGAATTCTGGACTTGGAGTCAGAAGAGGCCTAGATTCAAATCCAAATTCGGACATGTATTAGCTGTGTGATTTTGGGCTGTCAACCTCTGGTTTGTGAACATCTTAAAAAAAGGAAGTGGTTAACACAGAGTCGGTGTGGCTTCATCATGAGCAAGTTGTGCCAAAATGACCTCATTTCTTTTTTCTTCCTCTGACAATGCTACAACATGGGCAGAACAGTTATCATGGCTTACCTAGGTTCCAGCAAAACAGTGCATGAAATCTCTCACTGTTGCCTTGTAGACCAGAGGCAGAGATATGAACTAACTGGCTAGGTGGTACAGTAGAAAGAGCTCTGAGTCTGGAGTTGGGAAGACCTGAGTTTAAATCCAGCCTCAGACACTTACTAGCTGTGTGACCCTGAACAAGTAAGTCACTTAACCATGTTTGCCTTGGTGTCCTTATCCATAAAATGTGGATAATAATACCTACCTTGTACATGTTGAGAGGATCAAATGAGAAGATAATATTTTTAAAGTGCTTTAGCACAGTGCCTAGAACATTTTGTTGTTGTTCATTGTTGCTAAGTTGTTTCAATCATGCCTGTCTCTTTGTGACCCCATATGGTGTCTTTTTGACAAAGATATTGGAGTGGTTTTCCATTTCCTTCTCCGGTTCATTTTACAGATGAGGAAACTGAGGCAAATAGGGTTAGATGACTTGCCCAGGGTCATACAGCTAAGACATTATCTGAGGCTGGATTCAGTCTCATGAGGATGAGTCTTCCTGATTGATTCCAGGCTATATCTACATACTCTAGCTGCCCTAGCAGGCACATAGTAGGCACTATATAAGGACTAGCAATTACTATTCCTAAATTATGGGACAGTTGGGTGATTTTGGAACTGATCTAACTAATCACTAGGCCAAAAGAATAGCCAGTAATGCAATTAATGTCAACTTAATGTGTCTAATGGAGTGGCCAGAGATCTGTCCTTGGCTAAGGCCTACTTAACTTTTTTTTATCAGTTACTTGGACAAAGGCATGAACAAGTCATTCTTATCAGATTCCCAGGTGACAAGGTTAAGAACAATAGCTAACATTTGCTATTTAGCCACTTTCAGTCATGTCTGACTGTTTGTGGCCTCATTTGGGGCTTTCTTGGCAGAGATATTGGAGTGGTTTACCATTACCTTCTCCAGCTCATTTTACAGATGAGGAAACTGAGGCAAGTGAGGTTAAGTAACTTACCTAAGGTCACCCAGCTAGTGTCTGAGGTCAGATTTGAACTCAAGTTTTCCTGACTCTAGGCCTGGCACTTTATCCACTGTGGTGCCACCTAGCTGCCCGACAGCTAACACGCTGGATGACAAAATCAGGGTTCAAAAGGACCTTCATAGACTAGAATGAATTTTGGGTCAAATCTAATTAAATGAAATTCGGATTGGGATAAACAAATACTATACTTAGGTTCATATAGAGGAAGACAAAACACAAAGGAAGCTGAAAAGTGTGTGTGGGGAGTCCTTTCTGCATGCATAATCTCTCCCAATTTTGCCCTCTTGCCTTTATTAACCCAGCCACCAACTTGGCCAATTCTACCACCTCTCTCCTAGGTTGTTGCCATCGGCCCCAGTTGGTCTCCCTGCCTCCAGGCTTTCCTTTCTCCAGTCCTTCCTCTTCATAGCTGACCAACTGATGCTCCTAAAATGCAAGTCTGCTCCTGTCACTCCCCTCCTCTAGAAGCTTTAGTGGTTCCCTGGTGCCTCTAGGATAAAGCACAAACTCCTCTGCTTGGCATTTAAATTTCCTCATGGTCTGCCTCCCGTTCCTCCTCTCAAACTTACTTCCAGGTACTTCCTCTCACTTACTCTGTGGCTACATTGTTACCTGTATATGACATTACATCTCCCACCTCTGTTCCTTTGCACAGGCTGTGTCCTGGGTCTGGATGTTCTCTCTGCTCACCCTTCAAGTGTTGTCTCTTCCAAGCTGCCCTCCCTGATTCCTCCCAGGTGCTAGCCCACCCTCCCCTCCCCTGCTGTGATGTTATGTCTTCTGTTTACTTTTCTTGGTATGTGTCATATTCCTCAAGTATAATGTAAGGCAGGGGCTGGCTCATCTCTGCTTTTGCATCCCCAATGACTGGCACATTTCTTTTTTTAGGTCTGGCCTGGGATCCTCCACCCAGGGCTCTTCCAGTGAGGAAGATGCCTCTATCAAAGCAGAGAGTAATAGCTCTGACGATTCTAGTCTTAGACATTGACTACATGTGAGTCAGGGTGGTAGATTCGGAGCTGGAGGAACCTCAGAGGTCAGAGAGTCCAACCCCTCCCTCCATTTTACAGTGGGCCCAGGGAGGGGAAGTGACCTGGTCAAGGGCACACGGAGAGTGAAGCGGCAGAGCCAGGGATGAAAAGAGTCCCCTTACCCCCACCTGAGGCCAGCGTTCCTCCCTGCTTGTCACTGCTTGTACATGTGCCCCCCAAGGTGCCGGCCAGCCAGCCACTATGTAGCTGACACAGAGTAAGTGTTTAATAAGTACCTGGTGAATAAATAGAAGGAAGGAAGAGAAAGAGAAAAAAGAGAGAAAAAGAAAGTTGCATTAAGAGAGAGTGTGTCCACAGTGAGAGAAATGATGATTCCATGGTCCTCCATGGTCCATAGTCAGACCACAACTAAAATGCTGTCCACATAACTAGGTGTCACAATTCATGAAGGACATTGGTGAAGTGGAACCAGTCCAGAGAACAGTGGTCAAGATGGTCAGAGGTCATGTCATAAGATCTAAAGCCCTTAACAGCCCAGTTCCAGCCTCCCTCTCTAGTGTCATCGCACACTATTCCCCGCACCATACGCTTCTCTGTTTGTCACATGACACATCCCATCTCCCATCTTCATGCCTTTGCCCACGATGTACCTCATGCCTGGAGTGCCCTCCCTCCTGACATCCTTTGTTTCTTTCAAAGCTCCCAAGTGCCTTTCTTGATTTTCCTCCCTTCCTCCCACCTCGTCCCTCCTGCTGCTACTGCCGAACTGCCCTGTCATTAGCATGTTGTATATACTGATACATACATACTGCATATTGACTGGGTACCCTCGTGGGCCAACTTCACTGCAGCAAGGAAGTTCTGTATTTTTCCCCAACTGATTCCATATCTGACTCCCCATGGAAGCTATTCCAAACCTTCTCTTCCCTCCTCAACTCCCTCACACATCTCCTTCCCCACCCTTCAGCTGGAGCTCTTGCCTCTTTGGTGAGAAGTAGAGGCAGCAAGTGGTGTCGTGGCCTGGAGTCAGGAAGAGCTGAGTTCAAATTCAGCCTCACACGCTTACTAGCTGTGTGACCCTGTGCAGGTCACTTAATCTCTGTTTGCCTCAGTTTCTTCAGCAGCAAAACGCCAATAACAAAAGCATCCTACTTTGCAGACTTGTGAGGACCAAATGAGAGCATAATATTTGTATAGAGTGCTTAGCGCGTGTGGTTCCTGACACATAGTGGGCTGTTTTCTCACCCGCTATCTCAAAATCTGACATCACTTCTTCTTTTCTGCTCCTCTCCTCCAGCCTCTGACAAAGAGGCAGCCTTTCTTGCTAAGACCAATCTCTCTACATGTGCCCTGGGTCCCATCCCTTCTGTCTTCTCCTGCAGATTATAACCTTGATTATTCCCTCACTCTTCAACCTCTCAGTCAATTGATGAGCATTTATTAAGCATCTACTATATGCCAGGAACAGTACTAAGCACTAGGGATACAAAAAGAGGCAAAAGACAGTCCCTGCCCTCAAGGAGCTTACAGTCTAATGGGACAACATGCAGACAAATATGCACAAACAGGCTATGTCCAGGATAAATAGGAAATCGTTAACAGAGGGAAGGCATTGGAATTAAGAGGGGCTGGGGAAGGCTTTCTGGAGGAGGTGGGATCTTATTTGGGACTTACAGGAAGCCAAGGAGGCCAGTAGGGAGTGTGAAGGAGCAAGACCTACTATCTCTCTACTGGTCCTTTGCCTGCTGCTTTCATACAGACACTCTCCCATCCTTTAAATTAAAACAAAGAGCCTTTATGAGACTCTGTCGTCCCCTCAGGTTGTTCTCCTCTTGCTCCTCCTTTTTCTCAGCCAAATTCCTAGAAAAAACTGTCTACACTGGCTGTTTCCATGTCCTTTCTTCTCACTCATTCCTCAGCTTCTTGCAGATTGGATCCCAGCATCATCACTCGACTGAAATGGCTGTCTTTGAAGGTGCCAGTGATTCTTTACTTGCCAAACCAATGGGTCTTCTCCTTGAGTTTTCTGCTGCAGCTGACACAACTGACTAATCGCCCTTTTCTTCCAGTAGTCTGCGCTCTCTGAGTTTTCTGGACACTGCTCTCTTCTGCTTCTAATAACAGCAACAACAGTTAGAATTTATACAGCCCTTAAAGGTTTGCAAAGTGCTTTATAAAAATTATTTTGTGTGATCCTATCAACAATGCTGTGAGGTAAATGCTAATATTATCCCCGTTTTATAAATTGAGACAGATAAGGGTTGATTGACTTGCCTACGGTCCCACTGCTTGTGTCAGAGATGGGATTCTTGACCCCAAGTCTCATGCTCCATCCCGTGTCAACCAGCTGTTTCCTGCCTGACCCAGCTCTTTCCCTGGTGCCTTTGCATCATTCATATCATGACCCCAACTGTTGTATCCCTCCAAAGTTCTGTCCTAGACCTTCTCTTTTTTCTCTTCCCATCTTCCCTCCCTCCTTCCTTGCCTTTTCTCCTTCCTTCTGTCATTTCTCTTCTCCCCTCTTCTCCTCTCCTCTTTCATCTTGATACCTCTCTGTTTCTGGCTCACTGTCTCTGTCTCCCCACCTTCTCTCCCTCTCTCTGTCCTTCTCTATTTCTCCCATTTCTTTCTTCTCTTCCCCCTCTCCTCCATTCTCTCTCTCCTCTCTCCCTTTTCTCTCTCTCCCCTCTCCTCTCTCTCCTCCCTTCCCCACTCTCCCTCCTCCCTCTTTTCTTCTGTTTCTCCTGCCTCTCTCCTCTCCCTCTTCCCCATCCTCTCTGCCCTCTCTTCTCTCTTCCCCCTCCTCTCCTCTTCTCTGTCCCTCTTCCCTCTCTGTCTCTGTCTTTCCCTCCCCTCCCCCAATTCCCATGGAAGTTTAACTGTTTCTCTAAGTAGCCCATGACTCTCAGCCTCATAGATCCATCACCAGTCTCCCCCTGACCTGCAGCCCCACATCCCCAGCTACCTACTGGACTTCTCAAACTGGCTGTACTATAGATATTTCAAACCCAACACGCCCCTAACTCTTCCCCTGTTCCAAACTTCCCTCTTTCTGTAGAAGGCACCACTGTTCTCCCAGTCCCTCAGGTTTGTAACCTCAGTCATCTCCTGGACACTTCACTCTCCCTCCCCATTCTACCTCCACCGTGTCTCCAGCATCTGAACCCTCCCTTCCCCTCCCCTCAGACAGCTGCTACCTTAGTTCAGGCCATTCTCCTAGACTATTGCAACAACCTCATCATTGGTCTGACCTCCTCCATTCTCTCTCCATTCCAGTCCAAACTCCATGCTGCTCCCAAAGTCATCTTTCTAAAGCAAAGATCTGACCATGTCCCACCCCTCCTCTGTGACCTCCTGTGGCTCCCTGTTGCCCCAAGATAAAATACAAATGCCTCTATTTCACTTTTAAAGCCCTTCACAGTCTGGCCCCAAACATCTCTCCGGTCCCATTGGCCATCACCCCCCTCCCACACCTGACAATCCAGGCAAACTGGCCTTCACTCAGTGCTTGGCACGTGATGCTCCATGTTTCATCTCAGTGTTTTCCACTGACTATACCCCTATGCCTGGGACACCCTCCCCTCTTCCCCTCTGCCTCTCAAGATGCAGCTTAGACTTCATCTAATGAGGCCTTTGTGCCCCCCAATTTCTAGTGCCCTCAGTCTCAAATCACCTTCTATTTACTCTCTCCTCTGTCTCTGTATAGACTGTGTGTACACACATAATACAAATGGTAGATTCTTTGTTCTTTGTTATTGCTGTTGTTACCTGAAAGGCTTACTCTCTTGGACCCCAGCAGCCAAAGGAGCAGGGGGTGAAAGTTGCAAAAACTCATATCCAGGGCCTGGGCCACCCAAAAGGATATTGGGATGCCTTAGGAGGTAATGGGTGTCCCACCACTGAAGGTCTTCAAGCAGAAACTGGCTGACCACTTAATCAAAAATTTACTGGGTATATTTATAAAGGGCAGCTAGATGGTGCAGTAGATAAGAGTGCTTGGTCCGGAGTCAGGAAGACCTGAATTCAAATCCAGTCTCAGATACTTACTAGCTGTGTGACCCTGGGCAAATCACTTAACCCGTTTGCCTCAGTTTCCTCATCTGTAAAATGAACTGGAGAAGGAAATGGCAACCCCCTCCAGTACCTCTGCCAAGAAAACCCTAAATAGGGTCATGAAGAGTTGAACATGACTGAGAAAAATTTAACAACAATGGACAACAACAGAATGTGTCAGGCACTGTGTCTGTGAAGAACTGGACATGATTGAAAACAACAGAACAGGAAATTAATAAAGGAAATTCTTGGTCAAGTATGGTAGGACTGGTTGGCATTTGATTGCTCTTTATCCCTATTTCTCAGGTCAGGAAGACTATGACCGCCTTCGTCCACTGTCGTACCAGAACACTCACCTTGTCCTTGTTTGCTATGACGTCATGAACCCCACCAGTTATGACAATGTGCTCATTAAGGTGAGGGCTCTGTTCCCCACAACCTCCAACTCCAAGAGCTCTGAGCCCTGGTCCCCTATGCTGACCCCTCTGCAGGTCCCTGGGTGAGGCTGATGGGAAAAGGTCAGCACCATGGAAAGTTCCTGCTGGAAAAATGGTAGCAGGTGAAGTCTGGGATTATGAAATATGGCTACAGTCTACAAAGTCCCCATAGGCACGGCATCTTGCCATACATAGTCCCTACCTAGAGCCGGGCTGACTCCAGCACATAGCCACCCCTATGATTGCTCAGAGATCATGGGAATCACAACTTACTTCCTTCTAACAGCACTTTCAGGGTTTTGAAGTCTGCAACAATCCTAAAATGTGAGTAGGGCAAGGATCATCATCCTGTTTTCAAATGAGGCAACTGGGATTGAGAGAGATTTAACAAATTGGCCAAGGCCACAAAGATATTGAGTGATGATGCTGGGAGCCAGGAACCTAGAACAAGCCATTCACCCCTCCATCCATAAGATGGGGCTAATCACACCTACTTCACAGGCTTGGAATGAGAGCAAAATAATGCGTGTAAAAACCTTAAAACAGTGTATAAATGTTAGATTGCTCTTATTATTTATTATTACTGTCAGAGGGGTAGGGTAAAGAGTGAGCCTCAGGACCCAGACCCGGCTTCCAAGCCTTCTAACAACACTGTGTAACTGTGGATAAGTCACTTTGCCTTTACCAGACTCAGCTTCCTCATCTATGAAATGGATGCCATAATAGCACCTACCTCAGTGACAACACTCCAAGATTTTAAGTTGCATAGGAGATGTCAGTGTGCATTGGTAAAGGGAGTTTTCTCATCTGGGAACATACCAATAATTTTAATTTCATATACAGGTCTGGTCTTTTAATCATTATTATTTAGAGCCACATAGGCCCTCAGTGATCATCTTACAGAAGAGGAAACGGGCCTGGAGAGAAATAGCTCAGCTGTTACATAGGTAACAGCCGGGATTCACATCCGCTCACCTCACCCTCTGTCACAGATTTGGATGGACATTATGGAAATGACTGGCTCTGGAATCAAAGGACCTGGGTTCAAATTCTTACTGCCTTGTGATATGGGGGGCAAGTCCCTTCCCTTCCACAGGTCTCAGTTTCCTTATCTGTAAAATTTGGGAGGGTAGACTAGATTATCTCTGAGGTTGCTGCTTGGATGACCTTGGACAATTCCCATCCCATCCTTGGGGTCTCAGGTTCTTCTTCTGTAGAATGAGGGGTTGGCTAAGCTAGCCTCTGAACTTTCTTTCAGCTCAACATCTAGGCTCCTATAGTATCCATTGTTCTGGGCACTTGCTATGATGCCCCCACTCCCCTGTGCTATGACTCAATGCTACCTATGCCATCTACTCCATCCCCCTCCAGTGGTACCCTGAGGTCACTCACTTCTGCCACGGGACACCCATGGTTCTCATTGGCTGCAAGACGGACTTGCGAAAGGACAAGGAGCAGTTGCGGAAGCTACGAGCTGCTGACCTAGAACCCATCACCTATGCCCAGGTCAGTGGCGGCTGGAGACTTCTCTGATCCCTAGCATGTTACAGGTCCCTTCTCGATCAGTGTAAGCATGATTATCTAGACTGCTCTTGCATGAACTGAGGCTGCCACCACAGGGTCTGTGACTTTTAAGTGCTACTGTGTTTAAAAATCTCACTCTCTCCCTGTCTCTTGTCTTTCTCTCGGCTGTCCCTCCTTGCAGCCTGAGATTCATCTGGCAGAAGCTGAGCTCCTTTATGGGACCAGCACCTGCCTCACAACAAACAGTCCTTTATTTTCCATCAACACAGACTGGTAGAGGCCAGTCCTGGGGTGGAGAGGACAGGGGGCATCTGGGTCTGGTGAGGAGGCAGCAATCCAATCCACAAACTCCATCTCTTCCATCACCCATTCTATGTAATCCTCCCAAACTGTATCAGGCCAAGGAAGCAGGGTTGGAAGGATCATTGGGTAGGGGGTGAGAATTGAGGCTTCCTGCCAATGCTAATCTCCTGTGCTCAGGATTACCTTGCCCAAGTGACTCCCCCATGTCCCTGAGCTGCTAGTGATTAAAACGGGACCCTGCTGCCTCCACAGGGTGAGAGTGCCTGCCAACAAATGAAGGCAGCCCTGTACCTGGAGTGTTCAGCCAAGTTCCGGGAAAACGTGGAGGACGTGTTCCGAGAGGCCACCAAAGTCGCCCTTAGTGCCCTCAAGAAGGCCCAACGGAAGAAAAAACGGCATATCTGCCTGCTGCTGTGATAGGCTCCCAGGTCCTGGATAGCCCCTGGATGGGCTGGGCCGGCCGTCTTTGTCTCTCCAGTCTCCTGTGGAGCTAGTGACTGGGGAGGGAGGGGGGAGGGTGACACCAGTGCAGCTCTGGGAAGGGACTTTAGACCCCATCCCCAGGTGAGTCCTTTCCCAGCTCTCAGTCAGGGCAGAGCTGGCAAGATCCCCAGAGGGCATACAGTGCCTCCCATGGAACACACAGCCCTGATTCCTTTCTGCCTGGTTGGAGCCAATCTCTTGGGTTTGGTCCTCATGCTGAAAGGAGGGTTTGGAGGCTGCCCAGCTCAGGCGACTTATTAATCCACATCCACTTATTAATAAGCACCTCATACCAGGTTCTGTGCTAGGTGTTAGGGTCATAAAGATGACAAAACAATCCCTACCCTCAAAGAGCTCCCATCCTATCAGGCACTGGGGAGAAAGGAGTTGTCGCTTGGGTCTAAGCGTCCACCTCCTGTTAAGCAAACCACATAGACTGCTGTTTTTCCCCTTCATCCCAGGGAGGTGGAGGGGGGGGGGGTCAGTCAAGCCCTCTGGCCTAAGCACAGGACTGATCCAGGGAGAACGTGCAGGGGGCACCAGATGTGGCCTTGGACAGAAGGGAAAGCTCCCTGGATGAACTGCTTGGAGAGGCCGATGCCCACCATCAGCAAGATGGACAGTTGTTTGGGTGGATTTTCACTGAGGTCTTCCTGTTCGATACAGGCTGGACTAGCTGACCTCTGAAACCCTATTGTGCTGAGTCTTTTGGTCACCCAGCTGACAGAGGGGACGCCTGCTGTCAGAGGCAAGCCTAACAGACACTCTGGAATTCCCAAAGACCCTTTCTTACACCATCTTGGCCACATTCAGTTTGACATTAAAAACCACCACTGGTACGAAAGATATGACACTTGGCCTGTGGCCCTGTTACTTGGTTGGGAAAAGACACTGAGTAGGGAAGACCACTAATGTCTGGGAGGCAGATAGCCAGAGAAGTCCATTCCATTGTGCCTTGAACAACCCCCTTTCATTTCCCAAACCCCGGATGGCCAAGATAACAGGCCTTACTCCCTTTCCTTCCTGCACCCAGAGCCCTGGGTCTATCAGAGAGTTGCAGACAGTAACCACCAGCTCTCAGATCCTGCCTGCCTTCCTCTCACTCAAACACAACTGTGTCTTGAATTCCCCCTATCCCACTCTCCTGCTTATTTTACAGCTGGACAAACTGAGGCCCAGGAGGGAGGGGGAATTAATCAGAGAGATACTCCCATCCTCTCTGCTCTGGGGTGTGAAGGTAGACCAAGAGGTTCTGAGTTCTGGAGGAAGGATCAGAAGCCAGGGCCCAGAAACACCCTTCCTCTTCCATCAAAGAGTCCCTTAGAATGGGTCAACAGGGCCAGGGTTGGAGTCTACAGAACCAACCCCCCCCACCACCATCCCCTTTGCTGGGTCATACTGAGCAGGTACCCATCAGCATCACAGCCTCAAATAGGAACAGCTGTCTCCCTTTAAATCCCACCCTTTCAAAGAAAGCAGGCTTCAGACAAGTGAGAATTTTTATTAAAAATGGAAACCATCCCAACATCTGGGAGGGAGTGGCGGTCATCTGAAGACTAGGAAGATGGGGGAGGAGAAAGAATTTGGGGGGAGATTCAGGCTGGTGTTGGCTGGTCATAGCTGCTCTCCACCCCCCACCCTACCAAGATGGTGGCACTTGGGGGAATTACCCACAGGAGGGGGGCAGCACAGATGCCAGATCACTTAAAACAGCAGATTCAAATTCTAATTCTTGGCTTTCTCCTCCTTCCTTCAAGCTCTCCTCCCTCCCTACAAATTCACCTTTTGAATGATGTCTCCCAGTAGCCTGCATTCCTAGGACTTTAAGGCTGGCTGGAAAAGAGTTCTAGTCCAGGCCCAGTTTTCCCTGAGTGTGCCCACACTGACCTTGGAGGGGGCATCTAGAGTTGGGAAGTTGCTGTTCAGCCACACCTCCGTGCACCCCAACTTCAAAGTCATGGACATTCAGTGGCCCACAGCACCCTCTGCTGGTGCTGCTCAAGAATTGCCATCCACTCTTCAGACCCAAGCAAGTCTAGGGGAGAGGTGGGCATGCAAGGCCCTACAGAGGGGCACTAGGGGCTTGAGAGGAAGACGGTGGCTTTAGAATCATAGCTGGAAGTGGCTTCAAGGACCTTATTCTAAGCCCCCTTTAAACAGTAGGAGTATGGAAGCCCAGAGAGGAGGGAATGGATGGCCAACACTCAATTAAGGGACAGCCAAGATTTGAAAATAGGCCTTCTGTCTCCAAATCCAATATTCTTTCCACTATCCCCAGCGGAGTCCAGCAGGGGAACCTTAGGCACGTGCACCAAAGCCTGTGTCTTGTCTTGTAAATATTCATCCCCCCTCTCTCCAACACAAACATGTTGGGAGGTATAAGGAGAGGGGAAGAAGTCCCAAGGAAAGGCAGGAGGGTGAGAAGTCACCAAGGCTTGGCCCCAGGAGGCACGCTGCCACCGGAGACACGAAGGGAGAAGAGACAGGAGAGGAGAGAGGCCCAGAGACCATGACGACAATGACCATGATGCTGCTGAAGAGATGAAGTGGTTCTCTAGGACCTTAGCAAATGAGCCACGGTGGGGTAGGCAGGAGGGAAGAGGGGAAGATCCTGGGGGAGTAGCAGCAGCATTCTGAGGGAGGGGGGAAAGGCCCACAGGACACTGAAGGATTCATTGCCCTTTTTCATCTTCTTGTGCTACAACAGCAGGGCAGAGCCCAAAGTTCACCTCTAAACAGAAATCTGAAATTTCTGTTTCAGGAATTTCAGGAATAGGGAGATGCTGAAACATGCTTGCTCTCCTGCTCCCATACAGCTCAAGGCGGGGAGAGCACCCTAGAAGGGACGCTGTCGGATGGCAGCTACAAGGGCAAGAGAGGTCTCTGGTTCCAGGGAAGTGGGGAAGGCCCAGTCTTAAATAACAGACACAACAGGGAACCAGGTATCTAGATTGGGGGAGGGGCACAGGTCTGGGATAACACTGAATGGAAAGGTTCACATTCTTCTAGTCTCCAGCTAGGTGTGATGGAGGTCCCAGGGCCGGCTCCCAGTGCCCCAGAGAGACCAGAGAGGAGCCACCTGGGAAATCGTGTCCAAGACAGCAAGGTCCCCCCAGTGTTCCCCTAGCTGGGTAAGAGTCCAGGGGTGCCAGGGCAGGGAAGGCATCGCTGCTCATAACTTCACCTTGTCTCTATTCTTCTGGAGTTTGGCATGCACAACTTTGAGTGTGGTCAGGAAATTGCCCAGGAAGAGGATGAGAAACGTGATGGCCAAGACAAAGACCTGGAAAGAGGAAGAGAGGAATTGAGATGGGTCTGGAAGAAAGGCAAGGGCTCAGCGCCAAGTTTCTCATTGGTGTGGGTCTCCTGGTGCAGGGACTGAACACCTCTTCTCCTCCCCCCGACCCCAGATCAGTTCACACCACAGCTCCCTAGCCCTGAGGGTCAAGGTAAAGTGGACAGGAGGGTGGATACCTGCTTCCCAACTTCAAAGGGAAGACCCTGGCCTGTCTGCAGGAACTGTCCTGCATCTCACACTCCGCCCCCCACTCCTCCTGATGGGGAGATCTCAGGAGAGCCAAGCCCCAGGGCAATGGTGGAAGGGCAGAGGGCACCTAGGCCTCCACCCCTACCCCCACCAGTCCCCCATACCTGCCACTCTTTGCATTCTTCATGGGTAGAGAGTTCAAACAGCGTGATGGCATTATAAAGCTGCCAGAACTGGAGAAAGAGAAATCTCTGCTTAATGTCAGAGTGGGTACCTCTATAGACTCAGGAAAAAAGGAATCATTTGAACCTCAAATGGAGTACGGAGGCCTTGCTCTTCTTCCCCAATGGGGACCAAAATGCAGTGGTAGAGCTGACCAGGATCTGGGCCCAATGTGCCAGCATGACGCACATGGGCCATCCCTGAGCCCACTCCCATCCCCACTGGGTCCAGACCCCTTAGGCGCCTAGGCTGGGGAATTCTCTGAATCCCTACTCAGAATCACAGTTTTAAATGCATAAAATAAAATACCAGAAAGTATAAAAAAAAACAATTAGATTGAAACAGATATTCATTTTTCCCATCCAAGGTATCCAATGAGATAACAAAAACTACAAAGTAGAAACCTTTAATTAAAGCACTCTATTGATGCTAGCTTTTATTACTGGTGTTGTTATGAACAGAGCTCCTGCAATTGATCCATAGGCCCCCTGGGGCTCTGGGGACCCCAGGTGAAGGACCCCACCTTCTTCTAGAGGCTTCCGGCCCTCACTGGAGAATTCATAATCTCCTAAGCCTGACAGCAACGTGTGCTACTATTATTTAGTTATCAGGGATAGGTGACAGGGACTGGACCGATTTTACTGGTACCAGGAAGTCCCAGGTGTGGAAACTCCAGCCATGACTCTGAAACTTATAGGCTTAGAGACCCTCAGCTTCCTCATCTGTAACAGCGCACTCACCTCCCAAGGCTGTTGTGAGGGTCAGGTGAGATAACATTTGTAAACCGCCTGGCACGTTGCAGGCGCTAAACCAACGCTCGTGGTTAGTGTTGTCATTACTGCTCATTCCTAACTCCGAGGCCAGCTCTTCGTCCACTACACCATCATCATCAATGCAAAGATTAGGCCATTATTACATCCCTCCATCATTATCATTCCTATTCTGACCGCCGTGTCAGCAACACACCAAGACCCTGCTCCGACAGGCCCATTGCCCAGATCAACCACGGCACGGAGGAAGACTGACCGGGAGTAGCGGGCCCTCTCTGGGTCCCAGGGATAACTTACATGACCACAGAACAAGAACGGTAGGAGAAAAGTAAGGCCCCTCCACATCCACGACTGGAATCCCTCTGTGGAAAAGGACACAGAGTTGGGACACAGGAAGAGGTCACATGCACATCAGGGAGTGGGCGCGACGGCGGCGGATGCCCTCCTTCCAATCTCGCCGTCTTTGTCTGTCTGTCTGTCTCCGTACCTGTACTTCTTCCCTGGTTTCTCTCAATTACCCAACAGCTACATGACTGATACTGTTCAGACATTTCAGTCGAGTCTGACTCTCCACAATCCCATTTGGGGTTTTGTTGGCAAAGACCCCGGAGCAGTTTACTGTCTCCTTCTCAAGTTCATTTTACAGATGAGGAAACCGAGGCTAGCAGGGTGAAGTGACCTGTCCAGGGTCACACAGCTAATAAAGTGTCTGAGGCCAGATCTGAACTCAGGTTTTCCCGATTCCAGGCTCACCGCTCTATCCACTGCGCCAATTTATGAAATGACTCTGGGCAAAAGTCACCTAACCGGTCTCGGCTCCCTTACACATTTTCCTCGTCTGTGGATTGGCTAGAAAGAGCATTGTAAACCTTTGAATGCTAAACAAATCTGCGATTATTATTCTGTGAGAGTTCTTGAAGAAAACACAGATCACAGGATCATGGTTTTTGAGCCACGATGGATTTCAGAGATCCTCTGGTCCAGGGGTCAAACAGTCAGCCCAACTTGGCCGACAGGGCCCCCCAATGTGGCCTGAACCAGATTCAAATGAAATTAGGAAATTAACAAAATGAATCAAAATACAACAGGATAATGTGAATATGTGGTTTTCTAAGTCGATAAGCAGCCCACAGGGATCCCCAGGCACAGTTGAGTGGCCCTATTTTCATCTGACATCACTATTTTAACGTAACCCTTTTAAATAAGAGACAAGGAAATGTAAATCCAGATAGGCTGCAACCTTTCCCCAAAACCACACAGGTAGTAAGTGGTAAAGCTGGGAATTGAATCTCAGGTGTCTAACCAGTGAAATCAAATTTGACCCAATAAGGAGGAAAAGCCAATGAGGATGAGTGGGCAAAGGGACCCAATGAAGCCTTGGAAGAAACGCCTGAAAAGTTAGGATTCTATACATAGTAAAATGCCTTTAAGTTCTCCAAAGCAAATGTCATTGGCTGTGTTGAAATCCAATGTTCAACTTTTTTTTTTGGGAGGGCAGTTGGGGTTAAGTGACTTGCCCAAGGTCACACAGCTAGTGTGTGTGTGTGTGTGTGTGTGTGTGTGTGTGTGTGTGTGTGTGTGTGTTCAGTGTCTGAGGCTGGATTTGAACTCAGGTACTCCTGACTCCAGGGCCAGTGCTCTATTCACTGCGCCACCTAGCTGCCCCTCAATGTTCAACTTTTAATAAAACCTTTATTTTCCTACATAGATGTGTCCTCCCCTAAAAAAAAAAAAAAAAGTTTGGGGCAGCTAGGTAGCAAAGTGAGTAGAGCACCGGTCCTGGAGTCAGGAGGACCTGAGTTCAAATCTGGCCTCAGACACCTGACACAACTAGCTCTGTGACCTTGGGAAAGTCACTTAACCCCAAATGCCTTGCCTTCCCCCTTCCAAAAAGAAAAAGAAAAAGAAAATAAAAGGATGTGTCCTTGGTGGAGGCAACTTGGCAGCTAAGTACTCACCCACTGTGAGGTCCAAGTGATTCCTCTCTCCCAGGGCCCGCAGTCTGTAGAGGCATCCACTCTGATAATAGTATTGTAGGAACTGGACACAGCCTGTGGAGGGGCAGGGGGTAAGAATCTGTGGTGCTGGGTTGGACAGCTCCCAGGCAGAGGTCACCATATTGTGACCTCCTGTGGAGCGGAGCTCAGAGGCCAGCCGAGGAAATCGAGGTTCAGAGAAACCCAGTGACCTTCCCAAGGTCATTTAGGCAGTATCAGAGGTGAGATGTGAGCCCAGACCCTCCGACTGAGTTAGAGTTCTTTCTCGGGGGCGGCTAGGTGGCGCAGTGAATAGAGCACCGGCCCTGGAGTCAGGAGGACCTGAGTTCAAATCCGGCCTCAGACACTTAACACAAAAACTAGCCGTGTGACCTTGGGCAAGTCACTTAACCCCAACTGCCCTCCAAAAAGCAAAGAGTTCTTTCTCCCTGGAACTCCTTCAAAGGCCAAATCACACTAAGGCGAGGGAAGTATACAGAAGGGGGCCATCTAAACGCCATCCTGCCCCCAAGCAGTTCTCCATAGATATTTTCAGTTCATGTGTTGAAAAACCTAGAAGATACTTGACCTGGAAGGGGTGAGGAAGCCTTTGTGTCAGGGCTCAGAAAAAACTCAATGGGCCAATACTGGGAATCCCAGACCACCTCATGATGTCAGGAGGGGCTGATTCTGGCAGAAAAAGCAGCCTCCTCTCCCTCGAATTTCAGTCCAGGCAGTCTGGTCTGCTCCTTCCCCAGGTGCACTCTGACCCCACTCCTTGGGCACCCCAATCCCCCTCCCTGATATACAGATGGCAGCCAAGGGGAGGCCCTACCTTGGGGCAAAGGGGAAGGGAAGAGGCACTCACTCTGAAAGATGGAAAAGGCTAAAAACTGATTTCGAAACTTCTGATAGATGAGTCCATTCGGCCTGGAGGGGAGAGAAAAAGTGAAAAAATATACAAGACCAGATTGTCAAATCAGAAATGACAGCATCACCCATCCCTCTATCACGCACTCCCCGGGCCCCTGAGCCGGACACACACACAGTGAGAAGAGGGTGATGCCTTTGGTTCTGCTAACCCTTCTCTGCCAGAGACACCGAGCTCCCCAAAACTGAGGTCACAGAAAAGCGGAGCTTCCCAGCTCACTGATGCCCTAAGCGCCTGGGGCCAGGCCCCAGCCCAATGCAGTCCAGCCATACCTCCTACCTCCCGAGGTCCCTGGGTGAGACCTTCTGTGCTACTGTCTCTGCCCCTCTCATTCTGCTCCCTCTCTCCACCTCCTCATTCTTTTATCTCCGCCTTCTCACTCTGTTCTTTCCTCTCTGCTCTCCCCCACTGTGTTCTTTCTCTCTTCCTTCCTCCTTCTCTGATCTTTCTCCTCTGTCTTTCGTTCTGTTCTCTCCCTCCACACCATTCTGTTTTCTCTCTCATGCTGTTCTTCACCCCTACCTACCCCCACCCATATCTGGAGGCACAGGCCCAACATTAAACCTTCATTCCCTGAGAAACCCAAGAGGGCTCATGGCTCTCCATCTGGGCTCCCAATTCTGGGAGCAGCTGGTCTCGGGCCCACAGACTCCCTCCCTTGCTCCTTGGCCAAGGAGTCCTCTTGGAGCTGTGTCCTTAATGGCCATCCAGTCTGGATCCAGCCCAGCCTTTCCCAGGCCCCGTTCTGTTTACCAAGCAGATCTAGTATCTTAAGTTTGGCCTACGATGTTCTTGTCCTCCAGCCCACCCCGCTGCCCTCCCTGAGCAGGGATGGAAGGTGGAGAGAGAACTCACCAGGTCAGCATTATCCCGGACAGAAATGTGGAGACGTAGTGGTGGGACACCCACCAGCCTTTAATTCTTGGAAAGAAAGACAGAAAGAAAGGGAATTTAGGATGAGGGAGACCAACTGAAAAAAGGAAGAAGCCCTCCACCCCCCTTCATATCACACCTCCAGGGACATCTCTGACGAGGAGATCAGAGCCAGGCTTTATTTAGAACGTTTGCTGAGTAAACCCAGCATGGGATGAGTCACCGAAAAGGAGGGTTCTCCGGGTTGGGATGCCGTACTTGGCCCCTCACCACAGAAGGGCCCATGGGGCCCATCAGAGCCACAGACCTGAACTGACACAGACACCCAGCATGAACTCCCCCACGCACACCCTCTGTGATGTGGGGAATCACCGGTGAAGTCAAACCACTTTTATTTTCACTTATTCCAATCAGAGTTCACAGAGAGACCTGGCCCCTCTGGAGGCAGAGGCTCTGAATTCAAATCACAGCTCCTCTACTTCCTACCTGGGTGACCCTTCCAGACAGCAGCTGCTCAGACCCTTACAGTCAGCCCCTAAGCATCGGCCTTGGACACCAGTCCCTGAAGTCTGACACAGAGACATTCCTGGCCTTCTTTCTGGCAGCTTTACCCCCAGGGGGTACCAGGGAACACTTTCCCTGACCCCACCAAGGCCAGAAAAATCCTTGCTGGACTGAGGCCCGGGGTTAAATTGTCCCAACACACCATATCCCAATTCATATTCCTCCCTGACAGTTTTCTGTGTGAGAAGCATGTTTCCACAAGTAGACCGTGAGTTTCTGGACCGTGTCCATGGTACAGACTTGGGGAACCAGCACTGTCTGGGTTCAAATGGAGGAGCAAAGAGATAAAACGCTGGGCCTCGAATCAAGAAGACCCAAGTTCAAGTGCAGTATCAGACACTTACTAGTTGCGTGACCCTGGGAAAATCACTTAACATACGTCTGCCTCAGTCTCCCCATCTGTAGAATGGGGATAACAGCACCTACCTCCCAGGGTGGTTATGAGACGTTAGTGAGCATCTAAGGGTGGATTTGAATTCAGGCCTTCCCTACTCCAGGTCCCATTACAGCTGCCCCATGCTAACTGGTTCTACTCTACTTAAGACCATTTCAACTCAATCCTAGTCAATTCCGCTACCCCATGGGGTGGCAGTAACTTCTGAGCATTTTTACTGACTGCCCCCCACGCCTAGAACTCTCTCCCTTCTCAGCTAGGGTCTCACCTTCTATAAGGGGCCTTTCCCAATCCTTCTGAATGCTAGGGCCTTCCCACTGACACTACCCCAGTTTATCCTGTTTATATCCTGTGCAAACCTAGTGGTTTTGCAAAGTCTCCTCCATTAGACCAGGAGCTCCTTGAAAACAGAGCCTGGGCGGCAATTTGGGGCTTTGGGGTCTTTCTTTGCATCCCCAGTACTTGGCGCACAGCAGGTACTCAACAGTATCAGCCTCTACATCTAAATCGTGAACCCATTTGGACTTTATTTTGGTATAAGGTACAAGACGCTGGTCTATCTATGCCCAGCATCTGCCATGCTATTTTCCAGCTTTCCGGCAGTTTTTGTCGAATAGTGAGTTCTTATCTCAGAAGTGGAGTCTTTCGGTCGATCAAACGGTAGATTACTGTAGTCACTGACTGCTGTGTCTTGTGTCCCTAGCCCACTCCACTGATCCAGCCCTCTATTGCTCGGCCAGTACCAAGTAGTTCTGATGACCGCTGCTTCATAATGCAATTTAAAGTCTGGTTCGGCTAGGCCACCTTCCCTAGCATTTCTTTTCATTAATTCCCTTGATATTCTGGACCTTTTGTTCTTCCAGGTGAATTTTGTTATTATTTTTTCTAACTCTATAAAATAATTTGTTGGTAGTTTGAATGGTATGGCACTGAATAAGTAAATTAATTCAGGTGGAACTGTCATTGTTATTATATTAGCTCGGCCTCCCCATGGACATCTGATGCTTTTCCACTTATTTAGATCTGACTTTATTTGTGTAAAAAGTGTTTAATTGTGTTCATATAGTCAGGTTTGTTTCGGCAAGTAGAGGAGTATTAAATTAATGCTTGTTGGAGCGGCTAGGTGGCACAGTGAATAGAGCACTGGTCCTGGAGTCAGGAGAACCTGAGTTCAAATCCGGCCTCAGACACTTAACACTTACTAGTTGTGTGACCTTGGGTAAGTCACTTAACCCCAACTGCCCTGCCTTCCTCCCTCCAAAAAAAATAAATCTTGAAATAAATAGATATATAAATAAATGATAAATAAATGCTTTTTGACCAACTGACTGACCTCTCAGGACAGGTCACTTATACCACTCATACTCAGATCATTTAGTCTGACATTCCTTCTCCTTTCATTCCAAGGATTCTTTATAACCTTCTTGACAGGTAAACATCCAGCCTCAATTTGAATACTTCTAGGGATGAGTAGCTAACTACCTTTCATAGCAGCCCATCCTATCCTTGTACAGTTCCAAGGCTTATAAATAGAATGCAAGTTCCTCAAGGACAGGACTTTCTGCTTTTGGTCTCTACTGAACTGAAATCTGACTCCTTGTAATGTCAAAGAATCACAGAATCTCAAGTAGGAAAGGCCTCCAAAGTTGTCTAGTGCTACCCATATCTGAATATGAATTTCCTTCATGACACAGAAAAAAAGGTGTCATCCTTCAGATTTGTGTAGGGGGAGCCCACTACTCCTCCCAAGGTGGTCCGTTACACTTGGGGACAGCCAGAGTTGTTGCATCATGCCCCCTTAGGCTTTCTCCTCTCCAGGCTAAACACCCTGAATTCCAGCAAACAAGCTTCATTTTGCAAGGCTCAGGTCATTTTCACCCACTGCTCTCTGACACATCCTTCAGAGCCACACCAAGTTGGCTTTGTCTGTCTTGTTCATAAGAACCTTCATGTTTCCTTTCAGTCTTTTCTCATTCTCGCCTTGGGGAGAAAGGGAGACAACACGGGGCAGCAAAAAGATGCCTGGACATGGGGGTGAAGAGGCCTAGATGATCACCCCCACTCAGCCACAAACTAAATCCGTGATCTTGCGCCAGCTACTTCCATTCTCTTGGCCTGTTTTCCAGTCTATAAAAAAGACAGGGAGAGGGTGGCTAGGTGGTGCAGTGAATAGAGCACCAGCCCTGGAACCAAGAGGATCTGAGTTCAAAGCCAGCCTCAGACACTTAACACAAAACTAGCTGTGTGACTTTGGGCAAGTCACTTAACCCCAATTGTCCTACCTTCTCCCCTCCAAAAGGCAAAAAAAAAAAAAAAAAAAAAAGGCAGGGAGAGAGAAGGCTCATTGGCAACCTGGAAAATCTGGGTTCGAATCCTGCCTTTGATACTCTATGACCACAGGCAAGTAACAACCACTCTGGGTCTCAGTTTCCTCATCTGTAAAATAGACTAGACGACCTATAGATCAGCTATAAATCTCTGAGCCTAATCAAACAATGAACGTTTATTAAGCACCTATTCTGTGCCAGGCACTGTGCTAGGCAGTAAGATCATCTCCAAAGTCCCTTCCAGCTCTTATTATTCCAGAGAAGAAAACCCAAACCCAGGTCGTTACTGAGGAGCCGGCACTCATCTGCTCCCATCTCTGAATCACACCTAGAAACCATAGCACCTCACATTTACAGAGCACCTACTATGTGCTGGTGCTATAAACGGCCCTGGAGATAAAAAGGCAGGAACAAAGCGGTCCCTGCCCTCCAGGAGTTTATATCCTGTTGTTAAGCTTCAGTCAGACTTTTGTACCATATTGTTCGTGGGGTTCTCTTGGCAAAGATACTGGAGCGGTTTATTGTTACCTTCTCCAGTGTCCTCATCTGTAAAATATGGATAATGATATCACCTACCTCCCAGGGTTTTTGTGAGAATCAAGTGAGGTAACTGTAAAGTCATTTTACAGAAGAGGAAACTGAGGCAAACAGAGGTCAAGTGACTTACCCAAGTTCACAAAGCTAGTAAGTGTCTGAGGCTGGATTCGACCTCAGGTCTTCCAGACTCCAGGCCCAGCGTTCTATAATGCCCTCTATAATGGATGTAGTGATATACCCACTTCCTCTTGGAGTCATTCCATTAGGGGATACTTTTTCACATTTCGCATTTTCACAGTTTTAATCCCCAGGAAAGGTGGAATTTCAAGTATCTCAAACAGATCCCTGGGGGCAGGGAGTGGGGCATTAATTCTGAGGATTAGAACCACCTTGCTTGTTTCTGGAAAACATTCTCATTCAGTTGTGCCATCTGTGTACACACAAGGGCAGCTAGGTGGCGCCATAGTGGATAGAGTGCCAAGCCTGGAATCAGGAAGACACTCATCTGGCCTCAGACACTGCCTAGCTGTGTGACCCTGGGCAAGTCACTTCAGCCAGTTTGCCCCAGTCTCCTCATCTGTAAAATGAGCTGGAGAAGGAAATGACAAACTACTCCAGTATCTTTGCCAAGAAAACCCCAAATGGGGTCACAAAGAGTTGGGGACAATTGAAACAACTTTACAACAACAATCTGTGTATGTGGTCAGCCATGGCAGGGACGGTATCTACAGCCCCACTGCTCATACAGGGCTTACCTAAGCCAGTGCAGTGACTAGATTCCCTCGCCTCCCACCACTCCAAGAAACAAAGATGGTGGCACACACATCAAGGACAGCTTCCTCTATCAGCTCTATTCTCCAAGGCTATTTTTCTATGGCGTTCCTTGCCCACCTAAGGAGACCCTATGAAAAAAGAGGGTTAATGATTTATCCTCACCTCTTGGTCACCTTACCTCTGCGAGTTATGGCAGAGCAGGGCACTGAGCTGCCCCAGAGAGAAGTGAGAATGTATCACCCCACCAGGCTGGACTCCTCACCATGCTTCCCCAGTCAATAAAAGGGGACACAAAAGGCAAGGGAGGAGTGGATTGCTCTTTTAAGAAGGAAAGCAGAAAGGGTGGAGAAGACATGTGAAAGGAAGGGTCAAATATGGAAGCCAATACAGGAAAGAAACAGTCATGGTGGGGGAGATCAGGAGCTCAGGATTCCAGCCCTGGCATTGCCAGGGACTTACAGTATGTCCTTGGACAAGTTACTTCTCTTGAGGTCTAATCTTTAACATAAGGGAACAAGGCTAGTCAGTAACTAAAGTCCCAATGGTCTTGGATTCTAGCCAAGTCCTCTTTTCAATTATCACTCTCTGTGATCAATCCCCAACTGTGACCCTCAGGCCTCTAGAAGACCAAAAACTGATTTCAAGGAGCCCACGACTTCATATGGAAAATCCACAAATAAATCCATAACTCTGTAGGCTGAATAAATACTCTGTTCTCAGAGATAGGTTTAGATTTTTTTTTCAGTTTGAATTTGTATTTTCAAAAATTTAGAGAGGTCTTCCATAAGGAAACTCTTTCTACCGCGGCAGAGTTCCAACTGTTCTCCAGTGCGTTAGTACAGAAACAGCCCTGGCTTTGGAGTCCAAGGACATTGGTTCAAATCCCAGCTCCACCACCAGCAAACCACCTAAGACTCCCTGGGCCTCAATCTTCTCATCTGTATAATGAGGACACAGGGGACAGCATGGTCTATATGACCTCTTAAGTCCCCTTCCAGAGCTAGATCTATAGTTCTAAGAACCAGGTGTAGGAGTTGAGAGGAACCTTCCCAGGGTCACATGTTAATTATGTGTCAGACGCAGGATTTGACCTCAGGTCTTCCTTCATTATACAAAAATGCCTTTAGCTGGGCTGCCATTTTTCAAATGTCCATGGATGTAAAGGGCATGAACAGGAAACAAGTTCCCTTAAAAGGGCTACTGAATCCAGGATCACTTTCTGTCATCAATTCATTTCAGTAAACATATATTAAGCATTTCCTTCTACTCAGCTCTGCACTAGGAAGTGGGGGCAAAAAAAGACCAAAATTAGGTCATTCCTGCCCTCAAAGAGCTTCCATTCTTTAAGGACACACAAAATAACATTGAGTAATTGGGAGCGGGGGAAGGAGGGCAACTAGGGGCATGTGGACCTGGAGTCAGGAGGACCTGAGTTCAAATGTAATCTCAGAACCTTACTAGCTGTGTGACCCTGGGCAAGTCATTGTATTACCCTGATTACACATCCCCTGTTCCCTGCCTGTGGCCAAAAAAGGTCTCTTTAAGAACTAAAACCTAAGCTGTAGCTTGAAGGAAGCTGGGGATTCCAAAAGGCTGGATGAAGATATAGTATATTCTAGACCATTGGTTCTCAACCTTCCTAACGCCACGACCCTTTAATACAGTTCCTCATGTTGTGGTGACCCCCGAATCATAAAATTATTTTCGTTGCTACTTCATAACTGTAATTTTGCTACTGTTATGAATCGTAATGTAAATATCTGATACACAGGATGTATTTTCATTGTTACAAACTGAACATAACCCACAGGTTGAGAACCACTGATCTAGATTTAGGGGTTTGGAGATAGCTCATAGAATAGTATGTAAGAACAGCTGATAAGCCAGTCTGACCAAAACAGAGAATGACTGTGACTGATAAGAAATAAAACTGAAAAAGTAAGTGGGAGCCAGACTGTGGACGTTCTTAAATGAGACGCCGGAGACTGAATTTTGATATTTTTATCCTAAAGGCAATTAGGAAGCCACTAAATATTTTTGAGCTGGAGAGGAGAACATGGCCAGAACTATATTTCAGGAATATCAATCTGGCAGTTGTACAGAAGATATGTGTATTCAGCCAAAAAAATAACCCCACTGTGCTTCCTAAGGGGTCTTCAGATGAGGGCGTGGGGTCCTGGCACGAGGCCACCTCTGTCTCAGTGACTAAGGCTGAGCCACAGACTCAGTCTTTTTTCCCTGTTCTGCACATTCAAACACAGGATCCTAGAACTGGATAGACCCTTTAGAAATCACAGATTCATCACCTGGCTCAAAGGGGTCAGAGACAATAAGAGCTGGAATTTGAGGAAAGGGAGGCAAAGTGAAGTGACCTACCCAGGGTCACACAGTTAGCACTAAGTGTTTGAAGCAGGACTGAACTCAGATCTTCCTTACTCCAGGCTCATTCTACCTCCTGAACCACTTGGCTTGCCTTAAAGGCAAAACTGTGGCAGGTGAAAAGGTGAGCCAGGGTTCTCACTTCTGAGAATACTGATGTATCAAGCACACCAACCACCCAACAAACCGGGACCAGTCACCTTCCTCAGCTTCGGCATGGACCCCAAATACAGGGGGAGACAGATTTTATTACATTAGAAACAATGAACCAAACAACACTATTAATGTACAGGATACAAAATTAGGTCATCTGATTTCTAATTGGAGGAAAAATTGGGGACTTTCCAAGTTGGGAGAGGGAGAGTGAACAGAAAAGGAGGTAGGAACTAAAAATAAATAAATCAATCTTAAAAAAAAAAACAAAAAAGAGGAGGAACCAGAATTTTCTGGAATCAGAAAAGCAGGTGTCCCTCTCCCCATTAATGGATTCAGAACAATGAGGAGCCTCAGGGGTCAACTAAGGCAACCTCTTCCTTTTTTAGCCCCCCAAGGGTAAGGGCCGTATTTGTAAGCAGGGTGCCTAGCACGGTGCCCACTGAATAAACCTTGCCTGGCTTGACGGCAGGACTCCGTCCCTTCTCAATTTACACTGACATTATTCAGGTTTAAATAGTGCGGCTGGCTGCTTTTTTGTCTCTGTGTCAGCAGGGCCTAGCATAGTGACTGGCACTAAGTCACTGCTTAATGACTGATTATCCAGGGTCATAAAGGTCACTCGAGTCCTCCGACCTCCAAATCCAGGACTCACAGGACGACTTTAGTGCTTTCTCTAAATGATTCGAGTCCATCACAAATGCAGAAAACTGTTCATTGTTACCAGCTCGGCCACAGATGCGGAAGAAAGACAATGAACCGGCCACAGCCCCCCTACCCAAGGAGGGCTAATGCTTTTTCCCAATCCTTCCCTACTGGCTGTAGGACATGAACAAGTGAGAAGGTTGGACCTGACGTCCCCTAAGCTCCCTTCCCACTTCCAGACCCGAGGTCCTGTGACCCGAGAACCATACCATCCTCCATTCCTTCTCCCGCAGGACTCCCCCCTTCTCTGGAGGCACCAGGTGGCCTTCAGTACCTGGAGCCGTTGCTGATAAGGATGCTCTCCCGGATGGTGAGTGTGCAGTAGTACCAGACAAGCAGAAAGTTGAACACTTCATCGGTCACTCTAGGGCAGAGAGAAGAGGGTGCGGTGAGGTGAGGGGTCTGCCTCCAAGACCCCCCAGGTGGGGGGAGCCTTGAAAGGCCTTGGGTAAAGGAGAGTCTCTCTTTCTCCTCCCTTGGGGAAGCCCATGAGTGACCGGTAAGGAGGCCCCTTGAGCTGGGAAGATGGGCACCAGTTCTACCAAAGCTCTCACATTTCCCTAAATCACAGATCAAGAACTGAACAGGCCCCCTCAGAGGACACCGAGCCTGACTCCTTCATTCGACTGATGGGGTAACTGAGGCCCAGGGCCAGAGTCGGAGCTGGAAGCTACCTCAGAGGCCATCTAACCCAACTTCTTAATTTTATGTACGGGAACCTAAGCCTGGGATGAATGAACCTCAGAGGTCAACTTATCCAGCTCCTTCACTCTCACCACCGTGCTAGCCATCACCATCATATATTAATTATTAATTAGCA
This sequence comes from Pseudocheirus occidentalis, assembly GCA_028646575.1. NCBI lineage: Eukaryota > Metazoa > Chordata > Mammalia > Diprotodontia > Pseudocheiridae > Pseudocheirus > Pseudocheirus occidentalis. Next base: position 27,973,889 of record CM053594.1, on the reverse strand, counting down.
TTTATACAGCACTTTAGGGACTGCCTAGTGACAAACTCAAATACAAAAAGACTCCTGCTCCCACTATAGAAAACCATAAAACAACATTATGCTACACTACCGTCGTAATTACTTTGTTAAACTCTTCCCACTTACATTTTAATGTGGTTAGGGTTGCAGCTGGGAGTTCTGCTGGCTTGAGTTTGATATCTGCTTCATATCTATTGTCTCATTTGAGCCTCACAACAACCTGAAGGTGTGTTATTATTCCCATTTCACAGAAGAGGAAATTGAAGCAAACAGGGTTAAGTGACTTGCCCAAGGTCATACAGCTAGGCCAGATTTGACCTCAGTACTTCATGACTCTAGGGTCAGTACTCTATCCACCATGCCCCCTAGCTGCCCCTAGCTCATAATAGGTGCTTAATAAATCTTGATTGATTGATTGGTTTTTCCTTTCTGGGGTTTAGTCTTTCTGACTTTCTGTAAAAAGAAGGGGATGGACTAGCTGACCTCTGAGATGCATGGATAGGAATATTTCCTCCCCTCCTGTTAGAATATAAGCATCTTGAAGGCTGGGCTGGTTCATCTTCATCTTTGTCGTCTCAAAGCCTAGCACAGGGTCTGGCACACAGTAGGTGTTTAATGCATGCGTGCTGATTGTGTGATGCGGCTACCACGTATCCATATCTGTTAACAGACGGCACTAATAGCCAGGGAATAAGAAGAGAACTAAAGAGAAATCTGTCAATATACTGGGTAGGTTTTCCGTGATGGATTTAGGGAAGGTCGCAGATAAGAACTGAAGCATAGAAAACTGCGGCAGAGGAGGGTCGAGATGTGCATCAGTGGAGGACCTGCCTACACAGCAGAGATCTGGTTCATCCGTATGTCCCCTGTACCTCTACAAACACCTCCAACAAGGGGTCAACCATAAAGGGCACTTGCCTTCTTTTGATGAAGAGGCAGGAAGTGGGGAGGGGGCAGTGTGTGTGTGTGTGTACATGTATGTGTGTGTATACATGTGTGCGAGTGTGTATTTGTGTGCTTGCTTGTGGGGAGGGGGTTCAACTGTGAAATCTAATGCTGATGTGGCAGCATGGTCCTCTTACTCTCTGGGTCTGAGAGACAACCCAATCCAGGAAGCATGCATAAAGGGCCTACTATGTGCCAGCCATGAGAGGCTGTGTGACCCTGGACAAGTCACTGCAGAGCAGATAAAGGTCTCCTTTGCTGGAAGAAGTCTGGAGGCACTCTCCCTCAATGAAATTCAAGGTCTAATACCATCCCATGTGCCGGCACTGGTCTAGGCACTGGGGACACACACAAAGACAAAAAAAAAAACAAAACCCAGCCCCTGCCCTCAGGGAGCTTACATTCCACTGACAGGATGCAAGATATATAGAGAGAAGTAGAGATACAGTCTTAGGAGAAGGCAGAGTGCTGTGAGCTGGGCGGAAGGAGGAGTGGGGCACAGATGACTGAAATTCTGGATTGGAAGTCAAATAAAGACCTAAATTCGAATCCTACTACATTCACACCTACTAGCTGCGCGGTACCGCTTTCGGTGGCTTCACCCCTGCTCTGGGGCATCCAGAACCCAGCTTCTTTATCTCTAAGATGAGGAAGTTGTCAAGATGATTTCTAAGGTTCCTCCCGGCTTTTCTAAATCCACAAACCCTTCATGTGCCAGTGCAGGCTCCAAACCCTGAAGCAGAGCCCCAGCAAGGTGAGAGATGGGTAATTACTTAGCAGATTAAACTGGGATGGGCAACTCGGTCTGGAACCCACCCAACGAAGCCCAAAAAGCCCCGTCTCTGCCCCACCCACCAGTGCCCCAGATCACACTCTTTGGCACGCCTTGTTCAGCCTGGAATGGGGCTGCTGAAAGGGGGGATGGGTAGCCCCTGTTCCAGACCAGCTCTGGCCCCCCCAGGCCTCTTACCTGTAATGCAGGAAGAATCTACAGGCTATGGCACCCACCAGGAAGATAATGGTCAAGTAAAGCTTGAACTTCTCATATTCGTCCTTGTAAGCAAATCTGCAAGAAGAGCCCGGCCAGGATGAGGAGCTGAGAACGCTCATCCCCGATGCCGATCCAGCCAGAAAGGGAGCTGGGCCTGGCCCTTGCCAGCTTCATGACTGCAGGGTGGTCTTTTCCCCTTCTGAGCCTCTCGGTCTGCTCACCTGTGTCCCAGGACCTCAGAGCCTATCTGGCCCAGACTCTATCCAGATGACCTCTCCAACAAGCGGGTCAACCATAACACTCCCCTGCCTCTTTATGGAGGGGCAGGAGGGAGGAGGTGTGCTGATTTAGCACAGCACGGCCTAGTGGCTGGGGCTGAGGGGAAACCCAGAAAATCTGGGTTCAAATTCTACCTTAGATACCTTCCTTCTCTTCCACCTTGGACAGACACAGGTAGAAAGAAGGGAATAATAAATACTGAATAAAATAAATTAATAAAACAAATTTAATTTATTAAATAAACTATATTTAATAAATCAAAAATAAATAAATAATATTGTTTATGAATAATACATAATAATAATAAATACTCCTAGGTGCTGGGCACTTTGCTAAATGCTTCATTATTTTACTTGATCCTCAAAACAACCCTGAGAGGTGGGGGCTGTGATTATCTACATTTTACAGATGAGTAAACTGAGGTAGAGAGTGGTTAGGTGACTTTCCCAGGGTCACACAGCTACTAAGACCCTGGGGCTGGGGCTGACTCCAGGCCTGGCTCTGCCTCCCAATGTGGCACTCTAAGCCTCAGTTTCTCCCTCTGTGAAGTGAGGGGATTGGACTAGACGGCCTCCAAGGCCCTTCCCAGCTCTAAATCTATAAGCCTATGGTTAACATAAGCCTACTGGTAAATGCTGGTTAACATTTTTTGGTCACTGTGGGTCAGGTGGGGAGACAGAGGAGAGCAAGAAATGACAATGACAGGTCTCCAGGTCACAGAGTCCCCAACCCCGGGCTATGATGTAAAAACAAAAGACGGGACATTTACTGGCAAAAATCTAAACCCAAATCTGTCTCTCTACAACTTTTCTTTTTTTGCAGGGGGGGAAGGCAAGGCAATTGGAGTTAAGTGACTTGTCCAAAGTCACACAGCTAGTAAGTATTAGGTGTATGAGGTCGGATTTGAACTCAGGTCCTCCTGACTCCGGAGCCAGTGCTCTATTCACTGCACCTAGCTGCCCCTCTCTACATCTTCTAGCCATGGTCCCTGCCTGGTTCAGCCCTCTGAGGCCAAGCAGGATAAAGCTAATCCTCCCAGAAGGAAACAGCCTTTCAAATACTTGAAGGATAGAAAGAGCAGGACAGTCCCTGAGAACCCTAGTCAGCTCTAACCTCAGGCCTGGAACATCCTGGGACTAGAGGAGAAAAAGCAGGGGTGGGGCATTCAAGGAATGCATGTCCACTCCAACCCTTGCCCCCAGATTAAAGCCTGGTGCTAATAACAGGAATTAATGAGGGGCTGTACCACTCCCCACACTTGAACCTACTGGTTAAGGGCCTGAGACACCTGAGGACAAGGGTCCAGAAATTCAATCTTTCTTTCCCATTTCAACATCAATTCCAAGGTCCAATTACCACAGGACTGAGTGTTCTGCCTTTTTGCTCCTGCACACACATTTAAAGGGAACCTGACATCAGGGAGGCCAGAAGCCTGGAGGATTAACTGTATCATATACAAGGACTTGGGGCGTATGTTCCATTCAAGGAATGTCTCTTGTCTCCTGGGCTTCATGAGGGAAGGCCGTGAGCCCAGCTCCACAGGACAGAGGACAGCCTGTGAAGTAGCGGTTCTCAACCTGTGGATTTCGACCCTTTTGGGGGTCAAATGACCCTTTCACAGAACTCACCTAAGACCATCAGAAAACACATATTTCCGACGGTCTTAGGAACCGAGACACTGCTCCTCTATCCGTCTCCAGGTGGGTCTGCCCACATGCAGACACATCCACATATGAGTATTAAAGGATCACAGCATTAGAAAGGTTGAGAACCACCGCTCTAAAGCAAAATCAGGAATCCGTGAACCTGTTTTTTTTCTGCTATAGGGATAACTGTATTTCAATACAACTGGTTTGCTTTTTAACCCTATTTTGTGTTATAGTCTATATATGTATCTTATACCAAACAATACAAACACTGTATATGTATTTTATTTTATGCATTTAAAAACATCATCCTGAGAATGGATGTGACCATGGGCAAGTCACTTAAACCTCTTGGGGCCTTCAGCTTTCTTGTCTGTAAAATGGAGAAATTAGATTGATGAGGAGGGGCTTTGCTGGGGGAGCTGTGACTGTCACAGAAAAGGCAGAGGGGCTGGACATACTCACTTGGCCTGGTTACTGAGGAGGGTAACGTTGACATTGCCCAGGACCAGACTGAGATACAGCCTGAAAGGGAAGCAGAAAAGCTGATCAGCGACGCTCCCCCCAAGACACAATTCAGGTCCCACCGCCCAACGAGACCTTTCTAAACCACCCCCCACCATCCAAGCCACTGAAACTCTTTATTATAATTCTGTGATTACTCTGTGGCTATTTATTTGTGCCAATATTATTTCCCCCCACTCCAATAAAATGTAAATTCCTCGAAAGCAGGGTCTGCTTTATTTTTTGCCTAGCCCAATGCCCACACATTTGTTTTTTAATCAGATCTGATTTCTTCATTATAGGAAGACCCTCTACCGATGCTGACTGGCATAGTGTAAATGACTAAGTGATTTCCCCAGGGTCACAAGGCTGGTAGGTGTCAAAGGGCGGAGTTGAACCCAGGTCCTCCTCAGACTAAGGCCAGCTCTCTATCCACTACAGCAGGCTGCTGTGCAGCCACGGGCAACTCACTTGACCTCTCTGAAGCTCTGGCTCATGGCAGACACACATTGAATGCTAACTAAACGAATGAATGCCTGGATGTAGATTATAAGCTCCTTAAGGGCAAGCCTATTTCATTTTTGGTTTTGTATCTCCAGTGCCAGGAAGATTTCTTCGATCTGGATCTATGACTTCTCCTGAATAAGGAACTACTGATGTGGAAACGGGCCAAACCAAGTCAGTGTCTTGTCTACAACTTTCGGTCTCAGAGTTCCCTGATGCACTGGGGCATTAGCTGATGGGCCCAGAGTCACAGAGAGAGAATGTGTCAGAGGCCAGATCTGAATGCAGGTCTTCCAGACTCTGAGGTTGGTTAGCCTGGCATAGAGTAAGCCCTTGAGAAATGTTTATGGCAATAAACTGACTCATCTCTCCTGGAGCAGGGTAGAAAAGAGAACAAGGGAGACACAGAAGGTATATAAACCCTGGTTCACAGGGCTTATCACACAGAGAAAAGGGGGACGTGCAGGTGTGGGCATGGTGCGAAGGGCAGGACACTGGATCTCCCAGGAATTAGGAAGGCCTGGGCTCTGCTCTCTGACCGTGGGCAAAGGATGCACCTACCTGGGACTCTGTTTACTGATCTGTATCCAACTCATACTGGTGGGATTAGTACCAGAGGCTAATCTCACCTCTGGTACTGACCTCACAGGGCTGTTATGTGAGATCCAAATGAGAGAACGGATAGAAAGTACTTTGGAGGGGAGGGGGGTGAGTGACAGCTCAGGACAATGCAGGCCAGCTGGCCGGACTTCAGACAGAGCTGCTTGTGCAAGCCATTTGGCTCCCATATGGATTAGCTCACCTTCCACTGTCTTCTTTTCCCCTTCCAACCCCTACACCCCCCAAACAGGGCTACTGGCCGCTTCCCGAGTTTGCCATGACCTGGTTGGGGCTATCCCCTGTACCTGGAAACTCACAAAGTGGGACCCTGGAAAGAGCCCTGGTTCTGGAGTCTGAGGAACTAGGTTCAAATCTCACCTCTGACACTTGCTATCTGTGTGACCTTGGGCAAGTAACTTCTCCCTAGGCCTCCCTAGTTTCCTCTTTGGTACAATGAGGTTCAACAAGACGGCTGCTGAGGTCCCTTTTAGCTCTAAATCTGAGCCTTCTCCAAAGACCTAATCCTACCCAGGGACAGTGTGGTGCAGAGGACCTGGGTTCCACTCCTGATTGCTACTTACTGCCTGTGGGACCATGGGCAAGTCACTTAAAGCTCTTGGGGCCTTTGGCTTTCTCATCTGTAAAATGAGGAAATTGGACTGGATGAGATCCAAGGTCCCTCAGCTCTAAATCCTATGATTCTCCTCTTTGAATACCTTCCCTCATGACCCCTCCAGCCAGCAAGGATCACCCCTGACCACCACACCCCTGGCTCTCTCAGGATGATCTCTGCTCCATACCAGTTCTATAGTGTCTCGATCACTCGTCCTCATCCACCCAGCTGAATTAGGAGGCTCTTTGAGGGCAGAGACTACACTTCTGTTCTGTCTCTGTGACCTTAGTGCCCAGCACAGCACTGGGCACAAAATGTTAAAAAAACCATGCTTATGGAATGAGTGGTGTCCTTCCTGGAAGGCAGGGTTATTTAACTGTGGCCTTTGTATTCTCAGGACATGGCATACAGAAGGCACTTAATAAATGAATGTTTCTTTAACTGAATACACACAATGTTGGTTTCCCCCCCAAATTCTAACTTTCTAGGGGAGCCCTTCGCATGTACACACAGACACTGTTGAGGAAAGCTAGAGGGCTAATGTGTAGAACACCCAGGAAAACAGTGAGTACATAAAGTCACCTGGGCAGGTGCACAAGGCTAAAAATAGAAGAACCTAGAAATGTAAACTGGTTTTCAGAACACAGAAAAAACTGGGAGGGCCCCTTAGAACAGGGAATGTCAGATCTGGGAGGGCCCTTAGAACCCAGAAGATCAGTGCTGAGAGGGTCCTTAGAACAAGGAATGTCCCTCACAAGGTTGGGAGGGGCCTCAGGACACAGAATATCGGGGCTGGGAGGGAATCTTAGAACAGAGAATGTCAGGGTTGGGAGTGGCCTTAAAATAAAATATCAGTGCTGGGATAGACTTTGGATATCACCTAGTCCAAACCCTTCATTTTCCAAATGGGGACACTGAGGCCCAGAGAATTCATTTCCCAGGGTCACAGGCCGGTTATTACAGAGCAAGGGCTAGGACTCAAGACATCTGCCTCCCCTTACAGTCATCAAGTGTTTGTTATTGCCCCTAGAGTTATAAAAATCGATTGTTTTGAAAATCCTGCAAATATATACAAAGCATTTAAGAAGACAGGGAAATACAGGTGGCATGAGCTGACTTGGAACCCGGCCGGGCCAGGGAGGCATCCCTGACTCCTTTCATGGCAGAAGTGACATCTCGGTTCATGAGGAACAGGATGTCAGGATTGAATACCTACCCTTACTAGCCCAGGGAGCTTCCTAATGGCACCTTCCTAAAGCACGAGGCTAACTATGTCATCCCCCTGGTCAAGAACCTCAAATGGCTCCCTATTACCTCTAGAATAAAACACAAACTCCTCAGCTCTCCATTTAAAGCTCTTTACATTCCATCACTGCACCTACTGTAGCGGCTTAAGGGACGAGACCCTTCTCAACCAATTAATCAATAAGTATTTCTAAGAGTATTTCTCACTATTTCTATTTACAGAAGGTTATGCTAGACCCCAGTCAATATTAGTTCCTATTCTCAAGGATACCTGAATTTCAGGTAGGTGTCATATAAATGTAGTGACCGCAGTGAGGGGGATGGACAGAACTTCTTGAAGGTAGGAGCACTCAAACTGAGACTTGAAGGTGCTGGGTTGAGAGGGCAGATGACTTAAGGCAGCCGCCTTCCCACTGTTGGAAAAAGAACCCAAAGCTCCTGTTTTACTAATGCAAGCAGAGGCTTTGGCTCTGTAAATGACGGCATACGGTTTGCGAAGGCATATGTTCAAACATCCAGCGGTTTGGGGTGAGGGAGGGAATTTCAGGAATAAGGGACAGCCTCCGAGAAAACCCAGAGACAGGCAATCAAGTCAACAAGCACGTTTTAAATACCTACTGTGTTCCAAGCACTGTACTGAGCACTAGAGGAAAAATCAAGCACATCCAAGATCTATCCAGATAAGTGGCAGGTAACCCCAGAGGGAAGGCATTAGACTAAGAGAGGGTTCCTTCAGAAGGGGGATCTAAGCTGTCCTGAAACCAGGAGAGCCTTGAAACAGCAAGAAGACCAAATTCGGCTGGACCACAGAGCTCATGACGGTCAAGATTTGTGATCAGCCTGGAAACACAAAAGGCCTGGAGCCAGACCATGAAAGTCTCTCTTTCCTGGCGTTGCATGTGACCTTACAAACTTTCTGCCCCAGACAGTTCTGAGAAGGCAGAGATAGCAATCTGCTCGGGGCCTCCTTCACTGGCTAGTCTGTCCATCATCCTTCCTGCAGCACGGGGGCTGGTCTTTATAGACTAGGGAAGCAATTGAGTCTCCCACCTTGTACCTGTGGACCCAGACCCTCCCCACCTGCCCATCACCCCCTACCCGTTTTTCTTGGGCAGGTAAGCCTCCATGTCAAAGAAGATATTCTGCCTTTCCTTGATGCTGGCACTCATCTGCTGAATGAGGTCGGCCTCCTCACAGTTGGCATGCCGCTGACACCTGTTGTGGAGACGAAAAGGGGTGAGAGTGTTGGCTCAGCCGGCTGCCAGCAGGTCTGGGCACACAAAGGTATCTCTACCATCCCCCACCCCCACTTTAAGCCTACAGTCAGGGCTTCATTACCATGTGATAAGGAATAAAATACACTCACTCTGGAATCACGGGACCTGAGTTCAAATCCTACCTCTGACACTATACACATGACCTCAGGCAAGCCACTTCACCAACATGAGCCTTGGTGTCCCCATATATAAAATGAAAGGGTTGGATATATAAAATGAAAAGGTTGATGTCTCCAACCCTACATCTATGATCCTGCCTCCTACCTCAGTTTACCTTCGGCATAACAGAGATGATCAAAACAACAAGCATTTATTAAAAATTTCCTGCATGACAAACATCAGTGATGCAAAAGCCAGAAAGGAATTCAGGGAGATGGTCCCTGCCTTCAAGGAGCTTATGTTCTACTTACAATCAAACTCGCCCCATGACACTTTGGCAGAACGCCATGTGGATTAACAAGAGGGCAAGTCCCTGGGAGTAAAAAGGTATAATAATATATAGTCTGGGTGTCCTTTGTCAACAAAAGCTCTTCCCCCAAACTGGAAAAACAGCTCAGAGGGCACACCCACCTCCTGGAGGGCTAGCGGCATGACCTGTACCCTGCATTACACTTGGAGGCACTCTCTGGGTGAATGTTTCAGGACTGAATGAATGCAGAACAATGCATTCATAAACCACCTGCTGTCATTTACAAAAGCAAAGCTTGCACTTACATTATTAAGATAGGAGCTTTCAGTTCCTTTTCCAACAGTGGGGAGAGGGTTGCCCTAAGGCATCCACACTCCCCCGGACAGTCTCCCTTGCAACCAAAGGGCATTTGTTTATAAACTGAGGGTCCATAATCTTGTAACTAGGTCTTCAGCCTGCTACACGCTGGAAAAGAACTTTTTTATTTAGAACTGGAAGAAGGCTTATAGGTCTGTCAGTCTAGAAAAACACCCTCATTTCACAGACGAGGAAAAGAGACCCAGAGAATGGAAAGCACTTGCCCCAGAGTTGAGATTCAAATCCTCCGACTCCAAATCCAGAGCTCTCCCATAATGATCGCCTGCCTCCCCTTCCCAACCCCCTCCCTCCCAGGAAAGCTAGAACTTTCAAACCAGCTAGAACCTAAATGCGTGGATCCCTTTACTCTGGGCCCAGGAAACTGGCCGATCAAAATACAAACCTGGGTCAGAATGACCTGTGTCATATTCTGCACTATTCTGGCTGCCCCCTGAGAGCAGAGCCACAGTGCCAGAAGGGCCTAGTGCAGTGCTCTGCATACAGCAGGCATTCAATAAATGTTTGTGTAGCTGAAATAACAACAGTTATTCCTGGCTGGCTTTTACATAGTACTTAGTGCTTTCAAAAGCGCCATGGGGGGCAGTTTGGTACAGCAGAAATCAAAGATGAAAGTGGAGTCCAAGGACCTGAGTTCAAATCCCATCAATGCTATTTATTGGCTGTGTGGCCTTGGGTAATTCACAGCATCTCTCTGAGCCTGAGATTCCCCGTTTGTAAAATGAGAGCTTTGGACTCGATGGACTCTCGGGCTCCTTCCACCTCCAGGTCTCGGATGCTCCTTGAGCGTGGGGGGACTGTCCTTTGTCTCCTTTTGTACCCCAGCACTTAGCAGGCGCTTAATACATTTTTAATGACTGATTATGATATATCCATGATCATATTTATTCCTATGACATCATCAGTGCAGGCATCATCAACCCCCATTCTACAAATGAGAAATCTGAGACTCAGAGAGGGCAAGGAAGTTGGGGGGGTAACCAGGAAGGAGCAGAGGCCAGGTTGGCTGTCTACACCCGGGCTGGCTGTCTACACCCAGGCTGGCTGTGTACACCCGGGCTGGCTGTCTACACCCAGGTCCAGCCTTCTCTCTGATGTACTGCCCTGTTTCCTGGGAAGGAGGCAGGTGTTAAGATGATATTTTATTCGCTGAAATCAGCTTAACTGCAAATCTCCCCTGAGTCTAGGTTTTTGTTTTTACATTCAATACCCAGCTTTCAGTAGGAACAAGGAATTGAACCTGTTATTTCATTAATACAGGGAACTCTCAGGTGAGGAAACTCCTACCAATGCAGGCAAGCCCCTTCTCTGCAATTCACCCTTAGAGAGATGTCTGGGAGGGCCCAGAAAGAGGACAAGATCACACAGTCAATCAGAGGCAGGATTTTTAAAACCCGGGGGCTTCCTGCTACGAGGAAAGCTCTCTATCCGTTGTATAAGACTGCCTCTCCTGAGTATTCAACAGACACAGAAAGAGGAAAGGAAAGGAAGGAGAGAATGGGAGGGATGAAGGGGAGAACCATTGAAAGGAAGGAAAAAAGAACAAGGGAGAGGAGAAGAGGGAGGAACGAACGAAAAGAAGGGAGGGAGGCAAGAACCAGAACTAGAGAAAGAGAAGAACATGGGGAAGAAGGGAAAGAGGGAAAGGATGGAGAGGAGAGGAAAAGGAAGAAGGGAGAGAAGGAAAAAAGAAAAGAGGGAAGAAGGAACGAAAAGAAGGGAGGGAGTCAAGAACCAGAACTAGAGAAAGAGAAGAACATGGGGAAGAAGGGAAAGAGGGAAAGGATGGAGAGGAGGGGAAAAGGAAGAAGGGAGAAAAGGAAAAAAGAAAAGAGGGAGGTGGGAAGGAGGGAGGGAGTGGAAGAAAGTAGGAGCACAGAGAAAATCGAAGCCTGACTTAGTGGGCAATGGGGTGTTGGGGGATAAGAGAGTCGAGCTACGACTTGGGAAGTTGGGGATTTGGCCAAGCCCCCTCCCTCCTCACCCCGTGCCCCAGGCTGGAGGTCAGCAGGCAAGCAGCTCGCCCTCCCCTCACCTCTGGAGACTACCCTTGAGGTCCGACAGGCGCTTCTTCTGCTTGCTGATGGAGCTGCTACAAGACGCCTGGAGCGAGGTCAGCTCTTCCAGCTTCTGCCTATACACTTTGTGGGTTTCCTAGAAAGAAAAGACAGGAAGCTTCTTAAGACAAAACCAACAAACAAAGGGGCATCTGAAAACCTTTAGAGTTTCAGAAGGGACTGAAGCAGAACGGCTCAACACATCCTGCCTGGTGCAGGAAACCACGTTACCAGGACCACCAAGAATGGATAAGCTCACAAAGGCTTGGGCAAGAACAGGGATACACCAAAGAATATGGACCGCTTTCAAAAGAAGAAGGGCCATCCATCCACAACTATGAACACATGTTCTTTTTTTTTTTTTTTTTTTTTTTTTGCTTTTTGGAGGGCAATTGGGGTTAAGTGACTTGCCCAAGGTCACCCAGCTAGTTTTTGTGTTAAGTGTCTGAGGGGAGATTTGAACTCAGGTCCTCCTGACTCCAGGGCTGGTGCTCTATTCACTGCGCCATCTAGCTGTTCTGTTCACTTGTGAGAAGCTAATTAAAACTGTGCAAACTCAGTTAGTCAACAAGGAGGAGCAGTTACGTGCTGGTGGGGCTGTGGGAAGGCAGGCACACTAATACACTGTTGGTGGAGTATGAACTGAGATGACCATTTTGGGAAATGACATAGAATTATCTGACAAACGTCACTAAATTATTCATAACTTATTGTCCAGTGATCCTTCAGCTCTGAACGTAATCTAAGCAGGTCAGAGACAGAAAGTAAGATCTTATGTGAGCTGAAATATTTATAACAGGACTTTCTGTGGTAGCAAAGAACTGGAACTAAGTGGGAACCCTCGGACCGGACAATGGCTACTGTCATATAAGTGTAATGGAATATTATAGCCGGTTAGAAATAGCAAGTTGGAGGAATTCAGAACATCTGAGAGAACACTGATCTGGGGTTGGAGACGCTGGGTTCACCTCTGCAACCAGGGGTAAGAGTAAGACCTGGAGTTAGAAAGACCTGGGTTCAAATCCTATCTCAAAAAAAAAAAAATCTACCTCTACTAGGTGATATGACCTTTGGCAAGTCACATAACTTTTATCAACCTCAATTCCTCATCTGTAAAATGGGGTCAAAAAGGACCTAACTCCTGAGATTTCTGTGAGGATCAAGTGAGAAAACATGCTGTTAAGTGGTCTGCAAACTTCAGGAGCAGCTAGATGGCATAGTGGATAGAGTACTGACCTTGGAATCAAGGAGGACCTGAGTTCAAATCTGACCTCAGACACCTCCTAGCTCTGTGAACCCAGAAAATTCACTTGACCCCAACTGCCTCCAGAAGAAGAGGAAGAAAGGAAACAGTAGCAGTAGAAAACCTTAAAGCATCCTATGAATGTTATTAATAATAATAATATTTATTTTATTATTATTTTTAATAATAATAATATAAATAAACCTGCGTGACCTTGGACGTGGCTCTCTAAATCTCAGTTTCTTGATCTGTAAAATTGTGGGGTTAAATTAAATGGCTTCTAAGGTACTTTCTTTTTGAGGGGATATTTTATTTTTTTATTACGAATTTAACAATCATCAACACAAAGACAAAAGGCTTGTGCGTGAAGCCACAAATTCCTATTACATACAAGTTGTTTTTAATAATGTATATTAAATTTATCACCGTAGTGACAAAACTGCCTTGTTTGCATTTCCACCCTCCCCCCTTCTGACTGTTTAGTTTTCTGGGCATTTCTGGTTTTATTGATGGTGAGATTATACATGTGTGTATTATATGTATACATGTGTATCTATGTGTGTGTGTCACTTCCTGCTGACTCCTGCCTCTGACAACTCTCCTCTGCACCAAATAAGCTTTCACAGCAAACAAATTAACACATTTATTGTCGCTCAGTCATTTCAGTTGTGTCCGATTCTTTGTGACCCCATTTGGGGTTTTCTTAGCAGAGTTACTGGATGTTTGCCAGTTTTTTTCCCACTTCATTTTACAGATGAGGAAACTGAGGCAAACAGGGTTAAGTGACTTGCCCAGGGTCACACAGCTAGGAAGTGTCTGAGGGTATATTTGAACTTGGGAAGAGGAGTCTTCCCAACACTAGGCCCGGTGCTCTATGTGCTATGGCGCCCCCAGCACCACCTGACCTCAAGTCATCAGGTCCCCTCTACCTCTAAAACTAAAATCACACACGACTTGTATGACCGATGCAAAGAGGAAAAGGAGGACCAGGGGCACAGTATCCGACAGTGCAAGAAGGTAGCAGAATTGATCAAATGTAATGAACAAGTCTGGTTCCAGATGACTGAACCCTAAACATTTTCTTCTGTACTGTGAACCGAATGTATGATCTTGGGCAAGTCATTTACCTTGCCTAGGCCTCAGGTGGATTCACTGACTCCTAAGGTCCCGTCTAGTTCTTAACCTATGACCCTATCCTGCAGCTATGGGGCGGCATAGCACCCAGAAATAAAGGCCTGGAGTCAGGAAGACTCACCTTCCCAAGTTCAAATCTGGCCTCAGACACTGCCTAGCTGTGTGACCCTGGGCAAGTCACTTAACCCCATGTGCCTCGGTTTCCTCATCTGTAAAATGAGCTGGAAAACTCTCGGACTTCTACCACGAAAACTCCAAATGAGGCCACAGAGAGTCAGACAAGACTGAACATCATCTTTCTTCCCAGAAGCGCATGGGGGACGGGGGGGTGCAAACTGCACCATCTTATCTCGGCAGCCATCACGCTATTAAGTGGCTCTGCTTCACTTTTGTTGACATCAGAAAGAAGAAGACAACGTGGTGAGGGCTACCGGGAAGTGGCCACGACACAAAAGCAACAGCAACAAACTTCACGCCTAAAACAGGCTTAGGGAACGGATCCTGGTCAGTTACACTCTGATGGGCACGGTCAGCATGGGGCGTACAAGCTGCGCATCCCACGCTGCCTGAAGACAGGAGAATCTCAGAGAAGGGACTAAGAAGACCCTTTAAAGGCAAAAAAAAAAAAAAAAAAAAGAAACGGTAGGGCCTTTAGAACACAAAACATACTGTTTAGTCAGACAGTCAGAGGGGCGATGGGGGAGGACAAAGGAGAGAGCGGACTGGGGGAGGGCTATAGAGGGGGATTGGAAATGAGTGATGTAAACAAAATTAATTAATTATTTTTTAAAAAGAAAACAAAAAATAAATTAAATAAAATCACTTTAAAGCAGGACTGGGTGCACGGCATCTTTTTCATCATGGACTTTCTCATGCATAAGTCCAACTATCTTGTGTGCAGTGTAAGGGAGGGCCTCGTACTAGAAAAGACTGAGAGTCACCGGCGAAAACCGGAAACTTCATGAGGGCAGGGAGAAGTCGGATCCAAACTTCGCCTCTTCCCCCAGAGAGCAGTGCAGGGCGTGCACCCCACAGGTGTTTATCCATCACTCATTAAGTATTTAGCATCTGCCAAGGGGCCAGACCCCGCGCCTGGTGCTGACCCAAGGAGCCTCTATTCTAATGTAACCCGTGTGCCTAGGGCTGGAGTGCAGAGGGGCAGTACCTGGGAGAAAAGCAACCAGCAGGATGGACGATGAAAGAGCAACTGTTTTTGGTATCGATTTGTCACGTCATTGGCTTAGGGAACATTCCTTAAGAAAATCCCCCTTTTCAAAGCAGACTGGTCACTGCTGGAGTCTTAAATAGTCAGCTGCCTGGGACACCAAGAGGTGAAGCTGTAGCAGTAGTGGGCAGCTAGGTGAACCATAGCGGATATAGAGTCAAGCCTGGTGTCAGGAAGACCCATCTTCATGAGTTCAAATCCACCCTCAGACACTTCCTAGACGTGGGACCCTGGGCCAGTCACTTAGGGAACGGATCACCCGGTTTGCCTCAGTTTCCCCATTGGGAAAATGAGATGGAGAAGGAAACGGCAGAACCACTCTAGTATCTGCCAAAAAAACCCCAAATGGGCTCACAAAGAGACAGCACAACTGAAAACGACTGAACAACAGCAGTACGAGTTGTAATAGCAGTAGAAATAGTGATAACAGCATTTAAACAGCACTTTAAGGTCTGCAAAGTACTTCACAAATATCTCATCTGATTCTCATCACCTGGGAGGTAGAGGCTAAGTTTGTCCCCATTTTAAAGGTGAGGAAACTGAGGCAAACAGGGTGAAGTGACCCACCCAGGGTCACACAGCTGGTAAGCGTCTGAGGCAGGATTTGAACTCAGGTCTTCCCAACTCCAGGCCTTGTTGCCGTCCCATTATTTCACCAGCACAGGGAGCTCCCTTTGGGAAGCCAACTCCTGACTGAAGCAGACTGGCCACCAGTCTGCAGTTTCTAGGACCGGGGACACCAAAGGGTGACTGTGACTCGCCCAGAGTCACAGAACCAATCGGAACCAAGGCCCAGGGTTTCCTGACACTGAGGCCAGCTCACAAGCCGCAGCAGCTCTGGATACACGGACCGTGAAATAAAGTAAAGACGGTGCCCCAAAGCAGTAAAGCAGTTACAGTAGAACTGCCACAGGGAAACACATGGGCAAAGGTGGTTTTGGATGGTGGGAGGGATGGAAGGAAGGAGGTCAGAGATCAGAGAAGCGCCTGAGATGTCGAGGCAAGGAGCAGAGCAGCCCCATATTCAGAGCTAGAGACCTGAGAAGTCATCGAGCCTAACCCTGCTCCCCTGTCCCCCCCAACCCAGTTTTACAGAAGAGAAAGGCTGCCTTTGCCTCCTCTGAGGTCCCATGGGTGGCACGGGGTCAAGCCTAGTCTCAAACTTGGTTCCAATCCCAAGGGTTCTTGAGCGTTCTTGGTGCTGCTCCTCACTGCTGCCAGCTGTGTCTAAGGCACTGGGGATGAAAATAGCCCAAGTGCACAGCATCGGCAGGTGAGCAGGAGGTGCTTCAGATCTCCAAGGAGCATAAATCAACTGATAAACAGCTTGTGGCAGAAGCCGAGACACCTGGGACACCCTTCAGGAGGGATCACTCCATCCTGCAGACTCCTGAGAGCACTGAGTGTTGGCACCACTTGGCACAAGCCAGGCTGTATCATTAAGCACTGAAAATACTCGGGGGCATAGATTCAGAGCTGGTAGGGCCGTTGGAGGTGATCTAGTCCAATCCTCTCATTTTTCAGATGAGGTAACTGAGGCCCGGAGAGGTAATAGGACCACCAGGCAGGATGGGTTAGAGGTCACCTAGCCCCATACCCTTAATTTTACAAATGAGGAAACTGAGTCCAGGCAAGATAATGAGGCTTACCCAAGCCCACTCAAAGTCAGGACTTGAATCCACATCTTCATCATTGAAATCCAGTGATCCTTCCACAATACACTGTTGTCTTCTAACACATCCCTGCCCACTTTTAAGGTTTCCAAAGCAGGCTCCTCTCTGTAATAACCCCATGAGGCAGGCAATCTGTTTGCCTATTTTTCCATTGTAGAAGGAGGGAAGGTAAGGCTCAGAAAGACAAACCACTTGCCCCCTGTGAAAATCTAGAGGACGGGACCCCTAATCCCCATCTGCACTGTGAAGCCTAGGCCTTTTGTATGTGAAGACCCCCAGACCTCAGACTTGCAAGAGACCTCAGGAATCATTTTATCTGAATAAAACAATACCGAAGCTGCTGTCTTTTTAAAAATGACTTCTGAAGAGCCAATGATCACATCCTCTCCTCAGATCTCCCAGGATGTTGGCCCACATTCACTTCCTCCTCCTCCCCAGAGGGTGTAGAAGAACTTGGCACATCTCCTACCTCTTGTGCCTTTGCATAAACGGTTACCCCCACACCTGGCTTGTGCTCCCTCCTCTTGCTCCTCACCCCAGCCTCGGAAAATCCCCAGCTTCTGTCAAGGCCCAGCTCATGCGCCATCTCCCACAGGAAGCTCTCCCTGATTTCCCTAGCCAAAACCATCATGTGTATACTTCTTCTGGTTTATTGTGTCCCTCCCGGGAGACTAAGCTTCTTGAAGGCTGGGGGAGGGAAAAGGGCCATCCTCCCCCTTATCTTTGATGCCTGGCACACAGTAAGGACTTAATGCATAATGCAAAGGGTTGTCACAGATGCTCCAGAAGGCTGGCTAAAGTCAAAGGCATGTAGATGCAGGGGAGGGGGTTGGGGGGTGTAGGCCTTAGGGATTTCAGTCAACCCCATTTATCAGGCAGCTCCTCCTAATTAACAGCATTTATACAGTAGCGTAAAGTTTGCAAAGCACTTAACGAACTTTCTCCTGTTTGAGCCTAACACTAATACTACAGGGTGGGTGGCATTATCATCCCCATTTTACAGATCCATAAACTGAACTTGGGAAGTTTAGTGACTGGCCCCGGGTGACACAGCAAAGATGTCTGAGGCAGGATTCAAACTCAGGTCCTGCTGACTCCAAGCCCAGACCTCTATCTACCGGGCCACCCAGTTACGTCATGAAGATGCCAGGGACCTGCCCGCTGCTCATGGTCACAGATGGTAAGTGTCAAAGGCAGGGCTCCTGCAATGAGTCACCCACTAAAGAAGGTGTGGAAGCCGGGTCGCCCGACTCCCAGCCTTCCTTTTCCAGCCAAACCAGTATCTCCTCTTGTTGCCGGGTCTAGCATGGGGCGGAGGATCAGGAGACTGTGGAGCGCGACACCCTGGCCCCTCGCTGCTGCTCAGGCTCTGAAAACAACCCAGGGGGAGGCACTGGGGCAAATGTGGGGCACCCTCCCTCCCTGGGCTGGGAGGACCAATGGGGCTCGTCTACAGTGCCCAGATAGAAGACACCCCTGACGCCACCTGACCCCGGCCACTCTCCCCTGATAAAAATATTTTTTAAAAACGACCCCAAAGTCTGATTCTCTGAGAGGGAAGGCAAGTGAGGGGCCTTGGGGGAGCCCAGAGGGAAGGGTGGTCTCTCCCAGAATGCAGCAGTGCCTTCTGGGTGCTCATGCGTCCCCCTAAAGCAGGGCACGCATTAATCACAAACAAGTCTGCTTCCATCAGGATTGAGAGACATCTGCGTAAACCCCTCTGTCCTCTTGAGACTCTGCCCCATTGGGCTCAATGATGCCAAGGCCCACACAGCTGGGGAGCAGGCGGAGATGGCTGCAGGCAGGGTAGGGCAGGAGAGGTCTGGGATCTGGGTATGGGAAGCGGCCTGGGGGCACGGCAGCCATCCTCCTGATAACGGAGACCAAGGAAGGAATTAGGTCTGGGGCCTCCAGCAGAGGGAGAGGCGGCTAAGCCAATCAATGGGCTTGGAGCAGTTCTTTAAGCTTACTGGCTGTAGGACCCTAGGCAAGTCACTTAACCTCTCTGTGCCTCAATTTCCCTGTATCCAAAACAAAAAATAACAGTAGCATCTTCCTCACAGAGTTGCTATGAGGCCCAAATGAGATAACACCTGGAAAGTGCTTTGCTACCTGTTGGCTACTATTATTAATGACCTCAGGCAGTTCGGTGAATAGAGCCGGGACTGGAGTTAGGAATTCATCTTCCTGAGACACTTTCTAGCTATGTGACCCTGGGTAAGTCACCTAACCCTGTCTGCCTCAGTTTCCTCAGCTGTAAAATGAGCTGGAGAAGGAAATGTCAAACCCCTCTAGTCTGCCAAGAAAACCCAAAATAGGACCACGGAGAGTCTAACATAGGTCAGAGGTGAGATTTGAGGCTACCTCTTTACTGACTTTCTCACACCCATAGGTGCCTCCAGGAATAAGAGACAGCAGTGTGAGGTGGCTAGATGGTGAAGTGAAGAGAGCATCAGCTCTGAAGTCAGGAGGACTTGAGTTCAAATCCTGCCTCAGACACTTAACACAAAAACTAGCCGTATGACTTTGGGCAAGTCACTTAACCTCCATTGCCCTTTCTTCCCCCTCCAAAAAGCAAAAAAAAAAAAAAAAAAGCAGTGGGCAGCCAGCCCTTTCCTGGCTGGTCCAGGATGCAGGACATCTTCACCATCACTGGCACCCTCTCAATCTTGACCCTTTGGTTTAAATCTGACATAATCCTCTGCTCTTGAATCCCGCTACCTAGGGGCCTAACAAGGATATTCCCTTGCCAAACCCCAATCTTAGATCACTCCCCTATCAGCCTCCTCTCTTTCTGCTCACTAGTCAGTCTACTGAACAGATCTAGGGAAAGTCACCAGCCAGAGCTGACTGAACCCATTATAAATTAATGTTGCCTAATCCCAATGGGGCTCTCACTGCCGCCGGGCAATCTTTCTGCCCCTTGGTTGACTCTAGTGCGTTCTGCACAAAGGCTATTCCAAACTCCCTTTCTCCCCTCAAGCCTCCCACTTCACCCCTCATACATGAAGCCATCAGCTGTGAGCTCCAGAACTCTCCTCTGCTTCTCCCCTCACTGCCCCCTGACATCCTCACCTCACCTCTATCCTCACCTCCTTCAGTCTCTGATGAACTCTTGCCCCTTCAATATGCACTCCTGGTCCTGTCTTCTCCAGCAGATTGCCCCCACAATCATTCCCTGCCTCTAACCTTTCATTTCACCCTACCCATCAGCAGTTTCTCTGCTGTCTACAAACACACCCCTAAGTTCCCCAAACCTTAAAAAACTCTCACTTGATCTGACAATCTCTTGCCTTCCTCAAACTCCTTGAAAAAGCCTTCTACTCCTGCCTCTCTACTTTCTTCCAAATCCTCTTAGATCTGGCTTCCAACCACATCACTAAGTCAACAATAACCTTTTCCAAAAAATAAACCTGACATACAAATATAACGACTTCTATGCCCAAAGCTCAGAAAAAAGAAATTTATCCATGAAACTATGAACCTGGCTGTCGCCCCTGCCAGGAACTCTCTCTCTCCTCATCTCGGCTTCTTAGCTTCCCTGGCTCCTCATGTCTTAGCTAGGATCCCTTCTGTCAGAAGCCTTTCCCAGTCCTCCCCCAAGGCTTTCCCCAATCTCTCCTATCTACAGCTTGTCTGTCCAGAGTTATCTGCATGCTGTCTCTCCTATCAAACTATGAGCTTCTTGAGAGCTGGCACTGCCTGGTTTTTTGCTTTTCTTTGCATTCTAAGCACTTAGCACAGTGCCTGGAACATAGTAGAACCTTAACAATTACTAACTGACTGACTGAATCTCAATTATGCACACTTTAGCGCTTTTTTTTTTCATGTATATAACAAATTTAACACAGTGACTCCAATGCTAGCCTGGATCTGTCTTAACTTCCTCTGGCTCCCTTCTTATTATAATTGTTCCGTTGACTTATTAGCACTGCTCCCTTCCCTTCTAGAAGTCCTCTGCCCCCAACTCCTCCCAAAATAAATTCTTTCCCTTATCATACACAAGCATTATCAAGTAAACCAGATCCAATCATTGGCCATGTCTCCCTACGCCCCTGTAGCCCACCTCTCAAACAAGGAAAGGGCATGTTTCATCACTGATCTTTTGTTTTGTTTTGCTTTTTGGAGGGTGAAAGGCAGGGCAACTGGGGTTAAGTGACTCACCCAAGGTCACATAACTAGTAAGTTAACTGTCTGAGGTCTGATTTGAACTCGGGTCCTCCTGACTCCAGGGCCGGTGCTCTACTCACGGCTCCACCTAGCACCCCTATCATTGGTCTTCTAATAGAGCTATCTATGTATCCGAGTTCTTAAATCTTTCAAAGTCACTGACAATCTCAATCGCCAAACTGGATGGTCTCTTCTCAATCCCGTCTCTGCAGCTTTTGGCTCTGAGGACTTCCTGGAGAATACTTTTTTCTCTCCAGTTCCTTTTTTTTTTGGAGGGGGGGTGCTGGGGCTGACAGTGGTCTATCCAGGTTTTCCTCTTAAATGTCTGACTGCTCCCTCTTTGTCTCTTTTGCTGGAATGATTACCAATTCTATCACGGTGTCAAACTCACACAGAAATGGAAGTCGTTATCTGTACATCCACGAGTTGATTTTGTTGGAAAATAGAATGCTGTGTCTCGCTGCATTTTTATTTGGTGTTAAATATTTCTTAATTCTCTTTTCATCGGGTTCAGGCGCACTCTGGAGGGACACCTCAGATCTACAGCAGGCCCTGTCCCCGAGGCTTAAACCCAAGCCCTCTGCTCTTTTCTCTCTATACTCCGGGTGACTTCATCAGCTCTCAGGAGTGCAATTATTCCCTCTACAGGGACGATTCCCTGATCTACCCTCTGGCCTGGGTCTCTCCCTAGTTCTAGTCTTCCGTGTCAAACTGCCTCTTGGATGCGGCATCCCACAGGCATCTCAAACTCAACATGCTCCAAACCAAGCTCATTCTCTTCCTCCAAACTCAGCCCTCCTCTGAACTGGACTGCCCTGGTCCACGGGCCTTCAGACTCCCAGGTCAGAAGCTTCCCGTGCTGACTACAAACAAATCTCTTCAGTTCACTGTAATGGAGTCAACAACAAAATTCTCAAATTCTAACTTTGGTAAAATATATACAAACAAAAAAAAGCATGACTGCACATGTATAACCTACATCAAATTGCCTTGTCGATAACAAGGGAGGATAGGAAGAGAAAGAATTTGGAATTCAACATCGTTAAAAAAACAAATGTTAAAAATTGTTTTTGCATGTAATCAAGGAAAAAATAAAATACTAAATCTAAAAATTTTTTTAATGTTAAAAAAAGTTGCTTTTAGTGGGACAAAAAAAGACAAACTGGATATAATGGAAGGAAGGAAAAGAAACAAGTATTTATTAAGTACCTAATACATGCTAAAACTCTATAAATCATCAGGGAAGCAGGTGCTATTATTATCTATAGTTGAGGAAACTGTAGCAGCAGGTAAGTGACTTGTCCAGAGTCACACATCTGGTAAATATCTGAGGCAGGATTAGAATTCAGGTCTTCCTTACTCCAGGCCCAGCAATCCATCTATTGCACCACCCAGTTGCCTCTGTAAATACAGGAGTTCACTGTTCCAAAGTTTTATATACAATCTTTTTTAAAAAGTCTTTGCACACTGGAAAATTCATGATTTTTGATGAGTTTGTGATAAAATATTTTTAAAAATGAAAATAAATAAAACTGAATACTACAGCAACAACAGTGATGGGATATCATTAACCAATTAGTCTTCCAGGTTTGCAAATTTCTCCTCACCCTCAACTCCTCCCTCTCACACATTCAACCAGCTGCTGAATCTTATTGGCTCTACCCCCACCACCCACACACAATCTCTCTCCAGTTCATTCCCTTCTCCCCACTCAAAAACATCACCAGAATTCAGCCCCCTCACCAGCTGGCCTCTAGATTACTGCCATGGCCTCCTGATCTCTCAACCCCCAGGCTCTCCCTGCCCCAATCCTTCTGCACCCATTCACTTACCAAAGGGACTTCTTAAGGGACAAAATCTGACCGGTTACTGCCCTACTCAGTAAACACCGGTAACTATTACTTCTGGGATGAAATATAAACACCCCGGGGGTGGTTAGGTGGTGCAGGGAATAGAGCACCAGCCCTGGAGTCAGGAGGACCTGAGTTCAAATCTAGCCTCAGACACTTAACACTTACTAGCTGTGTTACCTTGGGTAACCCACTTAACCACCACTGCCCTCCAAAAAACAAAAAATTAAAAAATAAAAAAAAAAGAATTATAAACACCTCTGCACTCTGAAGCTTAAATCCCTTCCCGATCCAGCCCCTCACTACCTTTCCCGACTTTTCACACATTCTTCCAGTTCCTTACCTTATGACACACACATTACGTCTCCGACCTCTACACCTCGGTACGAGATGTTTTTGTCAATGCTTCCCCTCCTCATTGCTACGCCTTAGAATCTCATGATCCTTCCAAGGTCCAGCTCAAGGGCTGTGTTTTGCAGCAGACGTTTCCTGGTCTTCCCCACAAACAATATTATCTTGCCCACATACAGGCACCCTGGCCCCAGATAGAGGGTAAGCACTTCGAGGACAGGGGCTTTTACTACTTTTCCTTTATCTTCAATACCTAGCATGGTGTCTGCATACAGCAGGTGGTAAATAAAGGCCAGACTGCTTGATGAGAACACCCTTCGGTACTTCAGGACTTGGAGTCAGGAAGACCTGAGCTCAAATCCAGCCTCAAACGCTTATCAGCCGTGTGACCCTGGAGTAGTCACTTAACCTGGTCTGCCTCAGGATCTTCATGGATAAAATGGGGACAGTAACAGCTCCTGCCTCCCAGGGTTGTGGTGAGGGCCAAATGTCATCATATTTGTAAGGCACTTTGCAAACCTTCAGTCCTGCCCAACTCTCTGTGACCCCATTTGGGGTTTTCTTGGCAGGAATACCAGAGTGGTTGGCCATTTCCTTCTCCAGCTCATTTTACAGATGAGGAAACTGAGGCAAACTGGGTGAAGTGACTTGTCCAGGGTCACACAGCTAGGAAGTATCTGAGGTCATATCTGAACTCATGAAGATGAGTCTTCCTGACTCTGTCCAATGCACCACCCATGTATGTGCCTCTCTCTCGGGTATGATCATTTTTGCAGGACGCCAGAGATGAAAGGACACAGAGTTTCTTCAGTCCAGCCTGTACTTGAGGAAAAGTCCCTTCCACATCAGCCCCAACCAACGGCTGATCCTCCGAACCCGAGCACAGCCAGTAAAAGGGGGATCTGACTGTGGGCCGGCCCTGCTGCTCAGGCTGTCCTCCTTACACTGGGCAGAAGCTGCCTCCACACTTCAAACCAGAATCTCCCTATCCCTCCCTGCACATCCTCCCCCCCCCCCCCCCGGCAGCTGAGTCTGTCTTTGTACCCCCGGGGGCCTGGTACAGACCGACTGACCTCAGCGACCACCCTCCTTTCTAGTCCAATCTCCTCATGTTACTGATGTGGACACTGAGTCCCAGGAAGATCAGGAGACTCACCCACAGTCACCCAAGACAGAGGCAGGACCTAAAACCGAGCCTCATTGTGCTCTGAAGTCACCGTGCTTTCCAGCTGTAAAGGATTGTTATTGTTTGAACAATCCCAGGAAATCCAGCTCAGGAAGGGGCGCAGGGTTTGGGGGTTTCCCCATTTGTAGATGCCAAGCGGGCTCCCCGGCTTCCAAACTCCCTGCTTCTGGGGCCCTGCGTGAGAAGGGCCAGACTCAGCCAAGCCCCCGCCACTGCCAACATCTCTAGGGCAACAAATGTTCACGGAGTGGCCTTCTCTCACTGGAGCCGTCCAACCACCCTGGGAGGCGCTACCGGTGTGAAGAGACCCGTTTCACTGATGAGGACACTGAGGCAGGAAAACGAGGCGGTCAAGCCATCGCCACCCAGATGCTCATCAGTCATCCACTCGGCGATTACAGGGTGCCAGGTTGCCAGGGGCTACACTAAGCTGTCACGATGCAAGGAGAAAGGGAAACGCAGCAACCAACTGACCAACTGACCAACTGACCTCTGAGAGCCAATGTTTTAATGAGGACAACACACACGTTTATATTATATGCTCTATATGTGAGATACGGCACGTTCTTGTACACACACCAACGCAGAGAGATATGTATTATACATACACACAAACTCATGCACACTTGTGTGGAGATGCATGTGCATCTATACACACACTCGTACGGGACAGGGTAAAACACACATGTGTATGCATGTACACACACTGCCATGTAGAGATATCTCTGTGTATACACACACACACTCACATATGAGAGCATAACACATACACATACAGGCAGACACCTATCTACATGGGGGTGCGTATATGTGTGTGCGTGTGTGTGTGTACAAGCATTCATACTACCATGTGGACAGCCATGGTGTATAAATGATATTCACACACATACACACACCTACATATGAGTATGTGTACATGGGTAGACATACATCCATGTGGAGATATATATATGTGTGTGTGTGTGTGTGTGTGGATAATACATGCACATACACACACCCCATGTGAAGTATCTGAGTGTACGGATCACATATACATACATATATACACACAACCCTTTATATGAGTACAAGTGTATATACACACACACCCATATGTGAATTATCTAAGTGTATGGATCACATATACACACATATATATACACACACAACCCTTTTTGAGTATAAGTGTGTATACACACACACACCCCTATGTGAATTATCTGAGTGTATGGATCACAAATACATACATATATATATATATATATATACACACACACAACCCTTTATGAGTATAAGCGTATACACACACACACACCTATGTGAATTATCTGAGTGTATGGATCACATATACATACATATATACACACACAACCTTTTATATGAGTACAAGTGTGTACGCGTACATACACACACACACACACACACACACACACACACACACACACACCCCTATGTGAAGTATCT
>CM053594.1:27928323-27947660 GCA_028646575.1 Pseudocheirus occidentalis | reverse complement strand
ACATATAAATATACACACACAACCCTTTATATGAGTACAAGTGTGTACATACACACACACACACACACACCCCTATGTGAAGTATCTGAGTGTATGGATCACAAATACATACGTATAAATATACACACACAACCCTTTATATGAGTACAAGTGTGTACACACCCAGACACCCAGACACACACACACACACACACACACACCCCTATGTGAAGTATCTGAGTGTATGGATCACAAACACATACATATATACACACACACAACCCTTTATATGAGTACAAGTGTGTATACACACACACACACACACACACACACACACCCCTACGTGAAGTATCTGAGTGTATGGATCACAAATACATATATATACATACACATACACACATACACACACACACACCCCTATGTGAATTATCTGAGTGTATGGATCACAAACACATACATATATACACACACACAACCGTTTATATGAGTACAAGTGTGTACACACACACAGACACACACACAGACACACACACACCCCTATGTGAAGTATCTGAGTGTATGGATCACAAATACATACATATAAATATACACACACAACCCTTTATATGAGTACAAGTGTGTACACACCCAGACACACACACACCCCTATGTGAATTATCTGAGTGTATGGATCACAAATACATACATATAAATATACACACACAACCCTTTATATGAGTACAAGTGTGTACATACACACACACACACACCCCTACGTGAAGTATCTGAGTGTATGGATCACAAATACATACATATATATACACACACAACCCTTTATATGAGTACAAGTATGTATACACACAAACATACACATGGACTAGGGGAAGGCAATCTCTAAGACAAAGTCCCTGACAGCTGCAGGCCTGGGGAGCGCTCCCTGCAGAGGGTGGCCCTTTACCACTGAGCTCTGAAGGAAGCCGGGGTGGGACCCGGGCACGCCCTCCACCCCTCGTCAGCCTCCAGGCCCCAGGCTCTCCCCCCTTTCACTCGCTGCCTGGGGCCTAGCTCCAGGCTGGCAGCTGCCTCCTGGGTAGTTTGCCTGGCTGGCAGAGGCTTCTGCTAAAGGGGACAGAAAGACAGCTCGAGGCCGAACCAGGACTGAGGGAGCGCACAGGGAACGGCGTGACCTTGGCTTGGTGCTCCTTTTGGGAGATGCTGAGCCGGGTGACCAGCATTTCTTGCCCAGAAAAAAGATCTCCCTGCTGAGGGGACACCTGCTCTGGGCCGGCCAGAGGCTGGGTCTGAGCCAATTGGCTGTCAGGAAGCCTGGTGCTGGGCAATGGGCACAAGAGCGCTTTGCAGGGCAGTGTGTAGTTGTGGGATCAATGGAGACATCACGCATGAAGCGCTTCACAAACCTCAAAGTGCTGCCTGGCAGAGAAATGCTAGTTATTATTGTTGCTGTTAATTCTTATTACAGCACCAGATCTGGGTTCAAATTCCACCTCTGTGACTTAGTAGCTATAGTGACCCTGAGTGAGTCACTTTACTTGTTTGCCTCAGTTTACCCATCTGTAAAAGGAGGGAGTTGGACTCAGATGTCCTCTAGGTTTTTCAGCATGAAATTCATGATCCTCTGATAAAATGAAAAAGTCCCTAGACTCAAGGAGTTTGAATTATATTACAAGGGGGCACAAAACAGGAAAAGGATAAATCTACACAGGATAATCTGAGTTACAAAGTTACAAAGATACCCAATGACTCTGGGTATCTGGGAAGGCTTTCCATGGGAAAAGCCTTGAAGGAAGCTGGAGGATTATAAGAAGTGGAGGTGAGGGTGTACATTCCAGGCATGGCGGCACAGCCTGGGCAAAGACATAGAGGCAAGAGATGAAATGTCAAGTTTCCACCCTCTGGGAAGGGAAGGTTGGTAGGGGTTGGGGGAGGAGGAGGCTATAAAGAAAAAGCAGCTTCGGGTCAGCGACCATCCATTCTTCTCCAGCAGAGGGACAAGGGAAAGCAGGCCCAGGCTTCTGGGCTCACTTCAGAACAAGCAGGATGGGGGGGCCTTAGAGGTAACTACATTGCAAGCAGCAGACAGGAAACATTCATCAAAACGGCCACCTCAGCATCAGTAAGTGACCTTCTGCGGTCATACCGCAGGCCACAAAATCAGGAGCAGAAGCCGCCCTAGCTGAACACACGCCGCACGCTGGCATCCACACCATGCCGCCCCACGGACCAGAGTAGTGCCCAAGGGCCCAGATCCTGTCCCCCAAAGGCACAGCCGGGGCTTCTGAAAGAAAACTCAGTTATCTCTTCTAATGGACCATCCTCAAACTTTAAATGGGGGAGCGAAGGTGTGGAGGCTCCAGCAGCCTCTGGAATTCTGCCTTCCCCCACTGGGAGGTGAGCAGGCTTCCTCTTTACTCCCTAAACTGGAAAAACAAAACCCCAGAGAACCAAGAGGTAACCACAGCCCAGAGAGGGAAGAGCAGGATGTGGAAGCTGAAGGTCCCAGTTGTGGCAAAAGTGAGCAATGGCAACCTCTGAGAGTCAAACCAATTTAAACAGTGCGAACATCTGACTTGGTTAAGCTTGCTGCCCTCGGCCTGCCTGGCATCCAATACTGATGCACCCCAATCCCCTTCTCTCACCCGCCGAGAGAGGTCTCCCCCCCTGGAAATTATGCCTGATTCACACAAGACTCACTGTGACTCATTATGGTGCTGGGTCCCAGCAGCCTTTCATGAGGGGAGCTCCCGGACCTCACAGTTCACCAGGGAATGGGAACAGGCTCCCTTTGACTTTGGTCTCTAGCCAGCATAGGAGGGAATCATAGGGACGGCAAGTGACCTGCACAAAGTCACCCAAGCTGCCAGGGCTGCTGGCAGGGGCCTTTCCTCCTCACCCGAGCCTCCCTCCATCCACTGGGAGGTCCATTCGGCTCCAAGGTCAGGTTCTCTCTCGGTCATCCACCTAAGATCTGTGGTCTGAGTGCCAGAGATGAGGTGCCTCCAAAAACAGGGTTCAAATCCTGTCTCTGGGACTTACTGGCTGTGTGGTTCTGGCCAGGGTGATTTACCTCTCTGAGGTCTACACAATGTTAAGGTGTCTAGGCTGTTATTTTTTTCTTTAAAGAGGCTGTATAAGCACTGACTCTGGATTCAGGAGGACCTGAGTTCAAATTTGGCCTCAGAAACTTACTAACTGTATGACCCTGGGTAAGTTACTTCACCCTGTTTACCCTCAGTTTCCTCATCTATAAAGTGAACCGGAAAATAAAATGGCAAACCACTTCAATATTTCAGTATATTTAGCCAAGAAAATCCAAAATAGGGTCACAGAGACTCAGGCATGACTAAAAGTAAGTGACTAACACACACACACAACTTACTCCTACTCCGGTGCTTAGCAAACTAAAAGCCCTGAGGATTGCTGGAACACAAGATCCTGGAGGGCAGGGCCTAGTTCAAGTTCTGCCTCTATCCCCAGGAAAGGCATCACACACTGATTGATTCATGCTACTGTTATTACAATCAGGACTAACCAAGCTGTATTCATTCTTCTAGGCTCTCAAGCCCAACAAGAGCCGAGAAGCACCGGTGGTGGGAACTAGGAACGGAACCAACTTTGGAGTCAGGAAACTAAGGGGTTCTGTCTCTCACACTCACAGTGTAACTCTCGGCCGAACCTCCTGTGCCTCAGTTTCCTCAACTGTAAAACAAAGGGGCTGCAGTCAATGGCCTCTAACGTCCTCTCTTTGTTCTGTCTCTGGGCCTTGGTTTCTCTCTCTCTGCAAAATGAGGGGAGACCCTGTCCAAAGCCTCCTCTATCCCCAGAGCCAGTGAGGGGAGGTGGCTGGTCACTGACCTCTCTGCCTTTTAACTAAGTGTTCCGTCTCTGCCCTCAGGCGAGGTAACCCCCAAAGCCTGGGAAAACAACAACTCGACAGCATGTAAATGACTCCTTTGCAAGCTCAGCCTGCCAAGACTTGCTATCTAATTGCTGTTAATTGCATTGATTATATAGCTGAGAAGTGTCAGCCTCCACCTCCTCAGTCCCAGCAAGGGCAAAGAAAAAATATTAACAACAACCACCCCAAAAAAACCAACCTCCCCCAACACACACACACACACCCCTCCTCCCTTCCCTTCTTCCCACTCCCCCCAGGCATCCCAAAGACACAGAATGAGAAAACCAAATTGAGCTGAACTTTTCCCATCATCTAAGACTAGGAGAGAGAGCCTGGGATAAGAGGCCTTGATCCATTTTTCTCTTTTTTTAGGGGAGGAGGAAGGAGGGAGTAGACTTTGGAACAGCTCTCAAGGGCTCCAGAGCAGGCTGCTATCCTGGTAGGTTTCTGGAACTAGAGGTGAAAGGGCCCTTGGAGACCAGACAGACTAACAACTCCCTCATCGTGCAGAGCAGAAGAGTGAGAACCGGAGAAATGAGCTGCCCAGGGATCACACAGGTAGTGCCAGGGCCAAAGGTCTGCCTAAAGTCCATGAAGGCCAGTAAGACATAGGACCAGGATCTGAACCCAGGCCCTCTAGCTCCAATTCCAGCTCTCTTTCCAGGACAATAGGAGGCCTCCCATTTTTTGAGATACTTTCCATAATACTCTCCAGGGAGGAAGAAACTAAAGAACAAAAATAGTAAGTGACCGGTCCAAGCTCATTCCATTTCACAATCTCCCCATCCTTATTTGAAACCCAACTTTGGATGCTTTGGGAAGCCGGCCTCAAGCCAGTGCCTGAGCTAGTGCAGCTCAGCCAACAGAGTGAGACAGACAGCAGTCAGAAGTAGAAGCTCTGCCTTTGGCTGGCAGAGGGAAGAGAAATGATATCCAGGCAGACCCCTGGGCAGAGAAGCAGTGTTCAGACAGATAAAGCCCCTGGAGCTGCCTTCCTCAACCAAAAATAAAAGATAAACAGGCCTGGTCTTGGCCAAGTCCCTTGTCCTCACGGAGGCTGGGGCAGCCTAGCTCCCCACCCCCTGGAAGGTCACACCCTCTCATTAACAACCAAGAAACCTGGGAACTCAGAGAAGCCTTATCACCCCGAGGAAGAAGCCAGGTGTACAGAGGGTAAGGGATGGGCTGAGCAGTCTTTCTTTGGAAGGCAGCCTCCTGCCAGGGCTGACAGTTATCACCTGCAGGTTTAGGGCACACACTGCACAGATGGCCAGGCTGTGACAGGGTCGTTAGGCTCTAAGTGAAACTAAAAGGGGTGGTCCCCTAGTTAGGTGGAGAAGAGATAGGAAGGTGGAAATGGGGAGCCAGGGATGGAACACTGAATTGGGAAAGAGTATGGGGAGGGGAGGTCACCCAGTAAAGAAGCTATCTCTGAGGCTCCAATTTCCCCCAGGGGGCACCTCCTCCCTCCCCAATGGAGGTTTCTTTTCCTCTGAGGCTAGACCACCTACCCATGACCTCCTTCTATCCTACAGCCATCAACTAACTTTCTCAAGCAGCTTGTGTGTGTGAGAGAGAGACACAGAGAGACAGACAGGAGAGAGACAGAAAGATAAGAAAGACAGAGAGTGAGAGTGTGAGAGAGAGAAAGAGAGAGAGAGAGAGAGAGAGAGAGAGAGAGAGAGAGAGAAGGGGCAGATGAGTGGAGTTGGTGGCAGGGAATGGGCTCCGCCTGCCAGGGATCCACGGGTGCGTTCCCCCCAGTCCCTTAGTGGCCAGAGGGTCTCGGAGAAAATGGACCACACGAAGGGGAGGGGCCCAGCCATGCGCCTGCAAGCAGCGAGGGCACGGGGCTCCCCACTGCCTGCCCCGGGACAGACCCAGGCCCAGCCCCGGGAAGGACCTGGAGTGGGGGCGGGGAGGGGGCTGGAATGCAAGCTCCGGGAGAGGGAAGGGGCATGTGGGAGGTGGGATAGCCGCGCTCGCCCCGAAATCGTCGGGCCCCACCTGCAATTCCTGGAATTCCTCCTCCAGCTCGTGCCACTCGCGTTCGCATCGCTCGAGCTGCGCGAACATGGTGCAAGGCTGGCGGGCGGCGGCGGCTCCTGCTGCAGCTCGAGCCCCCTCTCCGCCGCACACCCCGCGCACCCCGCGCGAGCTCCTCCCGCCCACGCCCTCGTCCGGCACCAGCTGTTCCTGCGCGGCCCGAAGCCCCGCCCTCGTGTGACGTCACGCCCACACCGCCCCGCCCGCCCGGCGCAGCCCGGGGCAGCGTGCGGCTGGTGCGCACGCGCATGCTCCCTGACCCTGCTGCTCGTCCGGGGCTGCTTCCTCTCAGTGCCTGAGCTCCCAGGACAAGGGAGGCGCGGTGGCTGACACCGATACCCTCTTTCTCCGCTGGCATGGACTGCCTCTCAGCGGCCAGGGCCAAGCCCTTTCCGCCAGGAGCGCTTCAGGCTGCGTTCTGGGCCCCAGCTCCAGCCCCACCCCCACCTTGACTTGGAGACGTCCACCAGTTGTCTTGGCAGAGCCGCCAAGGTCACTAGCCCGAGACCTACCCGAGGAAGACAAGGAGGAGAACTCCTAGGCAGCCGCCCCCCCACCCTCCATCGGGCGCTATTTTAGCGGACTCTCGAGCTTTGGGCTGGTAGGAAATGGAAAGCGCCCCCACCCCCCAGCCCGAGGCTTCTTTGTCCTGGGAGAGGGGAGGGGGAGCAGGCACCTCCTTACTTTGCAACCCTGCTCTGGGATTACTCATGCGGTTGCCTGTCGGCGTGGCAGCTGCTGGTTTCACTCCTGGTAACCCTCCTGCCCACATTTCTTTAGAATCTCAAAGCTGGAAAGCACCTCAGAGGTCACCCAAAGGTACAGTCGAGCGTGAGGTTTTAGACATGAAGAAACTGTCAAGCCCAGCTCCGAGGGAAATAGGCTTCAATCCACTGCCCCCAGCACCCTGCCCCCAGACACTCATTCACCCCAAGTCACAATCTAGAGCCGCATGGAGGCCACTTGGTCACCCTCTCCCCCCTCAAACTCCTGTGGTTCCCTATTGCCTCTAGGATGGGACCGGCGCCCAGAGCGGGGTTACCAGATAAGGAAACTCCTACCAGAACCTTCTCTGCAACTTCAGAGTAGTAAAAGTTGGCTGGAGCACTCAGATCAAGTGACTTGCCCAGGGTCACACAGCCAATATGCATCAGAACCCAGGTCTTGGTGGCTCCAAGACTAGATCTCTTATTTACTAGGACTGGCTGCCTAATTCTAGGACTAAATATCATATGTATGTGTATATACACACATACACGTATATACATATATGTATATATGTAGTATTAGTAGTAATATACATATATACAAATTCCTCTGCTCCCATTACATAAGCATTCTAATATAATAATAATAATAATAATAATAATAATAATAATACCTAACACTTAAAAAGCATTTTAAGTTTTGCAAAGCACTTTACAAATGTTATTTTTATCCTCACAACAACCCTGGAAAGTAGGTGCTCTTCTTAGCCCCATTTTACAGATGAGGAAACTGAAGCAGCATTTAACTTTCCCAGGGTCACACAGCAAATAAGCATCCGATGCTGGATTTGAACTCTGGTCTCCAGGACCAGCACTCATTCTATCCACTGGGTCACCCAGATGCCTTTAAAGTTCTCTACAACCTAACCCCTTGCTTCTCCTGTCTCCTTAACGTGTCCTTAGCCTCAGGAAAATCTACAGTCTAGTCTTCCTGAGCTACTCCCCCTTTTTTTCACTCTGTCTCTCCTGCCTCATTCTCTGCCTCCTGAAAATCCCCAGCTCCTTTAAGACTGGGCTCAAGCACCACTTTCTGCAGGCCTTTCCTCGTCCCCTCAATTCCTCTTTCCTCACACTGGGTTTTGGATTCTGGGCACACCACTTAACTGCTCAGCGGCTCAATGTCCTCATCTCAAAAATGTGCCTAAGAATAGCACCTACCTCCAAGGGTTGTTGTGAGGAGCAGATGAAAAAAAGTGGTTTGGGAGCGTTAAAACTCTATATACACACTAGCTAATGATGATGATGATGTTATTTCCTTCCCATCCAATATTACCATGTTCTGCTTTATTATGTGTCTTGTATATACCTATCCATGTACAATAGTGGTTCTCAACCTTCCTAATGCGGCGACCTTTTAACTCTCGTATGTGGGCGTATCTGCGTGTGGTCAGACCTGCCTGGAGACAAATAGAGGAGCCGTGTCAATGTTCCTCCATCAGAAATATGTATTTTCCAATGGTCTTAGGTAACCCCCAAAAGGGTCGTTCAACCCCCAAAGGGGTTGCGATCCACAGGCTGAGTATCGCTGAGGTATATGATTGACTGACTGTAAACCCTTTTAAGGAAGAGACTTTTAACTTTTGTCTGGCACACAGCAGTAAGTGGTTCAACGGAGACTCAGACCTCGGTCTTCTGACTCCAACTCCCCATCTAAAACTTGGGCCTGTGTCTAATGTCAGTAATAACACTGATCCTAATAGTACTAGCCAAATTGGCAAAGAAACAGATAGAAGAATTGTGGGATTCTATGCACACTCTAGAAAACACATGCAAACTTCATCTGGAGGTAGGCCATCACCGATCCCCATCTCACTCCAAGAAAAACAGCTTAACATACAGAATTTTAGGAAAGCTCCTACTCCTCTTTTTCCCTCTGCCCCCAAGAGGGTGATTCTCTTTCAGTGCCCTATCTCCTGAATGTCCTGGTAGCATCTGGATGAAGCGATTATATTCTTGGAGATAATGAATGAATCATAGGATGCTAGAAGGGAGGGGGAAATGATGGATCACCAAAGACCAATCCAATCATTTTACAGATGGGAAAATGAAAGACCAGAGGAGGTAAGGGACTTATCCAAGGTCACACAGTCAACTGAGTCTAAATCCTATAATCCTAAAAGCCAACAAGATCTTCAGTCTTTTATCTTCCAAACCAAGCTGCCTCCTTGCTTATGATCTCTAAACACTAATACTTTTCTCCTCTGCCCTCCACCCCCTTTACTCTAAGGCCAGAGGCCATCTCCATTTGTCCTGATCTCTGTCTGGCCACTGAACCCAGATGACTCCGGAAGAGAAAGTGAAGCTGGTGACTTTGCACAGCCCTGCCTCACTTAAGTCCAATTCATGTTCAAGTCATGGCATCACCTCCCTGATGTCGTGGTCCTCTTGGAGACCGAAGGACAAGCCTCCTGAAAGGTCAGAGAGGTAAAGTAAGGCCCATCAGTGCTGTGGAAGGACTGCTAGACTTGGGGAGTGGGGAGTCAGGAGAAAGAAAAATAGCATTTATAAAGCACCTACTGTGTGCCAGGCCTGGTGCCAAGTGCTTTACAAATATTATGTCACTTGATCTCCTGAGAAGTTGTTCTTATTTAGTCATTCCAGTCATATCCAACTCTCCATAATTCCATTTGGGGTTTTCTTGGCAAAGATACTGGAACAATTTGCCATTTTTTTCTCCAGCTCATTTTACAGATGAGGAAACTGAGGCAAAGAGGGTGAAGTGACTTGGCCAGGGTCACACAGCTAGTAAGTGTCTGAGGTCAGATTTGAAATCAGGTCCTCCTGACTTGAGGACAGGTGCTATATCTACTTTACCACCTAGCTGCCCCAAAAGTTTTTAAAAAGTCACTTTATATCTTTTTGTAAAAGTCACTTTTCTCTTTTAAGTCACTTATTACTATCATTACTTTTACATCACCATCCTGTCCATATATAATATCTATGTTCTGACCTTCTCTCCCAATATATGACTCCCTCAGGGTTTTAGGGGGATAGCCCCAAGGAGTTAGGGTATTTCTTTTCTGCTGCCATGGACTTGAGCCCCAACTGGTTGTGCTTCCTCTCATCACCACCATCGTTAGGGAACTAGAGACTAGGAACCCAGTGCTATTTAATCGCTTAATACCAGTTAACTTTTAAGGGCTAGTGACTTCAAAGCTGTAGAAAAGCAAATGTACAGTTATTTTCCTCCATTCTTTCAGGGGCATACTCTAACCCAGTTGTTGTCAACCTGTGGGTCGTGACCCCTTTGGGGGTTGAATGACCCTTTCATAGAGGTTACAGGGGTCACCTAAGACCAACGGAAAACACATATTTCCAGTGGTCTTAGGAAGCGAGACACAGCTCCTCCATCTGTCTCCGGGCGGTTCTACCCACATGCAGATACGCCCACATACGAGTATTAAAGGGTCCCAGCACTAGGAAGGTTGAGAACCACTGCGTCAAACCGATGCTACCTCACTTTCTGGGGAGGAATAGATTCAGAACAGCTTAGTTACTACATAGCAGTAGTCCCACCAAATTCACATCTAGATTGTTGTTGTCCTTGTTGCTTGTCCTTCACTCTCTAAGAGGACTGTAACATCAAGGTGATACCGTGACTTCCACATGAATTGGATTTAAGTGAGACAGGGCTGTGCAAAGTCACCAGCCTCACTTTCTCCTCCGGAGCTACCTGGGTTCAGTCACCAGATATGAATCAAGATGACTGGAGATGGGCCCAGTCATATCTAGATATAGAATAACTGTGGATGATCCCATTCCTTCCCATCTTCTCCAGCAGATTGCTCACTCTATCTGTTTTCTCAATCTTCCATAGCTTCCTGCCTACTGGTTCTTTTCCTTGTACCTATAAACACAGCCGTGTTTTCACAACTTCCAAAAAAACCCTCACTTGGTCTGTCCTTCCCCAGTAGTTATATATCTCTCTTGTACTTTTGTGATGAACTCCTTAGACTATCAACAGTAGGCACCATAACTTCTTTTCTTCTCACCTGCTCTAAACCCTTCACAATCCCTTCTGGCCTCATCATTCATCTGAAACTGGTCTCTCCAAAGTTACTGACCCCTAAATCGACAAATCTAATGGCCTTTTCTAAATCCTCTTCCCTCTTGACCTCTCTGCAGCCTTTGACACTATCAATCACTGTCCTCTTGATGCTTCTCTCTAGGTTTTGTCATGCTCTTCTCTCCTGGTTCACCTTCTGCCTCTCTGACCGATCCTTCTCTGTCTCTCTTGCTTGAGCTTCATCTTGCTAACTCTGGGGGGTTCCTCAAGCATATATTTTTTCACTTTATTTTTCTTGCTTTTTCTGCAGCATGGCTAATATGAAAATGTTTTATATGTCTTCACATGTACATTTGGGGGCTGGAGAGGGAGACAATTTGGAACCCTACATAAAAATTAATGTTCAGTTTTTAAACAATTAAATTTTAAGAATGAACTGTAGGAGTCCCCCAAGGCTCTGCCATGGTCCCTCTTCTTTTCTTCCTCTATAATATCACTTGGTGATCTTATCAGCTCCATGGTTTCAAAAGTCATCTCTATGAAAATGGTCTGGCTAATCTCTCTCTCCCAATGTCCAGTGTCACATCTCTAATTACTTATTTGACACCCTGAACTGGCTGCCCCATAGTCATCCTAAACTCAGTGTTCTAAAGTGAATTCTTTTTTTTTTTTTTTTTTTTTTACCCTAATCCCTCCCCGTCCCGACCTTCCCTGTTAGCGTTAAGGGTAACACCATCCTCCTGGTCCTTCAGGCTCCCAGTCGAAGGGTCATTCTGAACTCCTTATTATCTCTCACCACCCCCCAACATACACATCCAAGCCAAAGCCAAGGCCTGTTGATTTCACCTTTGCAACATCTCTAGAGAGAGCAAGTGCTAATAATTGGGGGAATCAGGAAAAAAACTCCATGCAAGTGACATCTGAGCTATGCTTTGGAGGAATTCACAGATTCCAAGTGGCAGAGGTGAGGAGAACATTCCGGACCTGGGACACAGCCAGAGCAAAGGCACTGAGAGAGGAGATAGAATGTCATGTATGTGGGGCATCTAGTACAACAATTTGCCTGGGACAGAGAGTACATGGAGACAACTATTGTGAAATAAGGCAGGAAAGATTGTAGAAATGTCAGATTTGATGTTCAGTCCTGTCTGACTCTCTGTGACCCCATTTGGGGTTTTCTTGGCAAAGACACTGGAGGGGTTTGCCATTTCCTTCTCCAGCTCATTTTACATATGGGGAAACTGAGTTAAACAGAGTGAAGTGACTTGCCCAGGGTCACACGGCTAGTAAGCGTTTGAGGCCAGATTTAAATTCAGGAAGATGAGTCTTCTTGACTCCAAGCCCAGTGCTCTGTGCACCATGGTGTGCAAATGTCAGGTTCAGGAGTTTATATTTATCCCAGTGAATAGGGAACCACTGAAAGTTTTTAAGTAGGAAGATGAAATGGTTGGATTTATTTTCTTTTTCTTAATTTTTTTATGTTAAAAAAAATTTTTTTTGAGTTCCAAATTCTCTCCCTTCTTCTCACCAACCCCCCTACCTAGTGAGAAGGGAAGCAGTATGTTATCAATTATGCCTTTGAAGCCATGCAGAATATATTTCTGTATTCACCACGTTGCACAAATAAAACAAATAAAAGGTAAGAAACATAAAGAGAAGAAAGTCTGCCTCAGTCTACACTCAGTTCATCAGCAGACGTGGTGTTCATTCTGGGTCCTTTGGACTTGTCCTGGGTCATTGCATCGCAGTTCTGTGTTTTTGAAATAGTCCATTGGTAGCAAAAGCAAAGAGACCAATTAGGAAGCGAGAGACCAGCAAAGTAAAAAGGCTGATGGAGGCTGTATCATGAGGGCATAGGATGCATTCAAGAAATGTGGTGATGGGATCGACAGCATCTGACCGCTGATGGGATACTAGGATTGAAAGAAAGTGAAGCATCAAGGAGTCACTTCCCAGCTGGATGACCCTGGACAAGTCACTTCTCCCTGTTGGTCTCAGTTTCCTCATCTGTAAAATAAACCAGAGAAGGAAATGGCAAACCCCTCCAGTGTCTTTGCCAAGAAAACCCCAAATGGGCTCACAGAGAATCAGACACAGTTGAAATGACTAAACAACGAGGAGTCTGGGATGCTCCGAGTTTGCAAGGTGGTGTAGCGGAGAGAGTGCCAGACCTGAAATCGGGAAGCCCTGGGTTCAAATCCAGCCCTGGACATTGACCAGCTGGGTAGCCTTGGGCAAATTCACACAGCCTCTGTCTGGCTCAGTTTTCCCACTTGTGAAAAAGGCTAACAATAATAACCACATCACAGGGTTGTTGTAAAAATCAAATAAGTCAGCATTTGTAAAGTGCTATTTAAATGATAGCAATTATTATTGTGACTAGAAAGGTGACGGTGCCCTCAAAAAGTAGGGAAGTTGGAGGAGGAAGGGGTTGTGGGAGAAGCAAAATTAGTTTTATTTTAGACATAGGAACATAGATCTAGAATTTGAAAAGATCTTAGAGGATGTTTAGTCTACCCTTGTCTCAAAGCGAGCTTATGGTCCACTAGGACCTCCATGCTTTTTTCAGAATAAACTTCTTTTAAGGACAATCCAGTCCAAGTCGTTCCCCCGTTTCACTTTATAGATTAGGAACCTGAGGTCCGCTGAGGGATTTCACAGCTGGTAAGTAGCAGAGGTGAGATCAGAGCTAAGTCCTCTGACTCCACATCCGCCGCGTGCTTTGCTTCACGGCACTGTGCTGTGTTTTGAGACGTCCGCTGGGAATCGAGGTGACGGTATTCAGCAGGTCATTCATAACATGAGACTAGAGACTGACGATGAGAAGTGTGATATAGGAAGATAAGGTAGATGGATTCGGAGTCAGGAAGACCCCGGAGTCCTGCCTCTGATCTAGTTATATAAGGTCATTCTAAATATAAGACATTTAAACATAATATAATTTTAAAGTAGGCAACTGTGGCAAAATGCAACTCATTTAACTTTTATGTGCACCAGGAAAAAAAAATTTGCATTGGGAATTCCCAAACAGAAACATCTTCAAAATATTAGATTCATCATAATTTTTTTTTTTGCCCTTTTTTTTTTCCTGGAAGCCAGGGCAATTTGGGTTAAGTGACTTGCCCAAGGTCACATGGTTAGTAAGTATTAAGTGTCCAAGGTCGAATTTGAACTCGGGTCTTCCTGACTCCAGGATCAGTGTTCTGTTTGCTACACCACCTAACCACCCCAATTCATAATAATTTTTGAATAAATGAATGAAAAAGACTTTTAAGCATTTACTACCTATGAAACACCATTTGGCCCAAATACAAATACAAGAGTTCTGGATAAGTCCCTGCTTTCAAGGAGTTTACATTCTAAAAGGTAGAGACAATACATATAAGGTGAGTATCATTTCTGAGTAAATGGCCATACTCAATATCAGGTAGGAAGGTAAGGCCCAGTGGCCTAAAAGTTGTGGCATCAGGATAGATGGCAAGGCCCAGTGGTCCAGAGGGTGCAGAATATGGTTTGCAGTCTGTGCTATTGGGGGGATATCTAGATGGATGAGATAAAAAATCTGACTGAGCATTAAAACTATTGGGGCAGAGCCACAGCTAAATACTTTTGCAAGTAGTACATAGACCGTGTGCCCAACAAGTTGCTCAAACATTTTTCAGTCGTGTATGACTCTGTGACCCCCTTTGGGGTTTTCCTGGCCAAGATACTGGAATGGTTTGCCATGTCCTTCTCCAGATCATTTTGCAGATGAGAAAATTGAGGAATATAGGATGAAATGACTTGCCCAGGGTCATACAGGTAGTAAGTGCCCAACACCAGATTTGAACTCAGGGAGATGAGTGTGGCTGGAGCCAAAACAGGGTTTTGGGTTCTGGTCGGGGGTGGAAAGCAAGGTAAATTGGGGAAGGAGTTCACACCAAGCCTGTCCCTGCTAATTAACCTTGCTCTCTAGATGTTAAGTTCTACCATTCTGCTGAAGGGCTGTAAGTACACTGCACTCCCAAGAGAACAGTAGCTCCTTGGAAGCAGAAATTGTTTTTGTCCTTGCATCCTGAGTATTTAGCACAGTGGCTGGCATGCAGTAGGTCCTTAATAAATGCTTATTGCTTGCAATGGCCAACCGTGATTTCCAAGGACTCCTGACTCGTGATGCTGCCATCTCCTTTCTGACAGAGCCTGGGGTGGGAAAGATATATTTCTTGGACGTTGCCAAAGAGAGGGAATTAATTGTGCTTGAGTATACCTCGCAAGGGGTTTGTTTAAGTTTTTTAGAAAATGAATTTTTGTTCATTAAAACAATAAAAATTTTTGAAGTGCTTCTTGATTAATAGGTCGATACACTAGACTGGGTCCCACCATGTGTAACAATTATACACGCTGTCTCCCCTGAGAGATGCAGGACCTTCAAGAGCTGGGCCTATTTCGAGTCTTTCTCTTTATCTTCTGTGCCTGGTGCAGAATGGGCACTGAACAAATGCCTGCTTGTTTTGGAAATACATTTTTATCAATATGTTTCATTTTTACATTGACCAGATTTCCCTCCCCCTTCCCAGAGAGCCATACCACATAATACAAAATTTTACAAAGAATTTCAATAAGTAATATTAATGAAACATTTAAAAGTGATAAATAGCAATAAGAGATATAATAGTGAATGATAAAATAATTTGAAAATGATTTAAGTAAAAGGAAAGAAATGAGCAAAATCAATCAATATAACCAAAAAATCTGAGAACGTATGCCCTGTTCCACACCCACGGTCCCCCCACCTCTGAATAAATGCTTGTTGAATGAGCACCTGGGTTTAAAGTTGGGGTCACCCTTCTCAGTCATGCCCTGGCATTGAGAGGTCTCACCATGTGCGCTGACCATGAGGAGTATCTGTTACTGCGCAGCGTATGATGTCATTGTGGCCCTCCATGCAAATATGGGAAGGCAGTGAAGGGGGAGGGCCTGACCAGCTGTCCTGGCTACACTGCCTGCTAGGACAAACAGTCCCATGACAAGTGGCTTCCACATGGTTCCTTGAGAGGAAGTCAAAGCATTTTAGTTTCCCTCCTTCTGAGATCACATCTCACCCACCCCCACTCCACCCCTGCCACACCCCCACTCCACCCCTGCCACACCTCCTGGCTCTACCACCCCAAGGTGCCCTAGCTGAGATCCTGGTAGCAGCTCGTGAGCCTCTGAACAGACTCTAGGCCAGAGTAGGTTGGCACTGCCTGCTGCCCAGGAAGATCTGGAGCAGGTGGTGGCCTTATCTGCAAGCTGGCAGACCAAGTTACAAATCTGTGGTCTTGCTCTTCCTGTGGGTCAAGGCACCTGATGCATTATTCACAGATCCAGTCTGTGCCCAGTATCCCCTGCCAGGGTGGTTCTCAGGTGCCAGGTGTATCAGGTCATCACCATCCACTGGCTGCTTCCCAGAAAGAAAGGCTCCTTTCAGCTCCCTGACCACCTTAGAATGTACAGAGCTCGGGGCAGCTAGGTGGTACAGCCAATAGAGCACTGGCCCTGGAGTCAGGAAGACCTGAGTTCAAATCCAGCCTGAGACACAACACAAAACTAGCTGTGTGACCTTGGCCAAGCCACTTAACCCAATTGCCCTGCTCTCCCTCCTCCAAAAGAAAAAAAGCAAGAATGTATACAGGGCTCTGTCTCCCCTCCCTGGGAGGCTCTCCAAGGCTCTCCAAGGGGGTGTTGGCCGCAGGATTCAAACAAAAGCTAGACCTCCTCCTTTCTTTTCCTTGCTTTCCCCCTTTTCCAAATTTCTATGGATATCATTTGGTTTTATATTGAATCAAATTGACTATGTGACCCTGGGCAAGACATTTCACATCTCAGTAATCTAAGCAATTAGGATTGTAAGTGTCACAGAAGATGCCAAAATATATTTGTACCAAGAGTTTCCTCAATCAGTGAAATCACTGATCAGTCTCACCCTAATTTTTGTTTTTATATCACATTCATTTCCAAATATATCTGCCCCCCTCATCCCTCCACTAGTAAGTCATCCATTGTGACAAAGAATGAGGAACAGAGGAGAAAGAGAAAAATGGAGGGAGAGAGGAAGAGAGTGAAGGAGAGAGAGAGAGAGAGACAGGATAGAGAGAGAGAACAGAGGGAGAGAAAGAGAGAGAGAGGGAGGAGAGAGAAGAGAGGAGAGGGAGGGAGGAGAGGGGAGAGAGAGAGGAGGAAGGGAGGGAAAGAAAGAAAGAAGGGGAGAGAAGGAGGGAGCAACAGAGGAGGAAAGAAGCAGTTTTAGCAAAGCAAAACATTTGACAATGATATAGGTGTCCCAAAAGTCTTAGTGCATTTTTAAATAACTTCCCAAGAACAAAGGCTCCAACTTTACAAAAAGAACATTTGAAAGTCTAAGTATTTGAAATTGTAAAATATCGATACATTTCTAATCAAAATTCAAGATAACTGCCATGTTGTCCTATATATAGCTCCAGTCGATTTTCAAGCTTTGTTAAAAAAAAAACTTTCCTCAGCCGCCGCAGCTCTGAGACTGAATGGACTGCATTTGTAATCCTAACCTCCTGATCTCGCAAAGAATGAGGTTTTGAGGCTTATACAATAGCAGGGACATGACCGCACAAGGAAATAAAATCAGGTGACCAAGAGGACTCCTCTCATAGCTGCGATGGTCTGATAAAGTATCATCCTGAAAGTGACAGTAACACATAGTGCATCATGATCAAGTGCCCATTCTTGTTAAAGTTAAAATTCTATTATACAAAATTCATAAAGCTAAGTGAAAAAGAAATCTAAAGAATGAAGCTCTCAAATGGGATTTTTGTAAGTTTGTAGCATGTATGCTTTCTGATGTTATTAAAGCTTAAAATTACACTAAGACTTTTGGGACACCCTGTATGTGTATGGGCTTCAAACCCATTTGTACAAAATTTTACTCATTGGTGGATGTTGATCACTTCACAGGGAGAGTCTTATGAAATAGGACTGAATGCTGGGGTTACCTATATGTATTTGCAAATGTGTATATTTGTACACATGTCTGTATATATACATAATTAACTATAACCCAACAAAAAGATCAGGGAGTCAATGCTCTTTTTTTAAAATTATTTTTGTCAAATATACAAGAAATGACCAAACAAAATATGGTATATGAATGATATGGAAAACCACTATGCCATAAGGAATAATGAAAGGGATGGTTTCAGAGAAACCTTGGAAGACTTAGGTTTTCTTTTTCTGTCAGTGGGGGACAGGGGGAGGGAGGAGAAAAAATAAATACTTGCTAATTTTTACAAAAGATCACATATGAAAAGACTCGTGATGAAAACTGCTATCCATTTCCAAATGGAGAATCTATAGATTCAGAATGCAGATTGAACACTATTTTTTTCCTTTCTTGTATTTTTTTTCAGAACATGGCTAATGAAGAGATATTTTTGAATGATTTCAGATGGATAATGGATATTGTAATTCATGGTTTCTCAATAGGTGGGGAGGGATGGATGGAGAGAGAAAATTTGGAATAGAAAATAAAAGTAAAATTAATTAAAAATAGATAAATTAAGGATAATATATGAATGGAGACTGAAGCAAACTACATGCTATCATTCTTTTCCACGTTTGGTTTTGTTTCTTCTTTCCCATTGTTCACTCCATTGGTTACCACCCTCCTCTACAACCAGACTAATGTCCAATGTGAAAGTATTTGCAGATCCTATACTTGATTGCATGCCACCATGGTGGGCGGGGATGGGGGGGGTGGAGAAAATCTGAAACTCAAGGGATTGTGGAACTGAATCTTATAAACTAAAAGTAAATAAACAAATCAATTTAATTTAAAAAAAGATAATA
Source organism: Pseudocheirus occidentalis (assembly GCA_028646575.1). Classification (NCBI taxonomy): domain Eukaryota; kingdom Metazoa; phylum Chordata; class Mammalia; order Diprotodontia; family Pseudocheiridae; genus Pseudocheirus; species Pseudocheirus occidentalis. The sequence goes on along the minus strand of CM053594.1, from coordinate 27,929,128 downwards.
TATGCAGCTTTCCACATCCATAGTCTCCCACCTATGCAGAGATAGAAGGGAGGTACATTTTCTTAGCTCTCCTCCAGTACCTAGCTTCTTGGTCATTACAATTATACAACTAGACATCTTCTTACCTTTTGGGGGAAAGGCTGCCCTTCTTGTCCTTTTTAGAAACTCTGCCTACAAGCCTGGCATCTTGGGGATTTGCCTAGCCTATTTAAGAGAAGTTCTTCCAATTTACCAGTTTCCAGGGGCTATTCTTCTAGCTCAGGTTCCTGCTCCAAGGAGAAGTTTCAGGGGCTTTTCTTCCATACCCTTTCCACAAATACTACTACCTTTCTTTTGCCTAGAATAGTAATTTTATCACACAAAATCTCTCAGAGCTTGAAGGGAACTCAGAGACCACCAAGTCCCATTTGTACCTACCTAAGAATTCCTCTACCAAATGTGATAATCCAGATTTTTGCTTCAAGAGAGCAAATGAGGGGTTCCCACTGCCTCCAGAGATTTTTTTTAAAGAAAGTTTCCCTTCACATGGAGCAGAAATCTGCCTCTCAGTAACTTCTGCCAGATAACTCTAGTTCTGACCTCTTGGGGCCAAATGGAATAAGTATAAAGTAGCAGTAGTGGTGGTGGTGGTGATAGTAGTAGTGATGTAGTAGAAGTAGCGGCAGCAATAGTAGTAATAGTAGTAGTAGTAGCATTAATAGTAGAAGTAGTACTAGTTGTAGTAGTAATAATAGTAGTAGTAGTATTAATAGTAGTAGTAGTAGTAGTAATAGTAGTAGTAGTAGCAATAATAGTAGAAGTAGTA
>CM053594.1:27840161-27927823 GCA_028646575.1 Pseudocheirus occidentalis | reverse complement strand
TAGTGGTGGTAGTAGTAGTAGTAGCAGTAGTAGTTGTAGTAGTAGTAAGAGTAGTAGTAGTAGTAGTAGTAAGAGTAGTAATAGTAGTAGTATTAATAGTAGTGGTAGTAGTAGCAATAATAGTAGAAGTAGTAGTAGTAGTAGTAGTAGTAGTAGTAGAGTTATCCCTTCCACATGGTAGGGGTTACAACACAACAGCAATCTGGAAAACCAGACTAAAATTTTTTTGTACCAAAGAAGAAGTCTAAATTTTTTCTTTTTTCTTTTACTGTATTATCAAATTTGGGTTGATATTACATAATACTATACATATATTTATGCATTTGAGTTTATACATTTCTGACACCTTTTCTGTGTCATCTGCTGGCTTTTATGTGTCATTCTGTTGCTTCTGCAGAATTCCCCCCAAAATTCCTATTTAATTTCTTACTGCCAACTCACAACATATTGAAATTGTGATGGGGAAAATCGCTATGTGGAAGGGATAACTGTAGTAACAATGACTAGCATTTATCTAGTCCTTTAAGGTTTGCAAAGTGCTTTACAGATGTTGACTCATTAGCTCTTCTGCATGTTAGCACCCCCACTGGGTTATTTCTCCAATTTACACTCATAGGTTGTGTCCCCAGGGAGAAACTATTAGCTGGGGTTCTAGAAGGCCTTTGGGTTCCCACTACTAACACTATAGTTCACAAGCCCCAAACTGTGTGCTTCCCATTAACAATCATCCAGGTGATACAATTAGTGCTTAGCAAAGACATTTATTAAAATGGCATAGTAAATACTATAGTTATAAAATATTCATACCCCCATCTAACTATAGTTATAAGATGTGTGTAATCCCCCCATCTAACTATAGTTATAAGATGTCCGTAAGTCCTCATCTAACTATAGTTATAAGATGTCCATAACCCTGGGTTCCCAGTACCTTCCCCCCCCCCTTCTGCAGCTCAAATTATGATTGCCAGGGCTGGCTTTCTCTTGAGTCTACAGCTGTCTTTCTTCTCTGCTGCTAAGGGGTCACATTCTGTGAAGTTGCTTTATCCCTTGGGTGATTGCTTTTCTATTATCTGTGTCTCCCTGGAGTGTGTGTGTCTTTGCTCCCTTAGTTATGGCCCAAGCCCTCTCAATATCAATGAGCTCTTGAACTAATGTATGAGATATCTCCCCGCAAGTCACTGCTAGATGCCATGATCATTGGAAAGAGAAAAAAAAAATCTTCCCGCATGCATATCTCTTCTAAAAACTACATTGCCTCAAACACATAAATCTCTTAAAGTCCACTTGGGGTATTCCCAGTGCCCACCTTTATTAGCCAAGGGGATTGCTTCTGATTCCCTCGGAGACAGGTGTTCATGCCTCATAAAGAGGTTAGAGAGTAGATACAGGCATGCTGTGAGTGCTCGTTCCAGACTATTGCAATAAAGCCAATACTTCAGTAAAGCAATCATATTAATATTTTGGTTTTCCAGCACATATAAGAGTTATGTTTACACTATACTGTATTTTATTAAGTGTGCAATAGTATTATGTCTTAAAAATACGTGTAGTTCCTAAATTAAAATATTTATTGCCAAAAATAGTAACCATCATTGGAGCCTTCATCAAGTCATAATCTTTTGCTGGTGGAGGGTCTTACTTCTATTTCAGTGACTGCTGACCGATCAAGGTGGTGGTTGCTGAAGGGGTCTTGATGGCCCCCAAGTTCCCTTCCAATTCAAGATTCCTGAGCTATGATGCAATGTCCTATTCAATGTTACTCTTGGCAGTTTAATTCAACATTTAGTGAGCCCCCGTTAGATATATAGCATTGTGTTAGATATTGGGGAATATAAGGACAAACACAAGGCAGTGCCTGTTCTCAAGGAATTTCTATTTTACCTGATGGGAGAGCTGAAAAGAGCTGTATACAGATGGATAGGAAATATGTCAATGGCACACAGGCACGTCCTTTTTTTTCTTTTAGTTAGAAACATCTGGGAAATGGAAGTGGAAAGAAGGTGTATGGGCTGACCACATCCACTCACCTCCCTAGAGCTGGTCCCAGAAGGTGATCCCTGAGCTTCAGCTGCCAGCCCAGACTTCATTCACTGCTGCACAGGTACAGGCAGCCTGCCTCCCTCTCTACTGGAGAGTCAAGAAATGCTCCCAGCCTCCCAGAATCTACCTCAGCACTTGCAGTGTTCAGGGCTGGTTTTAAAAGGCAAAAATCATTATCTTTCAGTAGTTCACAAGTTTCTCAAAATTGGCTCAAGATTCCATTAAAATTCTTATCTCCTTTCCAACTTCACAAGACCCAAAGGAATACATGCTGTTATTATAAATTAGAACACATTTATTGAATGGATTTGGGAGAGAGAACAAACTAACATTAAAACTCTCCAGCTACACTGCTTAAGGTCCAAAATCTGAGCTCAACTTTTGTTCAGGAAGCAGCTGTATCCAAAAGCCATTTGTAGAGTTGATCTGCAAGGCATCCTTCCAACATCACAGAGAGGGAAAAATATTCAGTCCACAATGAGTAGCAACCCAATTTTAATTCCTATAGAGACGACAGTGGCTTTTTCCTGTTCTGGTCAGGGGGGTGGTCTATTCCATTGCATTTCTCCCTCAGGGATGCCCCTGTTTCCTTTAGAATCTATTTGTTCTGCCAATGTCCCCTAAATATCACACATGTCTTTATGTGTTTGGGAAGGGGAAGCTGATCAGGCCTCCCTTGATCAAATGATTTTCCCTCAACCCAGCTGATGAAATCACAAAAGAGAAGGGACAGGTAACAGAAGCTGAGGTGTTAAGGTCTTCAATAAAATTTCAAGAAAGACTTATACTGTTACCTCTTTACAGCTTGTGGAGTTCTCTGATCAATTTATGAAATTAAAGGGCAGCTAGCCATTGACTGGTTAAGCAGGATGAGGCCCTGGTGTCCCTCTAAAGAGTGAGACATTTAAGGAGTGAGCAAAGGCAGAAGGCAACCCTGTAAAGTGCCTCTTCTGGCAGCAGAGAAGAGAGCCAGACATAGAGGAAGAACACAATTCGTGAGAAGGTATTGCTCTTACCTTTTTCCTGCACCTTCTACAAAATTTGGGAGGAAGGACTAGGAGATACCTTTCTGCAAAAGCATCTTGCAGTGGAGCTGCTTATCCAGTACAAGACACCACATACAGCAGAGTGCAGGCCTAGTGAGTCAAGGCATGAGGTCAGAGGAGCTTAAATTAAAAGAGAGTCATCTTTGGCCATTGAGAATCAGGCTATGGAGAAGCCCAAGCTCAGGGAGCTCAACTGAGTGACCTGCTTGGCAAAGATGTTGTACCAAGGGAAAGCAGAATGAGTACACCACGAAAAGAGAAAAGGCATCAGGGTTCTGAAGTACTAAAGGTATGATTTACTTTTGACCATGTGTGTTCCTAAGCCTATGCCTCTCCACAAATATACCAGGGGGCCATCTCCATTCATGTCTTGCCACTGGACCCAGATGGCTCTGGAGGAGAAAATGAGGCTGGTGACTTGGTGCAGTCCTGCTTCACTTAAACCCAATTCACTTATAAGTCATGGCATCACCTTCCTGATGTCATGGTCCTTTTCAAGATCGAAGGACGAATAACAGCTTATGAGTAGTACAGGCTGCCCCCCCTAGGGACTCAACTGGCCAGTTCCAGCTGGGCAACGAAGCTCCTCCCTTCCTTCCTTCCTTCCTTCCTTTTTCCCCTCCCCTCCCCTCCTTTCTCTTTCTTTCCCTCCCCTTTCCTCCTTTCTCTCTCTCTGTCCGCATAGCACACCTGTGGGTGCTCTGCCCAAAGGAATGTAAAATTTTATCTCTGAAACCTTGCAAGATATCTTGGGGTTTATGGGCTAGATTTCTTTCTTAAGGACCATACCCTAAAACCAATTCACTCTGGCACTCATTGATTGGCCAATTGATTAGCCCCAGTCTAAGCCCCACTTGTTTGGGTCCTCACTGACTCAGAGTAAATGTAAATAGCATTTTTTTTTTTTTGGCCAGAAACCTCCAGGGTCTTTCTTTCCCAGACCGATTTTTTTAAACTAGGTAAAAGAGAGGATTCTTTGTCTCATTTTTTTCCTAGCCTTAATCACTAAATAGGCATTGCCTCAGTCAAAGTGAGTCCTGGGAAAGACCTTAGCCTAAAAAGTCCACTGTATCTGAGGCCATCTTCATTCATATTTTGCCACTGGACCCAGAAGTCTCCTCTAGAGGAGAAAGTGAATCTGGTGACTTTGCACAGCCCTGCCTCACTTAAACCCAATTCACTTGTAAGTCATGGAGTCACCTTCTGATGCCACGGTTCTCTCGGAGAACTCAGAACAAACAACAAATGTACCATATGTGTATGCCCTGATTGTACATGTGTAACTTACATGAAATTGCTCTCTCAGGGAGGGAAGAGAATTTGGAACTCAAAATTTCAAAAACTGAATGTTAAAAATTGTTTTTATATGTTATTGGGGAAAAAATAAAACATCTACGTGTGTATGCCTGCTTGTCTCACTGACTGAAGGAGATGTTGCCTCATATTGATGGAGGGACTATTTTGCGGCTATTAGTTTAATGTTGTTATCTCAATAAATGCTTTTGGTTTGAGTTAACTAGATGCTCTGACTGACAACTAGAGGTAAAAACACTGATGGGGGCTCTTGTACTACAGTTTTAGGATTCTGGAGCCACAGAGTACCTGGAAGCTGGGTTGGTCACCCCTATGGGGGTTCAACTATTAAATAAATGCTGTGAAGTAACCCAGAGAAAACACTACAGATTTATGTTCTTTCCTCCTGTAGCTTATAAGCTCCTGGAAGGCAGGGATTTGTATTTCCAGTACCTAGCATTGTGCCTAGCATACAGCAATCACTTAATCAAATTAATAAACATTCATTAAGCACCTACTACATGCAGGGCTCTACACTAAATACGTAATAAATCCTTATCAATGGAATGATTGATATACCGCAGTAAGATTTGCAAGTAGTAAGTAGCTGAACCAGCATCCAAACCTAGGAATCAGATTCCAAAGTCTTTGGAACCCTCTCCTCCATTACTCCTCCCTTACAATTTCTGAAATTTTCATCCGTCCATCTGATGCTTGCTGTTCAGTTATCAGTGTGCCCTCTACTTCTTCCCAGCATCTGGAACTGTAAGTTCTTGGAGGGACAACAGCTTTCTAATTTGGTTGGCCCAGTGTCTTAGCTTAATGCTACATGCAGAGTCAGAGGAGGATAAGAATGGTGGTCACATCCTGGTCTTCAGATCCGTATTGAGAGTGAGTCTCCCTAAATGCATTGAATGAAAATGATATTGGATTCTGTCTCTTTATAATGACCAAGCTTGGCCCCGAAGAAGAGATTTTTTAAAATATACCTCGATCCTTTCTTAATGTTGATGGGGATGATGGGTATAGAACATTGAATACACTGTCAGATGGTTGATGGTGTATTGCCTAGGTTTGTGGAACTATTTTTTAATCTCTTTGTCTTTTGTTTCTTGCTTCCAGGAATTGCTCTTTAGGTAGGGGAGATGGGAGGGTGGAAATGGTGGATGTAACTCCATATTTGGAAAGGTAATATAATATAACTCTGTGCCAATTTTTTTTTAAAGAAGAAGATGGGTATTGATTATTTCAAACTCGTCAGCCAATCTTCTTGTGGAAAGATTGTATTGCCTGGAGAGGGTGACTTGACAAATTTAACCGAAGGCCATGTCTGTCATGCTTCTGTTTCAGCCTCCATATGCTGCCTAGTGCCCTAATTCCCAACCTGGGGCTCTGGGCTTCTGACTGGTGAGGGTTTAGTATCTCTAATCTTCTCCATCCCTGTCCGGTCCACCTGGTTTGCTACCTTTAATGGTAAAACCAGTAATCACATCAACACTACTATTCCTGTAAAGAACACATCAATAAATTGTGCTATGTTTCCACTCACCACCCCTGTGACTCTCCAAGCCCAAACTCCCTCCACAGCTACCACTCTTCACATGTGTTGATTTTGTCTGTTAAAAGTTCCTTCAGGGCAGGGACTGTCTTCTTATATGTGAATCTCCAGTGTTAACCCAGTATCTAGTACATAGTAAGCAATCATTTTTTTTTAATTTTTGGAGGGGCATTTGGGGTTAAGTGACTTGCCCAAAGTCACACGGCTAGTAAATGTGTTAAGTATCTGAGGCTGGATTTGAACTCAGGTCCTCCTGAGTCCAGGGCTGGTGCTCTATTCACTGAGCCACCCAGCCACCCCAATCATTTTGTTTAGTCATTTTTCAGTCACTTCAGACCCTTCTCTTGACAAAGAACCTGGAGTGGTTTGCCATTTCCTTTTCTAGCTGATTTTACAGATGAGGAAACTGAGGCAAACAGGGTTAAATGACTTGCCACAGTCATGAAGCTAGTAAATGTCTGAAGTTGGATTTGAACTCAGATCTTCCTGACTCCCGGCCTGGGACTCCATGCACTGTGGTGCTGCTTAGCTGCTCCAATAAGCAATATATTTTTGTAAATAATTGTTTGCATGTCATATCCCCCATGAGTGAAGGTCAAGGACAATTTTTGCTTTTCTCTGTATCTCCTGCGCTTAGTGCAATGCCAGACAAATAGTAAATATTTAATATTATGCTGGTTGTTGTTTTTCATTCATTCATTTGAAAACTAAAAATACATTTAAAAAATAAAGTATTGTGGATCAAGACTAGACCCCAGAGCGGATCAGAGAGGAGTCCTCAAGCTTGGGCTCTAAAAGCCTCTTAAGATCTGAGTCACAGAGCCTTTACTGCTACCTGGGAAGGGAAAACTTTGCTGTACAATAGAGATGACTAAAGTGGGAAAATTCTACTTCTACCTTTCTCTCAACTGCTATCTGCTATCAGAGAGGTGGGGACCTCTTAGGACCAGCCAAGGGAACAGATAAGGAGAGGCTCCAAAAAAGCTCAGATCTGGGGTTTCTTTTGCTTAAAATGCTTAAAACTCTATCCCAAAAGGAGAAGAGTCAGTTAAGAAGGGGCTCTGCCCAGAGAGAGAGAATCCCAGAAAAGAAGACACCCCCCCCCCGCCCCCTTCCATCAATGAATTGTAATACAAACCTTGCCTGAAGGAGACCAAAGGTCCTACAATCCAGGTGGTGAGTGTTGTCCTTTCTCTTGTACCCCTATACTATGACTTGGTAAGTGTTTGCCTACTCTCCCCCACAGACCCTACGGCATTGATGACACGGTGTGTCCCAGGTGGATAGATTTGATGTTACATTTTAATTATTGTCCTTTTGCTTCTGTTTAGTAAATGTTTCTAATGAAGAGTTAGTGGTCATCCTGGCTGATTTGTTCATTGGGAAGCACACTGGTGGGGACCCAGGAACTACAGCTGTGAGTAACGGGTGTCTATTTCCTCAACAGGGTTGCCCTATAAGACCTAGAAAGTGAGTTGCAGCAAGGTGGCGACCCTACTCTGAGAACCCCAACCTTCCAGCAAGAGGGAGATTGGATAAGCAAAGCACCCCAGGGAGAAGAGAGAGAGATGAGTAGAGATTGGGTGGCATAGGCTACACTGCGCAGCACAAGCTACACCCTCATGACATCCAAATCCAGCGCTCTCGGACCTTGGTCCAACTTCAAAAAGGAGTGTGCCGAGCATCCTGCCTCTGTTAGATGCATCCTGCAATAACCTGAACTCTAGCAATTTGCATTCCAAAGAGACCCCAAATACTATGTTATTTTACAAACGGAAAGAAACTCAGGTTTTGGGTGATGCAATTTAAGGAACATGGGGCAGGAATAAATTACACACTCATGTGATAGCCAAGTTTTTTAACCTTGTTCATGCTGCCATCTCCTGGCAAGATTTGGAATTTCTCTTTTTAGGTAAAGACTATGATATTAAGAACTCATAGAATCATCGAATTTAGGGCTTTAAAGGACCTTAGAGGTCATTTAGGGAATCTTAGGATGATAGTTTTACTGCTGGAGGGCACCTTGGAAGTCATAGAATCCCAGCCCTTAGTGTTTACAGATGAGAAAACCACGGCTCAGAGTGGTCGTGCCCTGCCCGGGATCATATGGTGAGTGTCTGGGGCAGGATTGAAACCCAGGTCTTCCTATCAGAAAGTCTGGTGCATTGTCCACTGTACTGAACTGCCCTTCCCCCCTCTTCAGCGCAGCCGCCTCATTTTGTGCTGTATTTGGAAAATAGGGTTAATAATACCCGCATTGCCCCCCTCTGAGGCTTGTTGTGAGGATCGAATGAGGTAATATACATACGTACAGCACTTTGCAAATCTTAATGTGGGACACACATCTGAAACATGGTTATTACGTGGTTTTCAAGAGCTGCTGTGGCGAAAAAAAAAAAGTCATCACCAAGGCAAACAATCAATTAATCAATAAATCAAGCCCTCATTTGTACAATTTGCCAGTTTCTGAAGAGTAAAAGCTTGCTGAAAATTTAAAAAGCGACTCACGGCCGACTATAAGACCAGCTTCTCTTGTCATGGCAAAAACAACCCATGGACAACAGACTTTGAACCCATTACTGTAGGGAGCGTGTTATGTTACCGATTTTATAAATGAAGAAACTGAGATTCTGGGATGTTAAGTGACTTGCCCAGGGTCACAAAGCTAGTGAGTCCCCTAGGTGAGAATGCAGCACAGCATAGCTGACCTTGGTACCCCAAGACTTGGGTTCAGGTTCCACCATGCTGACCTGGACTGACTATGTGTGACCCCAGATACATCACTCAATCTCTCAGTGCCCTGGGCAGCTATTTAAGACTTTATTTAATTTATTTTTTTGGAGTGGTTAAGTGACTTGAACAAGGTCACACAGCTAGTAAGTGTTAAGTGTCTGAAGCTGGATTTGAACTCAGCTCCTCCTGACTCCAGGGCCAGTGCTCTATTCACTGCACCACCTAGCCGCCCCTATTTAAGACTTTAAATTACAGAGAAAGTACAGACCTGCATCAGTTGAGGGAAATTCTTCATCAAGGGTTACCTGATTAATGAAGTCACATGTCCAGTCCCAATCCTCTCTCTCCCTCCCTCCCTCCCTCCCTCCCTCCCTCTCTCTCTCTCTCTCTCTCTCTCTCTCTCTCTCTCTCTCTCTCTCTCTTTCTCTCTCTCTCTCTCTCTCTCTCTCTTTCTTTCTCTCAACTTCAGTTTCAATATGCTATCCATACATTAGTCCATTCATTTGTTCTGGTTAACTAATAAAACTATCACTCAGCATAATACCCTCATATTTAGTTTCTTTATAATTATTATTATATTCAGTATCTGACATTCTTATCATTAAAATATAAACAGATCATTGAACAGCCAATTTTAACAATGCAGATGAAAAACTCACAATCAATCTCACAATTGTTTCTTGTGTCAGAATTTTGAATAATTAATATTCTTATGAAGATTTGTTATAATGAATACCCTTAGTTCAAGTAAAGAAAGAAAAATACATTACTGAAAAATCTCATTCTCTGGATCTAACTATATAGTAAATTAATTGATTAGAAGAGGTGCTTGGCTATGTGGTGCAGTGAATAGAGTACCAGCTCTGGAGTGAGGAGGACCTGCGTTCAAATCCAGCCTCAGACATTTAACACTTACTAGCTGTGTAACCTTGTGCAAGTCACTTAACCCCAATTTCCCTGCCTTCCCCTCTCCAAAAAAGCAAAATAAAAATAAAAAATAGAAGAGGTGCTTGGAGAAAGCCCTTTGCATTTCCAAACTACTAGGTTTTGGGGGGGGGGGGTTTGTATTATTTTGTTTTGGTGAGTGACTCAGGAATTTAAGGGCTTAGGATCTTTGAAATGGGAAAAGGAAGACAAGAGAAAAGAATTAGAAAGTTTAGCTATTCAATTCAATTGTTAAAAATATAAATTGTTTATTGATGTTCTTTTGTATATTGCTTTTACTTCCCAAATGACTCCCATCAGGAGCATGCTGGTAAATGTTTACAACTGAATTTCTGAGAAAGATACATATGATACACTTGAGCTTAATCTGCATTAGTAACATTTTCTCCATCACTTTCTTAAATCTAGACAATCAACAATAAATCAATAAATAAATCAAACCCTGTTTTGTACCATTTGCCAATTTCCAAAGCATAAAAGCTCACTGAAAATTTAACAATCAACTCTCTCAAGCTGGTTCAAACTGGGTCCAGCACACTGCTGACTCCCACTCAGAACAAAGAAGGAGGGGGAGGAGAAGAAGAAGGAAGAAAGGAGGAGAAGGAGGAGGATGAGGAAGGAAGGAAGGAAGGAAGGAAGGAAGGAAGGAAGGAAGGAAGGAAGGAAGGAAGGAAGGAAGGAAGGGAGGGAGGAAGGGAGGAAGGGAGGAAGGAAGGAACACATTGGCTCATCTGACAACATATACCTCATTAAGCACCGACAATCCACCACCCCCATCCTCAAAGGAGGGAGGCATATTTTGTAGTCAGTCCTCTTAAGTCAGGATTAGGGTCTGCCTTGATCTTGGTTCTGATGTGTTTCAATGTTGTTTTCGTTTACATTTATTGTGACCATTATGTAGCTTTTTCTGCAGGTTCTGCTTATTTCTTTCTGTATCAATTCATTCAAGTGTTTTCTTCTCAGACTTTTTTATATTCATTGTTTTTTAGGGCACAATGCTATTCCATTACATTCATACATGACAATTGGTTCCGTCATTTCCTATTCAATGGGCACCCACTTTATTTTCATCAAAATTATTGCTACAGGGGCAGCTAGGTGGTGCAGTGAGTAAAGCACAGTCCCTGGAGTCAGGAGAACCTGAGTTCAAATCCAGTCTCACTGGACACTTATTAGCTGTGTGACCCTGGGCAAGTCACTTAACACCAATTGCCTCAAAAAAAACCCCCAAACAAACCAAAAACCAAACCCTATAGACCATATACAATCAAGTACTTTCATTATAGAGATATAATAGGGACAAATCCTTAGTAAAGGACTACATTTCCCATAAGGCTCTGGTTCTGAAGGACAGCCCTGATTGAAGTGTCCACAACTTTAAATCTGTAAGACTGCAGGCTGGTTTTAGAAGATCTCCCCAACCTACAGTCCAAACAAAGGACCCTTGCAGTGTCCTCCAATGGGGAGGAACCTGCACCTCCCAAGGCAGCCCAGTCTTTTGGGGAACAGCTTCCCTTGTTCAGCAGTTTCTCTGGGCAATAAGCCTACATCTACCTCTCTGCCCTTTCCCCTCCCTGCTCCCCGTTCTGCCCTTTGGGCTAATCACTTCTCTACAAGACCTTCCATGGCTGGAAAAGAGCTCTCCCATCTCCTCCTTCCCCCACAGCCCAGGTTTCCCTTCTCCAGGCTCAACCTGCCCATTTCCTTTCACTGATGCTCAGATGTTCATCCAAGCCCTCCACCATTCTCATTGCCCTCCTCTCCAATCAATCAGTTCACTCAACAGAGTCACGGACATTAGAGTTGCAGTAACCTCAGCGGCCACCTAGTCCAACCCAAATATGAAGGGATCCCTGCCATATCATACCCTTCCGAGGTCCTCGAGCTCCTGCTTAGAGCCCTCCAAGGAGGAAGAACGTGCCGCCTCACTTCCCCAGGAAGCCGCTCTTGGACAGCTCTGGGTACCAGGAAATTGGTCCTTGCCATCCAGCCTAAGCTGTTTCTCTGTGCTCCCCCCACTCCCTCCTGTTGCTCTCCCTTCTGTCTTCCAGGGCCAAAGAGAACAACCCTCTCTCTTCAGTTATTTGAACGTAGTGATCTCAGCCCCCTGAGTCTGCTTTCCTTCAGGCACAGAATGTGCCCAATTCTGCCTAGTTCCTTCATACATCATAAAGGGGAGGCCCTTTGTCATCCTCTGGACTCTCTCCAGTTTCTCAGTCCTTCCTTAGCCCTAGGCCCCAGCACTGAACAAAGGACTCCAGAGGGGGCCTGACAAAAGTGGAAAGAGCACTGGGCTTGGAATTAGGAAAACTCATCTTCATGAGTTCAAATCCAGCCTCATACACTTACTAGCTGTGTGACCCTGGCCAAGTCACCTAATCTTGTTTGCCTCAGTTTCCTCATCTGTAAAATGAACTGGAGAAGTAAATGGCAAACCATTTCAGTATCTCTGCCAAGAAAACCCCAAATGGGGTCACAGAGGATCAGACACAGCTGAAACAACTCAGCAACACAGTGGGATTATTCCTTCCTGTCCCTGGAATCCTGCCCCTCCTATTGCAACCAAAGGTTGCCCTCGCTTTTTTGACTGCCACTTCACAATGGCTGTTTCATGCTGAGCTTGCAGGCCACTAAGACCCCCAGATCCTTTTCAGAACTGCTGCTGTCTGTCCATGCCTCTCCTTCTTATATTGATTTTTGTACCCATGTGCAAGACTTTGCATTTGTCCCTATTGAATTTCATCAGCCCAGTGCTCTAGCCTGCTGGGAGACTTTCCAAGTCTGCTTGTCACATGCTCTTTGTCCTAGGCTGGTATCATCCATGAATTGCAGGAGCAAGCCATCTTTGCCTTCATCCAAGTCAGCAGTAAAATTAATTATTAATTAATTGTTAGTCATTGTCATCCTATTTGAACCTCATAATGACCCAGTGAGGAAGGTATGAAAGGGACTATTATAGCCATTTCATAGATGAGGAAAACTGATACTCAGAGAGGTTGGTTTGTATATGATCACACAGCTAGCTAGGATTTGAACCCAGGTTTTCCTGTCTCTGGATATCGAATTCTAAGAGACACCCCACAGCTCCCTAGCATTGCAAAGACACCCCTGAAGGTTTTTGAAATCACTCTCCTCTGCAACAGTGTTCCTCATAGGAAGCCTGAGGCAGCTAGAGGCAGGGAGAAGATTCCAGGGTGGGGGGTGGGGAATGTTATAATAATAGCTAGCATTTGTACCTGCTAGGCAGCTGGGGGGGGTGCTCCTGGACCCAGAAAGACCTGAATTCATCTTCAGCCTCAGATGCTGTGTGACCCTGTGTGAGTCACTTAACTTCTGTTTGCCTCAGTTTCCTCATTTGGAAAATGACCTGAAGAAGGAAATGGCCAACCACTCCAGTATCTCTGCCAAGAAAACCCCAAATGGGGAAATAAGGAGTCAGATATGACTGAAACAAAAGGCCAAATCTTTGTAAAGTAATTTGGAAACCCCAAAGAGCTATTGGTGATGATGATAATGGTGGTGGTGGTGGTGGTGGTGGTGGTGATGATGAGGATGAGGATGATGATGGAGTCTAAGAGACAGCAAGGAGAGTGTATTCCAGGCTCAGGGAAAAGCTAACGAGAATACACGGAAGCAGAAAATGGAATGACAAGTTCTAGAAACAGCAAATAGTCCAAATGGTCAAGAACAGGAGTTTGTGAAGGGAGATGCCATGAGATCAGGCTGGAAAGGCTGGCTTCAGATTACTGTAGGGCCTGGTGCTGGATCCCAAGAGGCAATGGGGTGATGCTGCCATGGTCACATCTGTGTCTGGGGATGCTCCTTCTGGGAAGTGTGTGAAGAACAGATTGAAAGAATTTAAGGGTGTGTGTGTCAGGGTGGGGGGGGGGGGAACCAAACAGGCAAGAAGTGATGAAGCAGAGCTGGGGAGGTCAAGGGCTACAGATGTTGAAAGAAGGCATGGATGTCAGGGGTTGTAAGGTGTAGGAGGGGGTGGGATTGACAAGAATTGTCAACTAATTGGATGTGTCGGGGTGAGAGAGAAGGGACAAAGGTGGGAAAATAGAAGCGGGTCTTTCCACTTTATTTTTGGTCTGGACCTGCCATTTTTACTGGTACAAGGCACTCCCAAGTTGGGGCTCCCTCCACCACTACATCTTAGCACCTCCCTGGCAATTTAAAGGGCTTGGAGGGTTATCTGGGGGCACAGGAAGTTGTGGCTCTTGCAGTCACAGATCCAAAATGTGTCAGAGGTAGCATTTGAACCCAGAACTTCCTGACTCTCAGGTCAGCTTTCTCTCTCCTATAATAGTGGTTGCTATTTTTCAGTCATGTCTGATTCTATGTGACCCCGTGGACTTTTGGGGTTTTCTTGGCAGAGATACTGGAGTGGTCTTCCATTTCCTTCTCCAGCTCATTTTGCAGATGAGGAAACTGAGGCAAGTTAGGGTGAAGTGACCTGCCCAGGGTCACACAGCTAGTAAGTGTCTGAGGCCTTATTTGAACTCAGATCTTCCTGACTCACCATCATCATCATCACCATCATCACCATCATCATCATCATCATCATCATCATCATCACCACCATCATCACCATCATCACCATCATCATCATCATCATCATCATCATCACCACCATCATCATCATCACCATCATCATCATCACCATCATCTTCAGCATCACTGTCATCATTATCATAATTATCATCATCATCATAGCTGATATTAAGGTCTGGCAAAAACTTTACATCTATTATCTCATTTAATCTTTGCAACAATCCAGTAAGATAGATATTCTTTTCACCCCTGTTTTACAATGGGGAAACTGAGGCTCAGCAATGTCAGTGACTTGCCCAGGGTCACACAACTTGTAGGCATCTGAAATGTCAAGAGAGCTACCTGAAGCAAAAAAAAAAAAAAATTAAGGGGGTGGGTAGGTGGCGCAGTGAATAGAGCACCGACCCTGAAGTCAGGAGGACCTGAGCTCAAATCCAGCCTCAGACACTTGACACACTTACTAGCTGTGTGACTTTGGGCAAGTCACTTAACCCCAATTGCCCTCCAAAAAAAAAAAAGCAAAAAAACAAAAACAAAAAGAGAGAGCTACCTGAGATTCCTCTCCGACTTTGGTTTCACCCAACTGTAGAATGGAATGCCAATTATTGAGCTGGTGCCAGCCACTGATGCCAGCCAACTTTAATTATTCATGTGGAAGCCAGAAGGGCTCACTCATCACAAACAAAGTTCTCTGCCTCAGAAAACCAACCAGGTAAGAGTGTGTGTTCAGTAGATGGAAAGATTAGAGAGAGAACACGACGGATATTTAATGATGTTCCCCACCCACCCAACCACCCTGTATTGGTTGTACTATTATTCTTCAGGGTATTGGTGAAGGCCGGAATGTACTTTCTGGAATTAAACATGGAGGACCTGCCAGATTTATACAAACTGTTCCGGAAGGCAGTTAAATTCAGGAATAACTAACACAATGGTTTAGAATAATCATCTAATGGACTTTGACCTTTTGGCTGTTTAGAGAAATCGTGGATCATAAATCTGAAAAGCATTGTGGGGATAAAGATAGAAAGTCCGCTTAACGAAACCTTGTGAAAACTGCCGGATCTGGAGGTTGTTTTGCTCATTTTGGGAAACTTTGAAGAACCATAGAATGGCATGACTGGAAAGAACCTCAGAGACCATCTAATCCAACTGGAACCAGAACTAAGGTGAGACAATAGGACTTTGTCTCCAGGCCACTCAAATTTATAAAGCATAAAAATTGAAATACTTATTTTTAGATATTGTGTAATTTTTTAAGAGGTCACATTTATGTAGCATCTTAAGGAGGTTTTTACATATATTTTGTGCTTATATATGCTTATGTATAATATACTGACAAAACCCAGAGAGAGAAGTGCTCTGTTTGGCATTCAAGGCCCTTCATACAGCTCCAACCTTTCCAGACCTCTTAGACCTTAATCCTCACTTCCTTCCAGTGACCTGGGCCTCCTGACTGGCCCACAAACAAGACCCTCCATCTCTCAGCTCCAGGCATTTCTCTGGGTATCCCTAAGGTCCAGAGCTCTCTCTCTCTCTCTCTCTCTCTCCTCCCCTCTGACTACTGACCTCCCTGATTTCCCAAATCCCACCTTCTACAGGAAGCCTTCCCCAGACTCTCTTAGTTCCTGTGCCTTCCCTCTCAATTATGTCCTATTTATCCTGTTTATAGTTTGCTTTGTATTTATTTGTTTTCATATTGTCACCCCCGTTAAATTGTAAGCTCCTTGAGGGCAGGGGCTGTCTTTTACCTCTTTTTGTATCCTAAGCACTTAGCACAGTGCCTCATATAATACTAGGCACTTAATAAATATTTATTAATTGGTTGTCATTATAAATATGTACATTTTACAGAAAAGAAAACTGGGGCTGAAAGCAGTTATAAAACTTGCCCAGAGTCAGACAGCTAGTAAATATCCAAAGAATTTGAACTCAGGTCTTCCTGACTTCTAGTCCAGCATTCTATCCATTCTGCTACCTCTATAGTATTTCATATACAAGTTCCTCTCCCAACTTATGTGACTCCCATAGTAACTGCCCTAGTTCACAGCCTTAATTATTTTTGTTAGACTATTGTAATAGTTTCATCATTGTTTTCCTCCCTCCTCCCCCGCCCCTGCCCCTAAGCTCTTCACTACAGGTCTTCTATCACTTGGCTACTTTTCCTACTACTTCTCTTTAAATACTTGTAATGGTTATGGGATTTGAAAATCTTCCATTTCCCTTGTACTGATGTAGCAGGAAGGAGTAGGGCAGGAGGAAGCTGGAGCCAGCACAGTGACTGGAAGCAGTGATAGCAGGAACTCCTTTTTTTTGAGCCAGCCAGAATTTTTGCTAAGGACTCCTGCTGAGGACTGCTAGGGACAGGAACTGCAGAAGGGGGATGGGGGGAGTGGAGCTGCTGGGAGCAAGCTGCATGGATGCTGAGCAGTTGAGTGATCTTTGCCTGATGTAGCCTTTTCTGTTTTGAAGACTTGAGAATGTGGATGCTTACTGCATTAACTACACATGCCAACTCCATAGCTACTGTGACGGCTTTGATTTCTGGTTTTGGGACTCCGTTTTCTGGTATTTTAATAAATGTTCTAGCTTTGTCCCCTATGTAGAGAGTATGTTACATTTTGTAATTAATAACCATATCAGCATATTTATAGTTACTATAGGCATTATGAATACTGCATTGTTGATACAATACTTTGCCTTCCAGACACGCTGGACTGCTCTCCATTTCCTGTTCTCATCAAGCTATTTCCTATCTCCATGCTTTATTCACATCATCCCTTTTGCTCACAGCATCATCCTCTAAAATGAATATAGGATTATAGATTTATAACTGAAAGAGATCATAAAAGCTATTGAGTACAGTTGCCATATTTTACAAATGAGGAAACTAAGGTTGAAAAAAGTCTCTACCTGTGTGGATCTCTTTGACCCATTGCTAAGCCTGTATACCAGAGAGATCCAAAAAAGTAGGAAATATTTGTAGCAGCAATTTTTGTAGAGCAAAGAACCGGAAACTAACAGGGTGCCCATCAATTGGGGAATGGCTGAACAAGTTATGGTATGTGAGTGGAGTGGAATGTTACTGTACCATAAGAAAAACTGAAAGGCACAGTTTCAGAGAAATCCTGGAAGATTTATATGAATTGATGAATAGTAAAGTGGACAAAACCAGAAGAACAGTTTATACCACAACAATATTGTAAAGATAAACAACTATGAAAGACTTAGGAACTTTGAGAAACACAATGACCAGTCATGACAAAAAGACCAATGATGAAACATGCGACCGTCCTACTGACAGGGAGGGACAGACTCAAGATGCAGAAGTATATATATATATATATATATATATATATATATATATGTGTGTGTGTGTGTGTGTGTGTGTGTGTGTGTATTGCATAAACGTGTGCACTCATGCATATGTGCACGCGTGTGTATGTGTGGGCATGCGCATGTGTTGTATACATGTGTGTGCGTGTGTGTTGCGTGCATGTGTGCACATGTGGGTGTATGAACACGTGTGTGTGTTTCTGGATATAACTAATATGGGAATTGGTTTTGTTTGATTATTCAAATTTGTTACAAGGATTTTTCCCCCTTTTCTAATGGGGGAGTGAGAAAGAAAGAAAATAAATTTTTGTTCATTGCAAAAAATTAATTTAAGAAACTGAGAGATGCTCTGATTTTTCTGGGGCTACACAGCTAACAAATATCGGAGGCAGGGTCTGCACTTTGACCCTCCTCGACTCTCTAGCCCCTGTACTACAAGAGTAATTTACTGACTGAGCCTCTCACGAAGCTACATATTGAGGTCGTGATGATTGCTCTGAATGTCAATCTGAATATTAAATTGGTCCCGAAGCAATGTAGAGACAAGTAGGAAGGCCTGAAGAAATATCCCCAGAAAGGAGGCAGCAGAACTTTCCTGAAGCCTTTCTTTTTTTCCTCCTTTTAAAAGGGAATCCGCCTCCACCCCAGACTGGTTGGCCACAGGCCCCATCACCTATTGAATAAACAGCGTGAAGAAGATAGATTGTATAGACTGACTCTTCGGGAACTCAGATTTACCCAGGAGCAAAAGAGGCCCAGAAAAAAACCCCAAAACACTATGCAAAGTCAGTTTGCAGTTTCCAGACCCAAACATGGCAGAACACAGCCAATAGCAGATTCCCTCAGGTGCTCTTTCCCCCAGCATCACCTCCACAAAAATCCAAGCTAATCCTTGAAGATCTCAGCACACTCTCTAATCATCTGTTGTGCAGCAGCTGTCTGTGTCTATAAAGAGGAAACACACGTGTTTGCAAAGGCAGACTTAGGGATATGGCAGAAAATGGAAAGGCAGCATGGAACTGCCGAGGGGGGCAGCATGAAGACAGTCAGGTAATCTGCAATCCAGATCTTTGGGGATTGTGAACTGCTGAGTCCTGTTCCATCTCTCTGTGTCTGTCTATCTCTCTATCTCTATTTCTCTGTCTCTGTCTCTCTCCCTCTCTCTCTGTTTCTCTTTCTCTCTCTGTTTCTATTTCCTTCTCTTCTCCTCTCTGTCTTCTTTTGTCTTCCTCCCTTCACTCTTCCTCTTCTCTTTCTCCCTCTCTCCCTCTCTCCCTGTCCCTCTCTCCCACCTCTCTCCCACCCCTCTCTCTGTCTCTCTCTCTTTCTGTTCTTTTCCCTCTCTTCTGTCTGTCTCCCTTCCCTCTCTTCTCTGTCTTCTCTTCTGTCTTCCTCCCTTCTCTCTCTCTCTCTCTGTCTCTCTCTCTGTCTCTCTCTCTCTCTGTCTTTTCTCTCCCCCATATCTCTCTGTCCTCCTCCTTTCTACCTCTCCCCCTTTCCCTCTCCCTCTTCACACTCCTATATGACCCGAGGTGTGCATACACACAGATTTGTCCATCTAGATGGAAGATCAAGGAGATAAAAGGTGTGAAAGAGTAGATAGCTGTGAGCATTGACTGTTATCTCTACTAGAGGAGAGTTTATGTGTTTTCCTTTTCATTATTTTTATTCTACATTAAAGCTTCAATGAACTTCTATTTTGTGTGTTGAAATCTGTGGGTAATAAGGGAAAATAACTGAGAGTGAACCATTCCAAGGAGATGGGGAATAGAGCCAGTAAGTCAATGAGATATTTATCTAGAGTCTACTCTGTGTGTCCAGTACTTTGCTGAGGGGCCGCTAGGTGGCGCCATAGTGCACAGAGCACTGGACTGAGAGTCGGGAAGACTTCTTTTCCCGAATTCAAATGTGACTTCAGACACTAGCTGTGTGACCCTGGGCAAGTTACTTCACCCTGCTTGTTTCGGTTTCCTAACCTGTAAAATGAACTAGAGAAGGAAACGGCAAACTACTCCAGAGGTTTCATGGTCTAATGAGGGAGACGACACGCAAACAATGAAGGACAAACAAGACACATACAGGATAAATTGGAAATAGTCAACAGAGAAAGGACATGAGCATTGAAAGGGATCAGCAAAGGGGTCTTGTAGAAGGTAGAATTTTAGCTGGAACTTGAAAGAAGTCAAAGGTGGAAATGAGGCATGGGGAACGGACAGTGAAAAGGCCAGAGCTGGGAGATGGATTGCAACATATGTAGGTGAGAGTAAGGTATGAGAAGACTGGAGAGGTAGGACAGGCAGGGCGTGAAGGGCTTTGAATGCCAAACAAGAGATTTTATATTTGAAGCTGGAGGTGATAGGGAGCCACTGGAGTTTATTGAAGAGGTCGGTGAAATGCTCGTATTTGTTTTTTAGAAAGATTAACTTGATGGCTGGGTGGAAGATGGACTTGTGATGGGGAGAACTAGCAGACTATGGCATTAGTCTGAGCATGAGGGCATGAAGGCCTATACCAGAGCAGTGCCAGTGTCAGAGGAGAGAAGGGGGCCTAGAGAGAAATGTTCTGAAGTTAAAATTGACAGAATGAAGAGTTGAGGTGACTTAGGTTGCAAGCCTGGGTGTCCGGGAGAATAGTAGTGCCCTCAACAATAATAAGAAGGTTCAGAAGAAGGGAGGGTTTGGGTTCAGTTCTGAACACGTTGAATTTAAGATGTCTAGTAGGCATACAGTTTGAGATGTCTGATAGGCAGTTAGAAATACAAGTTTAGAAGTTAGAACTAGGGAATCATCAGGATGAATATATAATTGAAACCAAAATATAATCGTATTAATTTCCCAGTTTTGATATTTCATCATAATCTCCTAGACTAAGACTCACGAACAAGGGGAAATGTGTTCCCTTTTCCCCAAAAAATAAGGGACCCTAGAAAAATGGCATAGGCTTATTCTGGTCTGAAGGGGCATCTAGGTGGCACAGTGGATAGAACACCCAAATGGGGTCACAGGGAGTCATACCGGACTAAGAACAACTGAACAAATTCTGCCATGAAGTTTGGTTCAATTTGGTGCTTCCACTAGTGGCCTTATTGTGATTGTTGGCTGCTCAAAAATGGCTTCACCCTTGCAGGCATAATGGATTAGATGAAATCAATGAATAAATGAGCATTTATTAAGTATTTACTGTGCAAGGTACTAAGTGCCCGGGATACAAGTACATAACGGAGAAAGCCCCTTCTCTCAAGGAAATTATATTCTAATGGAGGGTGTACAATATAAATAGAGCAGTGGCGGCCACTGAAGGGGAAAGTCACTGGAATGATGAATGGAGCCATAGGAAAACCAAATAATGAGCCATTTCCAGAAGCAATGGATTAGATTATTTTTCCCAGAGCAAGAGGTGGAAAGCTATTGAGGCAGGGAAGAGGACAGTATAGGCTTCATGAAAACAGGCAATGAAAACTGGATATCTGGAGCCAGGTAGATAAGAGTGTTGAGCAATCAACAGGGTCTGAGATTCCAGTAGAAGAAAGTGGTGGCAGAAGTAACTATGGCACTAATAGAATTGCTTGACTAGAGAGCCACCTGATGGCTAACTTTGATGTTACACTCTATGTAACCCCTTGACTATGACAATAACCCCAAACCAAATATCCATATCCCACATTAATACTCTGTGTGTGTGTGTGTGCATGTGTATGTGAAAGCTGAAAGGCTCAGTACTCCTTTGTACTCAGTACTTTTTGTTCCTCAGTAGTAACTCCATCGCACCCTGGCAAGAATGGACCCAAGACATTAATGCATTGTTGATGGAGTTGTGAACCAATCTAATCATCCTGGAGAGCAATTTGGACAATGCCCAAAGGGCTATAAAACTGTGCATACCCTTTGACCCAGAAATACCACTATTAGTTCTATATCCCAAAGAGATCAAAGAAAAATGGAAATAACCTATATTTACAAAAACATTTATAGCAGCTCTTTTGTGGTAGCAAAGAATTAGAAACTGAGAGAATGCCCAACAATTGCTGAATGGCTGAGCAAGTTGCAGTATATGATTGCAATGCAATATTATTGTGCTATAAGAAATGATGAGTAAGATAATTTCAGAAAAATCTTGGAAGATTTGCATGAACTGATGTAAAGTGAAGCAAGCAGAACCAAGAGATCATCATACACAGTAACAACAATATTGTACAATGATCACTGAAAATGATGGAGCTATTCTGAACAATACGATGATCCAAGACAAGACAATTATGAAGGACTTATGATGAAAAATGCTGTCTGCCTCCAGAGAGAGAACTGATGGAGTCTAAGTACAAATTGAAGTGTAATCTTTTCACTTGATTTTTCTTGTTTTTTTTCCCAACATAGTTAACATGGGAATATGTTTTGCATGATTTCTCATGTGTAATTGATATCACATTTCTTGCTTTCACAGTGGGCAGGGAGAGGGAGAGAGGGGAGAGAATTTAGAACTCAAAAAATTTTAATGAATGTTAAAAACAAATAAATACATAATTGTTAAAACATTAAAAGAAAAGAAAGAATGGGTTCTAGAAGGGCAATCTTTATTGTTTTGGGGTCCCCGCTAATTTAAGGATTATAGTATTTAGAGCTGGAAGGAAACTTGCTAGTCACCTACTGTCACGCCTTCATTTTACAATCACACTAAATTGGCAGAGCTGTGATTTGAACCCAGGTCCTCTGACTACAAAGACAGCACAGAGAAGCCACTTAATAAATACTTGATGGCTTTACTGGCCTCCACTTATCCCATGGCTGCCTCTTCTGGAGGCAGCTCCATTTAGAGGGGCAGTGCCCACTTCCGTCCCCAGTGTTCTGTCTCTGTGTGAGGGAATTGGATTAAATGACCACTAAAATCTCTCCTGTATCAATGATTTTATGATTCTTTCCTTGGCCACAACCATCTCCCTTTTGGGTTTTCTCCATCAAACTGTGGAAGGTGAGATGTGCTATTAGAATTTGTTAAGGGTTGCTGAGGGGCCACTAGGTGGTGCCATAGTTCACAGAGCACCAGGTCAGAGTCTGAGTTTCCTGGATTCAAATCTTAGACATTCATTAACTGTGTGACACTAGGCAACTCACTTCACCCTGTTTGCCTTAGTTTCCTCATCTGTAAAAGGAACTGGAGAAGGAAATGGCAAACCATTCTATTGTCTTTGCCCAGAAAACCCCAAACCAGATCAAGAAGAGTCAGCTATGACTGAACGACAATGAAAGACTCACCGAATGAATAAACAAAAAGCTAAATTTCTAATAAAAAATAGTTATTTGATTGGGAAAAATCCCCATTTTGGTGAATAAAGCTTTGACCCCTTGTCTGTAGGCTAAAATCTCACCAATATAATCCCATATACTTTAATGTTGTAAGTTTCATCACTTTACAATTATTTTTTTCCCAAAAGACCTCAGAGGGTGTGAGTGGTTAGACACAATCTGTCAAGATACACTACACTACAACCAGAGCTAAACAATTTCAAGCTCATAAGACACTTGGACTACATATAAAGGAAGCATGTGGCCATAGGTCTTCCTAACATACATCTACCCTTTCTATCAAGCCTTTCTAGATCCTCTAACTTCCTCTGACCACAATTTTCTCTTAAATTTTAATTTTATTAGTTTTAATAAGAAGCTTTTATTTTCTCTCCTCACCTTCCAATCCCCCCCTGCATTGGTTGAACAAAACAATAAGAGATAAAACCACTGCAATAAATATGCATAGTAAAGCAAAGCAAATTCCTGCATTAGCCATGTTTTTAAAAAAAGTATTTCTCAATCTGCACCTTGATCCCATAATGTCTTGAGGAAGTGGATAGCATGCTTTATCATAAGTCCCCTGAAATCATGGCTGATTATTGCATTTATCAGGATTCTCAAGACTTTCAGAGTTGGTTTTATAGAAACTATTCTCCTGGTTCTGCTCACTTCACTCTGTATCAGTTCATTAGAGTCTTCCTAGTTTTCTCTGAAAATATCCCTTTCATCATTTCTTTTGGCACAATAATATTCCTTTATATTCACATACCATAATTTGTTTAGCCATTCCCCAATAGGTTGAAACCCTCTTCTTCTCTCTCTCTTTCTCTCTTTCCTACCCAAAAAAAAAAAAGAGCTGCTTTAAATATTTTTGTACATATAGGTCTTTTCTTCTTTCTTGGATCTCTTTGGCATACAGTCCTTGTAATCCACCACAAACTTCTCAAAACACTTTGTCCAGACCTTCTTTTTGCATTTATCTCACTCCTTCTTGTATCATATTTTGTGAATATGCATCTTTTCCTCCACTAGATTTGCCTTAAGAATCAAATACAACCACTTCTGTTTTGCATTTGAAGCTCTTCTATAACTTGGCTCCAACCCACCTTCCTAGACTCATTACACTTTACTCCCCTTCAGAAACACTATGATCCAACCAAACTCACATTCTTATTATTCTACATGTACCACACACCATCTCCTCTCTCCATGCCTTTATATAGGCTGTCCCCCAAGCCTAGAATTCACTTCTTCCTTTCACATACGCGATTAAGTGGTATAGTACGTAGTACTGAACCTGGAGTAAGGAAGACCTGAGTTCAAATCCAGCCTCAGACACTTACTAGCTATGTGACCCTGGGTAAGTCACTTAACTCTGTTTGCCTCAGTTTCCTCATCTGTAAAATGGGAATAATAATAACACCAACTTCTCAGGGTTGTGGTGTGGATCAAATGAGATATTTCTAAAGCCCTTAGCCCAATGCCTGGTTTATAGTAGGTGCCTAGTAAATTCTTGTTCCTTTCCCTGTTCACTTCAAATCATAGAATCATCAGTTTCTTTCAAAATTTAACTTAAATACCACTTCCTACATTAATTAAACTTTTCCTGATTCTCCTAGCTGCTAGAATATCTTCCTAATAATTATTGAGAATAATATTATTAGTCATATGCATTCATGTTGTGTTCCCTGACAAAACGAAAGTTCCTGGGGGCAGAAACTATTCCATTTTTGTCTTTGTATCTCTAGCACCAAGAAGGATACCCAGAACACAGTAGGTATTTAATAAATGCTTTGCTGATTAATTGACTGATTTTATATATATACATATATATTTATATATATAATCTGTGTGTATGTCTATATATGCATATATACATAGAGATAAATTATTTTACTATTGTATTAATAACCAATTGTTAAATTGTGATCTAGGTTTTTTTCCTGTTTCTTCATTGAGGCCCAGCTCCTGTGGAAGGTCAGCCTCTGAAGAACAGAATTGATTGAGATTACCCCTAACCTTCCAAGGAATGTGCTCTTTGATCTTGGACTGGACCCCACCTAACTAGGAGACCTTCTATTTAGAGTGTAAACAAAATGCAATATGGGTGAGCTCTTACCCCACAGGGAAAGAAATCTATCCTTCTACCCCTATGCTAAAAGTTAGGGTGACCCAGCTCATGAAGGAGAAAACCAACCAGAGAGGTCTGGTTGGAAACAGATTCCTTGATCCAGATAGCTGGAGGCAGCTGAGTCTCATGATCAAGCCACATTCTCAGCAGGAAGAGCTGAAGACTTCTAGCCCGCCTCCTCGTTAACTGTCCACCAACCAGGGTTGACTTTCACTTCTCAGGGGCATTCCCTTTCAAAAAAGTATTTAAGGTTTTCAGGCTCTTCGTGTTTTTTGTCTTTGGTTACAGAGAGAAAGCACTGACCACTTTACTGATTACTGTCTAGCCTAATTAATAAATTGATTATTAATTACCCAGAAACTCTGTCTCTCAGAGTTTTTCATTTATCACTATATCCATCCATCCGTCCATCCAACCATACGTCCGTCCGTCCGTCCATCCGTCCGTCTGTCTATCTGTCTTACATCCAGTCAGATTTTCAAAGATATCTAAGATCTCATCAATTTGGATGCTCTCTCCAACAATACAGGTGTCCACCCAACCTGCTTAATCATCCTCACTTTCTCCTGATGTTGGGAGAATGCCAGTAAAACACCACCCACCTGTCATCCATCTCTCTTGCCACAGGACCAGCCCCATCTTCTCTTCCTATCATATAATTCCTGTTCTTTACTGCTCCTCATGGGTTATAGGTTGGAGTCAACTCATATCTGACATACACCTCACTGCTGCCCTCTGTGCAATATTCATTCTCAATTCTTCAGAATTGTTTGTGTTCCATTGAGAAGGGAGATTGGCATCCACACCCAGGAGTATTTCTGGAACTCTGCCTCCTAGTGTTTTCTCAGCTCCATCTAGGGTTTAAAATATAAAATTGTTCACACACAAAATTTCATAACTTTATCACAAATTGGCTTGTTTCCTCTTATACAAAGTTCAAGTTCTGGGCAAATCTCCCAAATCTGCTTGGGCTCCATTCCCATTGAGATTGTTTGACCTTCCCAGCTTCATGTGGCCCACTCAAATTGTGGCTGAAAGTATATTTCCTGGTGGAAATCAGGATTTAAAAGATATGGTCTAAAGGAACTTCCTAGCCACTTATAGCAAGGTCTAAACTTCTCATTCGTGTCAGAACTTTGTTCTTGACAAGAGAACAAATGTTCTGTGAAGCCATTGGCAGAGAAGCTTTCTCCTTCCTGGAATTATTTTTATAACTTTATATTTATTTGTGGGGTAAATGTATTCCCATAGTAGAATGGAAAGTCCTTGGGGGCAAGAACCATTTTCTTTTTGTATTTGTATCCCTAGTACCTAGGACTGTGCCTTGTACATCATAATTGCTTAAATAAGTGATTGTTGAATTGAATTAAGCAAAATAATTATAATAACTGACATTCAAATGGTGCCTTAACATTTGAAAAGAGCTTTACATATGTTCTCTCCGCCCTGCATAGCAGTAACCCAGATATTATAATAACCCACATTTTACAGATGAAGAAACTTGGACCCAGAAAGGTTAAGTAACTTACTCAGGATCATATAACCAGTGTCAGAGATCAGATTCAAACTCAGGTCTTCCTTACTCCAAGTCCACAACTCTAAATACTGAATATGTACTGAATATGTGAATACTGAAATATATACTAAAGAAATGTCCTTTCTCCACCTTTCCCATAGTATCAATCACCTGCACCGCACACTCTTACAAGATTATTATGTCTACTTTCTTGCTGTTTGGGTTATTTATTTCTTGTTTTTTCCAAATGGATTACAAATTTTTTGAGGACAGGTTATGGTTCAATTTAACAGAAATTTACCATAAACCTCTGGAGATAAAAAGAGAAAGCAGGAAGGAAGGAAACCTTCCCCAGCCCATCTGAATTCCAGTTCTTTTCCTTTTAAAAATGATTTCCTTTTTATCTGGCATTTACTTTGTATGTATTTGTCAGCATGCTGTCTCCCCCATTAGACTGTAAGCTCCTTGACAGCCAAGCCTATCTTCAGTTGTCCTGTTCTGTATCTCACCACTGGACCCTGATGACTCTGGAGGAGAAAGTGAGGCTGGTGACTTTGCCCAGCCCTGCCTCACTTAGATCCAACTCACTTGCAAGTTCTGGTGGAGTTGTACAGATAGCAACATCCACAGAGTCAAGAGAGAAGGGCAGGATAAGAGGTGGGAAATAATTTGGCTTGGTCTGAGCCAGATGCACAGAATGAAATACAGCTGGAAAGTTAAGGTGGGAGTAGACTGGGGAGGGTCTTAAAAGTCAAAGTATCTAAATAATCCAAGAAAAAAAGGAGAGGTCCTGAAGTTTTTTGAGCAGTGGAGAATCACAGTCAGACCTTAGTCAGTGCCTTAGGAAGATGAATTTGATGGCTGTGTCTAGGAAAGCCCTTAGCTAGGCAAAAGGGGAGTGGGGGACATTTAATTGATCCTAGTTGGATAATTAATTGATTGAGGTGGGAAGCAGCACCTCTCCCTCGGGATAGGGCTTGGGATCACAAGACATAGAGCTGGAAGAACAGCCCTCTCTGGGCTCTTGACCCTTTTGGGTGCCCTGGACTCCTCTGGTGGTCCCTAGGGACTCTGAGTAGAACTTCTGAGTAGAACCACAGTGTTTTTTTTTAATTGATTACTTTTGGTTTACAAGATTCAATTCCACAATCCCTTGAGTTTCAAATTTTTCCCCCTCCTCCCTCCATGGAGGCGTGCAATCAAGTACAGGATCTGCAAATACTTTCACATTGGACATTAGTCTGGTTGTATAGAAGGGTTGTAACCAATGGAGTGGACAATAGCAAAAAGAAACAAAACCACATATGGAAAAGAATGATAGCATGTAGACTGCTTCAGTCTCTATTTAAACTCTGTTCTTTCTAGCTCCTCCTCTGAATGTAGATATCTCCTTCCATCCTGAGACTTGTAGAGTTATCTTATAACTGTGCATTGCTGAGAAGAGTCCAGTTTATCAAAGTTGGTCATCACACGTAGATGTGTCTGTGATTGTGTACAAATTTCTCCTGGTTCTGCTCTTCTCACTCAGCATCCATTTGTATGAGCCTCTCCAGGTAAATACGAAGTCCATCTCCTCCCCATTTCTTATAGCACAATAGTATTCCACTGCCAGAACTACATTTTTAAAGACACAAAGTATTAAGTGATCAAGGGAACCAACTGTATCGAAAGGCAGCTTACCCGGTGCTCTCTAAAAGCTCACAGTTCCGGGGTTACAAGCCCCTGCCTCTGGGCTGGAACCCCCAAAGCCGAGGAGAGGCGACCCAAGGCTCGCCGGTGACAGGAAGCCGAGCCAGGACCCTGGACAAGGTCTGGCCCCAAATCCAGCCCGCTCCTCCCGGGGCTGCCCCGATGCCCTAGAGCTAGGCCCGGAAGGAGAAGCGTCTCGGGGTGGGAGCGTTTTGGTTTGGTGAGAGAATCTTTATTCTTGAGTATGTTTCTTATTGCTGGAGGTTTTTTGGGGGGGAAGGGGGAAGGGGAGACGCTATTGAGGAAAATAAATAAGGAAAATTCACTTTTTGCCTCTTATTGGATTGTATGGCTTGGAGGGTCTTGTTTTCACTTCCTGATTCCAGCCCCAATTCCCAGAGACGAGAACTTCTTAAAGCTTTTGGAGAAGCGCGCCCCTAGAGCCCCAGGGGGCCAGGGCGGATTCATGCGCAGGAGGGATGGAGGAGGGGCGAAGGGCGGAGGAAGAAGGTGGAGTCGCCTCTGAGCGCGCGGGAGAATGTGGGACGGAAGAGCTCCCTTGGCTGTCTCCGCCCACCTGCGAAAGCCTTGTTGTAAGCGCCCAGAGGCCCGCATGCGCAGAGGAAAGGGCCGGGTATCCTTCAGCCGAGATTGGGTTTCATGCCTCGACGCATGCTCAATTGAAGAGGAACGAGCAGTCTGGTTCCCGGCGTCCATTACGTCTATTACGTGCTCCCTCCTCCCTTTTCTACTCCAAGGGCCTCCCTCCCCGCCCCTCTCTCCTCCACGTTATTTTTTTTAAAGAGACAGAGACTCTTTCCTTCGGATTCTTAAGGGACAGACTTTTTTTTAGTGTTTCTTTGTAGTTTTAATGGCTTGGAATGGCAGAATAGAAGAATTGTCAGAAGTAGGAGGAGTCTTAAAGAAAGGGGATGGGGAAAGGGGGGAGAGAGAAGGGAAAGAGAACAGGAAAGAGGGAAGAGAGAAAAGGAGAGGAGAGGGATAGAAGGAGGAGGAGACAGGAGTGATTGGGAGAGGGAGGGGAAAAAGGAGGAAAATAGAGAAAGAGAGAGGGGAAGGAGGGAGGGGAAAGGGGGGAAGGAAAGAAAGGAAGGGGACCAAGGAATAGAGGAGAGGGGAGGGAGATAGGGAAGGAGGGAAGAGAGAAAGGCAGAGGGAGGGGAGAGGAAGGATAACGTAGGGAAATAGGAGGGGGAGAGAGAGGGAGAAGGGAGGGAGGAAGAGAAGAGAATGAAAGGGATAGGGAAGGAAAGAGAGTATCCATTTAGGGTTCTATGCCAGGCACCCTACAGAAGGTTTAATCCAACCCTCTCCTATGATCCCTAAGTGAATTGAGACCCAAGTTACTTGACTTACCCGAAGCCCAAGGGATTTGTGATATAGTCAGGGTAAGAAACCAAGTCTTCAGCTCATTCCCTATCAAAAGCCACTGCCATACAATGGGGAGCATGTTGAACCTAGAGTCGGGGGCCATGGCTCCAGTCGTGCCTCTGATGCTCCACTGTGTGACCATGGACAAGTCATGTAATTTCTCTGAATTTTACTCAGTTTTCTCATCTATAAAATGGGGATCAGAATGCTTGCACCAACATATTCCCCCAAGGGGTTGTGAATGTCGGCATATTAGGTTTTTCAAGTTGACATTACAGAGGAATGACAGATTTACTAACTCAGGAATGGAACAATTGTGATATTTGAGCCTGGGCTTGAAAGATGAGTGGGACAGTTCATTCAAAGCCGGCGAGTGAGTGAGAAGGAGCCCTTTCAACAGGAGCGGGAGACGGCCAGTGGATGGAAATTATCTGATATGCCTGACACCGGAGCAGCCACCCTGGCAAGGGGTATTGGGTCCCTGTGCTAAGCACAGACTGGGTCTGTGAATAATGTAGCAGGTGCCTTGACCTGCTGGGAGAACAAGGCCACAGATCTGTAATGAGGCTGGTCAACCTGCAGATAAGGCAGCCATCTGCCCCAGATCTTCCTCCTCTGGCCCTGGGACCTGCTCAGTAAGCCAGCTAGGTCCTGGCTAGAGATGGAAACCAGCAGGAGGGACAGGGCCCAGGGGCCCTAGTGAGTGGATCTACAGTTTTGATTTCCTCTCCCAACCTTGTGGGAGTCCCTGTGCAGACCCAATAGATGACCACAACTACCACCTAAGGAAACCCTTTGTCTTAAGAGGCAAGGGTAGCTGGCCAGAATGGCTGGTCTCCCCTTGTGCAATGAACACCTCAACATTGGCATCTTACAGGGAGCTTGGTAAATAAGGTGGCTGGAATCCCCAGGGCAATGAAGTATTTGGGATCTTGACTCTTTTCATGAAAGGAGGGACCAGATTGGTTATTCAGCAAGATTCTGTTTGAGAGAAATAATAATGACAACAAACATATATTGCTTTAAAGCTGTCAAAGCATTTTACATACCTTGGCTCATTTGACCCTCACAGTGACCCTATGAAGCAGATACTGGAAAAATAAGGGTAATATCAGTCAATCAGTAATGAGTTATTAAGTAATTATTCTGTACCAAGAACTGTGCTAAAAGCTAAAAGAAAAAGCAGTTCCTGTCCTCAAGGAGCTTACATTCTAAAAGAGGAAATAACATGTGAAGACAGTAAACAGGTACATCTAAAATGTAGTTGGTCATCCTGCATTTTTTTTTCTTTTTGGAGGACAATTGGGGTTAAGTGACTTGCCCAAGGTCACATGGCTAGCTTTTTTTGTGTTAAGTGTCTGTGTTGAACTCAGGTTCTCCTGACTCCAGGGCCGGTGCTCTGTTCACTACCCACCTAGCCACCCCTCATCCTGCATTTTTTGAAGAGGACCAACGACATCATGGGTTAACTTGCTTGTGAATCGGACTTAGGGAGACAGAACGACACAAAATCTCCAGACTTACTCTTTCTTCTGAAGTCATCAAGTAGCAAGCAGGACAAAAGTCAGAATGGCCCCAGTGATGGCCCCAGATGCAGTGGACGTCTGGCATCTTCAATGTCTGACCAAGCTCTATCAGTGGTTCTCAACCTGTGGGTCGAGCCCCCTTTGGGGGTCAAACGACCCTTTCACAGGGATCACAGGGGTCGCCTAAGACCATCAGAAAACACATATTTCCTATGGTCTTAGGAACCGAGACACAGCTCCTCTCTCCGTCTCCAGGCAGGTCAGCCCACATGCAGATATGCCCACATACAAGTATTAAAGGGTCGCAGCATTAGGAAGGTTGAGAACCACTGTGCTCCACAGCACCTACATCAGCTGCCTTAATGGTCTTTAGAACAAATTGTTCCCATCTGCCCATTCCACTGGGAGAAGTCTTCGCATGTTTGGGATGAACGTCCCCCTAACTCATCAGTAAGTTTGAGGTCTGTAGGTTACCCTCAATTTGGCTTAGCCCATCTGCTGAGAGAGTTTACTAGGGTGTGGTCGCTGACATACCACAGCTTCATGAAGCCATAGATGAGAGTTCGGTGGCAGGTGAACAGCAAAGGTGGATGAGCAGCCCTCACACCAAAGGTTCTAGTCCTCCTGAACACCCCTACACCCCCCACATTTAAGACAGAGTAGAAGGAAACAGGGTGGGACAGCTAGGTGGTGTAGTGAATAGAGCACTGGCCCTGGAGGCGGGGGACCTGAGTTCAAAATGGCCTCAGAAACTTAACACTTACTAGCTGTGTGACCTTGGGCCAGTCACTTAACCCCAATTGCCCCACCTTCCTCCTCCAAAAAAAAAAAGGCAAAAAAAAAAAAGAGAAGGAAACAGAGGGAACTAGGATAGGACTTCTGAGGAAGGTGTCTTTTAGACTTAGTCTAAAGGAATCCAGGATTAATACAATTGCAAATTAAAACAACTCCAAGGGTCCACCTTTACACCCATTAGAATGGCAAAGATGACCAAAAGGAAAGTGACAGTTGTTGAAGGGGATGTGAGAAAACAGGTACATTAATGAGCTACTTGGTACATTGTGATTTGGAATTGCCATCCTGGAAAAGCAATTTGGAGTCACACCCCTCAGGTTACTAACTATTCACACACCTTGTCCTGGTGATGTCACTATCTCCAGACTCTCAAAAAGGCTAATAAAATAGGAAAGGTGAGGAAGGAGGGCATTTCAGGTATGAAGAGCAGTGATTACAAGGGCGGGCATAGGAGATAGAGTGTCCAGTGTGCAGAGAAGCAAGCAGCTTCACTCTGGCTGGACTTGTATGGAGAGTAAGAGCCAGAACACCATTGTCACCACATCATAGAGAGTAAGTGGGAGGGAGGGAAGGCGGGAGGGAGGAAAGAAGGGAGGGAGGGAAGAAGGGAGGGAGTCAAGTGTCAGAAGGCTTCAAAGGTAGGAGGGGGGTTAGGTTATGGAGGGCTTTGAAAACCAGACAAGGATTTTGTATTTGGGGCTGGACGTAACAGAAAGCCACTGGATTTATTAAGTAGGGCTCAGTGACACGGTCAGTCAGTCAATAAACATTTATCAAGCTAGACACTGTGCTGAGACCTAGCACAGTTATAAAGGACTCATGATGAAAAATGCTATCTACTTCCAGATAAAGAACTGATGAAATCTGAGCACAAATTAAAGTATAATTTTTTCATTTTGTCTTGCTTTTTTTTGCCATGTATCTAATATGAAAATGTTTTGTGCGATTTTACATGTATAATTAATATCCTATTGCTCGCCTTCTTGATTTTTTCCTTCTAACCACTGCCTCCCTTAATCTGCTCTCCCTCTTATTACCATTCCTTTTTCTATTAGCCCCTTCTCCTCCTACTTCTCTGCTGAGTAAGATAGATTTCTAAAGCCAAATGAGTGTGTGTGTGTGTATCTTTGCCCACAAGAAATGTACATTGTACTAGGGTAGACAACCAGTACACAGAAAAGTATATTTCAAATATACATGGAAGGAAAGAGGGATGAGATTGCCTCTCAGCTCAGCTAATGTAATCCCAGAGTATGGTCTTAAATGTTGATGTTCAAAATGGTTTTTCCCCAGTGATCTCTTTACAAGGTGCAAACCACTTTGATTGGGTCAAGAAGTGAATAACTGTTGGCTAACCAAACAAGCTAAGGGAGTCTCTGGGGGGCATTAAATGGCTGGAGGAATTTCGGCATTTGCTTAGTCCAATGGTTGGATTGTCCCAATGGAGCAGATTTCAGCTCCTAGGATACAATTTGAGAGCTAGAGCCACATCCCTGAGAGGGAATTGCCTTTGGGGGAATAGGAGAAGAGAGCTTTCTCTCACCTCTTTTAATCCCCTCTCCCCTCACTGACCATGGAAACAGGGAGACTGGATCAGTAGGAGATGATGCATCTAGCCAAGAGCAGAGTAAAATATTGATGATGAAGGGGTGAACATGGTCACCAGAAGAAGGAGGCAGTTTCTGGAAGTATCATCCATAGAAGAGGGCCAACCACAGACTCAAGAAAGGTGTGTGCTCTGGCTCTCTCTCCCAGACCCACATCTCCCCATCAAGGCTCAAAGGAATCCTGCAAGTGTGTGGCCCAAGATTTGAGAGGGAAATGTTTTATACCATGAAAAGCCATGAAAAATATATTTCTACATGAGCTATGTTACCAAAAAAACCCAAGAAAATAAAATGAACAAATTATACTTTAGTCTGCACGCAGAGTTCATCAGTTCTTTCTCTGGAGGCAAATGGCATTTTTCATCATGAGTCCTTTGGAATTGTCTTGGACCATCTTCTGCTCAGCGTAGCCAAGTCTTTTACATTCGATCATATTATAATGTTGCTGTTACTGTATACAACCATCTCCTGCTCACCTCATATGCATCCATTTATGTAGGTCTTTTGCAGGTTTTTCTGAAACTGTTCCCCTCATCATTTCTCATTGCACAATAGTATTCCATCACATTCATATGCCAGAGTTTGTTCAGTCATTCCCTAACTGATGAGTATCCTCTCAATTTCCATTCTTTGCCATCATAAAAAGAGCTGTTATAAAAACTCTTGTATGTATAGGATCCCCCCTTTTCTCTTTTTAATTCTTTGGGATACAGACTTAATAATGGTATGGCTGGGTCAAAGGTATGCACATAGTCCTTTGGTCATAGGTCCAAATTGTTTTCCAGAATGGTCAGGCTAGTTCACAACCCCATCAACAATGCATTGGTATAGGGGCTGCTAGGTGGTGCAGCACCTAGAGCACCAGCCCTGGAGTCAGGAGGACCTGAGTTCAAATCTGCCTCAGACACTTGGCACACTTACTAGCCAGTGTGACTTTGGGCAAATCACTTAACTCCAATTGCCCTCCAAAAAAAAAAGCAAAAAACAAGCAAACAAACAAAAAACAATGCATTGATGTACCTATTTTTCCACTACCCTTCCAGTGTTTGTCATTTTCCTTTTCTGTCATTTTAGCCAATCTGATGAATGTGAAGTGGCACCTCACAGTTAATTTAATTTACAATTTCTCTAATCAGTATTAATATAGAGCGCTTTTTTCATGTGACCATACATAGATTTGATTTCTTCTTCTGAAAACTTCCCTACATATCCTTTCACCAATTATCAATTGGGATGGCTCATTTTTAGGCTCAATTCCCTATATATTTGAGAAATTAGACTTTTATCAGAAAAAACTTGCTGTAAAATTTTTTTATATTACTTCTTTGTCTATGGCCCCTTCTAATAAACTATAATTTCCCTGATTATCTCTTTTAATTAGATCTATTTTTGCTTTTGCTTTGACTGATCAGGATCATTATTTCTACCCTTGTTTTTTTTTTTAACCTCAGCTGAAGCATGATAGATTCTGCTCCACTCCCTTATTTTAACTCTTGCGTGTATCTTTCTGTTTCAAGTGTGCTTCTTATAAACCAAATTATTCTGGTTTCTAATCCATTCTTCTGCTTCCATTTTATAGTTGAGTTCATCCCATTCACATTCACAGTCATGATTACTGTGTATTTCCCTCCATCCTATTTTGTTTACCCTTCTTTTACCCTGTCCCTCCCAAAAAGTCTATTTTGCTTCTGACCACTGCCTCCCTTAATCGGCCCTCCCTCTTGTCACTGCCCCCTTTTCTTTTACCCCCTTCCCCTCCAACTTCCCTGTTGGATAAGATAGATTTCTAAACCCAAATGAATGGGGTGTGTGTGTGTGTATTCTTCCCTCTTTGAACCAGTTTCAATGACGGTGAAATTCAAATGTTACCTGCTACCATGGGTGGTCATTTTCTCTTCCATTCTAAAATTTCTTCTTTTTATATTCAACTCTGTCATTTTAAAGATGAGCAAACTGAGACCCATAGAGGTTTATTGACTTGCTTAGAATTTGGGAAATGCAAAAATGTATAAATACAGACAGATACCCATTAATTGATACTCAATTGCAGCTGTGCGTTAGGTACAATAATTAATTTGAGCCTCACAAAACCCTTTGAGGTAGATATGAAAGAGATTACAGATGAGGAAGCTAAAGATTCAGAGAGGTTAAGCAATCTACCCACAGTCACACAGCTAGTAAATGTCAGAAGCAGGATTTGAACCTAGAGCTTCCTAATAGCAAACCCAGCAGTCTATACATTATGCCACGCTATTTCTATAAAAAAAATTATTACATGATAGGGATTTTAATGATCTGAAACCCCACATTCTCTAAATTTTATTTCTCCCTTGGTCAGCAGCCCGATGGTGTTCAACACACAACTTTGCTGAACTGAGAGTCAAAAAGCAGGGAGACAAAGAAAGCTAGATCTGGAGGCTCTGACCCTTATTAACCTCTGCGACTGCGGCCAAGTGTTTAACCTCTCTGAGCCTCAGTTTCCCCATTTGTAAAATGGTGATCACTGAACCAATAGATGCAGTTAAGGTGCAAACGGGATCCCAGGGCTGTAGCTAGACTTTGGAGGTTACTGGGTTACAGCATTCGCTGATGTAGTGACCCGAGAGGTCATGAAGTTTTACAGACTGGGACCCCAAAAGGTCAGTGATTTGCCCTGGGTCCTACAGTTTAAGCGGCTGAGTGCGAATTCCCAGCCCGGGTCTCTGGCTCCTAAGCCAAAGTCCTCTCAATGCATCGGCCTGCCTCCTTCCTTGGGTAAAGTGCTTTGCCGACTTGAGAGATCTGTAGGTTATTATTAGCTGCCCGCTGACCACCTCCTGACTCCCTTTTTTCAGCTTTGACTCCCTGGTAACCATTTTTCTCTCTCCACAGTCCAAAGCTCATTCTTTCACCCCTGGCAGCCCTGTGGGCACCGAGCCAGGCCAAACTACTGTCTCCCGGGGAAACATTAGGCTTTCTTTAAGGGTCCCTTCCCACCCTCCCACCCCGGAGCCCTGCCCCATCCCTCCCCTCCCCCGAATTTCTGCCTCAGTGGAGAGGGAGGGACAGGGGAGAGGGGCTTGCTTCTTGGGCTCTGAGATCCCCAGGGCAACCACCTCTGGGCTCCGCTCCAAGCCGGCCCGGGAGACGCACGCGAGTCTGCTCTTGAGTTGTTCCCGCGTTGCCTGGGTGACCCCGGCTGGGTCCTGGGCTTGAGTGCACACGCTGCTCTGCGACCAGGCGGAGTCCGGGCCAAGGATTTGGACCGACGGTTCCTTGGCTCCTGGGAGTCAGGGGTGGGGCCTGGGCACCTCGAGGTGAGTGCATGTCTTCAAAAGGTGGCGGTGGAAGGACGTGTGTGAATCGTTTGACCCTCCACCCAGGCACGGACCCAGGCTATTCAAGCCCGACACCCCACCCTCCTTACCACCAAGTGGAACGATCCGTGAGGTGTCTCCTGCTTTCCCCCAGCCCTGTCTCTCACCCTCTTACTTTGCCATCGAGGCATTGGTGGGGGGGAGCCTCCCAGGGAAGAAAGGATAGGGGACCCGACCGGCCGAGTATGAACTTCTCCTTGGGCAAGAGTTTCCGAAGAACCTTGGAGTCAGGACACCGGGTTTCCAGTCCTGACGCCTCTACTTACCACGTAAATCGATTAACCTTTCCGAGCCCGAATTTCCTACTTTGTAAAAACGGGGGGATTTGTGACTAAGATGGTCAAGGAGTCTTTCTAGAACACTAACAAAACTCTTCAGGTACGCTGCAGATGGCCTGCTTCCTTCCACTCGCTTCGCTTTCACTAATCGATCCCGCCTGGCCCCATGCCCTTCTCCCCCGCCCCCCCCCCCCCGGCCCGACTGACCCCCCCCCCCAGCCAATGCTCCGCCCCCTCCCCCTCCTGGTCCCACTGCCAGCCCTCCTCACCCCTGCCTTTTAGAATTCTTTCTTTGCCAAGGCTCGTCTCAGTTGAGATGACCCTCCGACGGCAAAGTAAGAAGGCCTGCGGACGCAAGCCTTCCTTGCCTGGTCCCCCAGCCCTAAAACCTGGTTTTTCATTCCTCTGTACAAACGTGGTCTGGAGGAACATAACCTCCATATGGCCAGCCACTGGGATTTTCCTGGTCTTTGCAGCCTCTCAATGCCTAACCCGATGCCTTGCACTTGTAATGTTGTTCAGTCGTTTCCGACTCTTCATGACTCCATTTGAGGTTTTCTTGGCCAAGACACCGGAGTAGCTTGCAGTTTCCTTCTCCTGTTCATTTGACAGATGAGGAAACCGAGGCAAACAGGGTGAAGAGACTTGCCCAGGGTCACCTGGCTCGTGAGTGTCAGGCTGGATTCGGACTCTAGAAGATAAGTCTTCCGGACTCAGTATTCTATCCATTGTGCCACCTAGCTGCCCCTTGCAAGTAGTTGCCTAGTAAATGCTCGGTAAATTACCTGCCAATTCTTGCCACTCCGTCGTCAGGCACTGCCTTAGCAACCCTCGTCAGGGGATAGCTACCTGACCTGAAGTCTGGAGAGTGCTGAGCTCAGAAGAGCGCTGTGAACCGGAGTTCGGTGACCGGGGGGCAAATCTCTTCACTTCTCCAACTTAATTTTTTCTTCTGTAAAATGGGGCTAACACCTGCTGTGCGTTTGTTACTCTCAGAGCCGGTAGGAGCATCAAAAAAGACGATGAATGTCGTGGTTTGCAGCTTTTTAACTCTAGAATTATAAGCTATTATTACCAATCGGTCCCCATTTCCTCTCCTCTCCCTAGAAGCACTGAGGATTTCCTGATGCAATCACAGTCAGACCCCAAGAAATTTTTGAAATTTGTTTAAAAAATTATTTTTCAGTTATCAGGTACTTTTTCTTCTCCCCTCCCCCATAACATTGAAAAGAAGGGAAACCTTTGACAAAAAACGTACATATCAAGCAAAGCAGATTCCTTCACTGTCCAGATCCAAAAAATATATGTCTCATTGAGTACCTTGAGTCCATCACCTGGTGGTGGGAGGGGCAGTGAAAGTCTCCTCTGCAATCCTGCCTAGGTGGTTTTTTTTCTGTTGATCAGAGTTTTTAAGTCTCTCAAAGTGCTTTGTTTTTACTGCACTTTTGTTATTGTATAAAGAACCAGAGAATTACATACTGAGAAACATTCTTGATGTTAAACTCTCCCCATCTGATACTTTACCTTAATTAATTCTCCTGAATACATCAGCTTCTGTTAGATGTAGGGCCTCTGTGCTAGGTATTCTGGACACGAAGATATGTTGGGGGGATGGTGCTTCTGAAAAAAAAATTGGCTGCTTTCAAAGAGCTGAAAATTTAACAGGGTAGAAAGGAGAAATGAACAATTAACTATGCTTCAAACTCCAATAAAGACAGAGAGTTTGGGAGATTAGGGTTATCTGAGCTGGCTGCTTCCAGGCTTTACTCACTCTGCCCCCAAAGGGTACCCCTTTCCCCCACTCCTGTATGTTGATTAAATTTCTTATTATCTTAGAACTTAAAAAAAAAATCCCAGAAAGTAACAGATCTTGCCCCTGACTTCTGCCTAGAGATTTGCCTTGCTTTATCTGCCAATAGCAGAAGCAAAATTATGCTTACTGTGGTCTGTGGAGGTGGGGAAGGAGGAAGGGCAGGAGAGGAAAAGACTTTGGGCTAGTAGTAGGAAAGTCTGAATTCTAGTGTCTTTCCTACCATTGACCCCCTTGTGGCCTTGGATAGGTATCTTTTCCTCTCTCTTTTAAAAAGAAATCTTTGGGAGGAGATCCAGGTTAAATGACTGTACCAAGGTCACACAGCTAATAAGTGGGTTTCCTCTTTTTAGGCATCAAGTTCCTGTTCTGTAAAATGAGGGAGTCATATAGTCTCAAAGACCCCACCCAACTCTAATATTTTGTATTCTAAGGGTCCGCCTACCCACCTCTGACATTTTATGTTCTAAGGGCCTGATATTCAGTGTTCGAGGGCCCTTCATCTCTGATCTGTTCAAAGCTTGGGCACTCGTAACTCTAACATCCTATATTCTAAGAGGCCTCTCAGCTCTGAGGTAGTAGGTTCTGAGATCCTGCCTAGCTTTGAAATTCTGGGTTCTAAAGTCTCACTCGGCTCCTCTATTTTCCCTCCCAGCCCTGAAATCACATACTGTAAGGCAAAGGTTCAAAACACCCAAGCCCGTTGGGATAAGCCACATGCAAAACTCCCAAGTATGGCCTGAACCAGGTGAAAATACAATTGGAAAATGTTTAACAAAAGAAAAATGCAATACAAGATAAATAATGTTCATTTGTGGTTTTCTAAGTCAACATGTTACAACAAACCAAAAATGCAATACAAGATAGATAATGTTCATTTGTGGTTTTCTAAGTCAACATGTTATCTGCTGGGATCAGTTTCTGAGTTTGCTCTGAGATCTTTTCCAGATTTTAAAGCCCTATGTTCTGTGATCTTTCTTCTAATTCTAACATTCTGTGTTCTATGGCCCCACCCAGCTGAGATGGTCAGTGTTCTAAGGACCCTTCCAGTTCTGACAAGCTTTGCCCTCTGCTTCCTCCTGGCACTGTTCTTGTGCTTTGGGCCTCTCCTAGCCCAGACATTCTATGTTCTATAGTGTCTTCAAGCTCTGACATTCTCTTATTTAAGACTTCTTGCACCATTTGGTGATTCAATTACTGTCCCTCTGGACAGAAAATAATATAACTCCAATATGCCTCACCTCAATGTGTGTTTGTAGGCACCCTAACATTCCACTCAGGACCCCCTACCCTAAGAGAGGCCTGTGGTCCCCAGATCCCACAGAATGCCTGCTGCTAGGATCCCAGATCTGGACCCTCCAGATTCTTCCTCTCCTGGTCTCTCTGGAGCTTCACAAGATTGGCTGGGGCCTCCAGGTGATCCGCATAAAAGGGATGTCACAGGATACATCTCTGGCCCTGTTACGCCACACCATGTCCACCCCTAACTTAGTTCTTCTTCCCGCTTCTGTGCCCTTCCTCTATAATTAATATATTCCAACCCCTGTTGGACCCTTCCAGGGACCAAGGATTTGCTGCAGGATACCAAATAAGGACCAGTGTCACAAGGCTCTGATGCCATGACAATCCCCACAGTAGGCCCACCCACCCTGGCTTACCAATTGTGTCATCGTGGCTCCCCGGGAAGGGATGGGGGGGTCAGGGTGACCTCAAAGTCAGTTAAGCAGAAGGACTGGCAGGCAGGACATCGCCCCCAGGGACCAAAAACATCTTGAAATGACACTTTGGAATTGTCTAACAAAACTGACACCCAAGAAAAGTCCCCAGACCCAAAGAACCCTGGGCCCAAGCCAACACTGACTCTGACATCAGACAAGGCCCCTTCCTCTCTAATGCTCCCATTCCTTCTCTCAGGTCCTCCACTAAGGCTAAGAACACCATGCCCATCACTAAGGTCCTTAAGACTACCCAACCCTTGTGGGTTGAGTGGGATCAGAAGGCCCAAAAGAATGGTCAGAGACACGAGGTTTATGCTGTCAATGGAGACTGCTATGTTGGAGAATGGAAGGACAACAAGAAACACGGTAAGGGCCTTCTGAGGATCGTCAACAAGCCAGTGGAGTCATTGTGAATCTGGAGGTACCCCAAAAAAAGTTAGATCAAGACTTAAAACATGCCCAGAGGCCATTTACTACAACCCTCATTTATAAAGGTCTAAACTGAGGCCCAGAGAAGTAATAAGATCCTAGATGGAGAACTGAAAAGGACCTCAGAGGCCATCTAGTTGAAATCCCCCCCAGAGGAAACTCTGAGGCACAAGAAAGGTCAAGCAATTATACAAGGTGAAATAGGAGAGTAAGCATCAGGTGTAAGCTTGGAACTCAGGTCTTCTGACTCTGAAGGTAGTGATGTTCAACCGTACCACAGTTCCTCCTTTGCAAACCTTTAGGTACCACAGAAATGGTAGGAGGTGTTATTTTCCACATGTGGTTCTAGAAGTAAGGGGCTGAACCTTTCTTTAGGGGCCTCAGTCTCCACTTTTGTACAATGAGCAATTTGCATTAGATCCCCTTAGGTTCCAAGTCTATGATCTTCAGAATCAAAAGGGGCCTTTGAGGTTATCTAATTCAACCCCAATCTCAGGTTACTTGGTCCAACTCCCTCATTTTCACAGTAAGTAAATGGCCTGGAAAAGTTAAATAACCTGACGACCCACAGCTAAGAAGTGGAAAAGGTAGGATTTGAACCCAGATTCTCCCATCACAAATCCAACTTCCTTCCAGAGTATCATGCTAGAATGGTATCCAAGGTCCCTCTGGCCTATGGCGCTAAGAATTCACTCTTCCCATTCCACTGATGAGAGAAACTAAGACCCAACTGATATCCCCAAGAATCTAACACTTCCTAGCTCATCCTCTGGGTGTGGAAAGGAGGCAAGGGAGAAAAAGTGGTCTTCTCTTCAGTCAGAAAAACAGAGAAGAAAAAAACAACTTGGAAGGGGAGAGACAGGAACCAATTTTTCTTTTTTTATTAGCTAATTTGTTTATTTCTAATTTTCAAATTCACTTCCATAAGTTTTAAATTTTCTTCGCCTCCCTCCACAAGACAGTATGCAATCTGATATAGGTTCTACAAATACATTCCTATTAAACACATTTTCACATTAGTCATGTTGCATAGAAGAATT
This sequence comes from Pseudocheirus occidentalis, assembly GCA_028646575.1. Taxonomy (NCBI): domain Eukaryota; kingdom Metazoa; phylum Chordata; class Mammalia; order Diprotodontia; family Pseudocheiridae; genus Pseudocheirus; species Pseudocheirus occidentalis. Next base: position 27,885,746 of record CM053594.1, on the reverse strand, counting down.
ATAACAAATGAGAAAAATCAAAAGAAAGGAAAAAAACAAAAGAAAAGAAAAAACTAGTCTGCTTCACTCTGCACCCCAAGTCCATAGTTCTTTCTCTGGATGTGGATGGCATTTTCCTTCATCAGTCTTTTGGAATTGTTTTAGGTCCTTGCATTGCTGAGAAGGGCTAAGTCTATCAAAGTCAGTCCTCAAACACTGTGGTGGTTTCTGTATACAGTGTTCTCCCAGTTCTGCTCTCTTCACTCGGCATCAGTTCATATAAATCTTTTCAGGTTTCTCAAGTTTGCATATTCATCATTTCTTTTTTTTTTCTTTACATCATGCCTATCACTTCTTTGAGAAGTGGATAACATTCTCATCATCAGTCCTTTGGAAACATGGTTGATAATTCCATTTTTCAGGGTTCTTAAGGTCTTCAAAGTTGTTTTTCTTTGCAACTGACAAGATACTGTGAGACCCTCTGTTTTCCAGAGCTTAGGCCCAGCAAGCAAGCTGTGCCCTGAGCTTGGAACAACAACAATCCTTTGCATTCACCCTCTGGAAAAATCATATAATTATCGTATTGCTTCGACCAGCACCAGACAAGCTCAGACTAGAACTTGTGTTCCAGTCATGAAGTCCTGCTATGAATCAAACCTGTCTCATTATTGCTGTTACCCCTCATTGTCAGGACTACAGCTGACTGCACAACCATTATTAATCATTTAAAAAAATTTTAATTACCTTTTGTTTATTTTTAGTTTACATCATTTATTTCCACAAGATTCTGAGTTACTCATTTTCTCCCAGTATTTCCCCTACCCACCCCCCCAAAACAGTGATTCCACTGTATACCCCCTCCCCCAATCTGCTCTCTCCTATGTCCTCTCCCATCACCCCTCTGACTTTCTGGTAGAGCAGGATGGGTCTCTCTACCCCAGTGCCTGTATATCTTATTTCCCAGTTGCATGTAAATAACAACAACAACAACAACAACAACAATAATATGTATATATTTTTAACATATGATTTTAGAATTTTGAATTCTGGATTCTTTCCCTTCCTCCCTTGTCACCCACCCCCACTGGAAAGACAAGCAATTCAATACAGGCAGTACATGTGTAGTTAAACACAACATCTCCACAATGGAGATATTGTTTAACACTGACGATATTTCCCTCCTTTATATCCCATCCTCCCCTTGTTCTATTTTCTACTTTTTTCCTGTCCCTTTATAGCAGTTTGTGTTTCTAACAACCCTCCCCCCCAACTTGCTCTCCTCCCCATTATCCTGTCTCTCATCCCCTTCCCCCCTACTCGCCTGCAGGGCAAGATACCCAATTTAGAGTGTATGTCATTCCTTCTGTAAGGCAAATTCAATGAGAGTAAGGTTGACCCCTTCCCTTCTGCCTTCCTGTTCTTGCCCTCCACTGTAATGGTTATCCCTTGCCTCTTCTATGTGAAATGACTGACCCCATTTGGTCTCCCTGTCTCCTCTCATTCTATTGCTCTCCTATCTCTTAATTTCACCTTTTAAAAATCATCTCTTCCTATTCAACTGATCCCATGCCATCTGCCTATGTACACATACATACACACACTCCCATATGTATTCATATTCATATATACCTTCCTATATAGACATATGTGTATGTATACATACATATATATATATATATATATATATAAAAGTTTCATAAGTTACAATTCTCTCATTTTTATGTGTTGGCATGTAAATAGTTCAACTTTGATAGATTCCTTATGATTTCTTTCCCATGTTTACCTTCTCATACTTATTGTGTTTGAATGTCAAATTTTCTATTCAGTTCTGTTTTTTTACTCAAGAATGCTTGAAAGTCCTCCAGCTCATTGAAAAACCATATTTTCCCCTGAAACATTATACTCAATTTTGCTGGGTGATTCTTGGTTTCAAGTCTAGCTCCCTTGATCTCTGGAATATCATATTCCAGGCCCTTTGATCCCTTAATGTAGAAAGAAGCTGCTACATCCTGGGTTATCCTGATTGTGTTTCCACAGTATTCAAATTCTTTTTTCTTGGCAGTTTGTAATATTTTCTCCTTGATCTGGGAACTCTGGAACCTGGCTACAATATTCCTAGATGAGTTTTCTTTTTGGAATCTTTTTCAAGGGGTGATTGGTGAATTCTTTCAAGTTTTATTTTACCCTCTGGTTCTAAAATATCAGGGCAATTTTCCTTGAGAATTTCTTGAAGGATGCTTTCTAGGTTCTTTTTTTTAATCATGGCTTTCATGTAGTCCAATAATTTTTAAATTATCTCTCCTGGATCCATTTTCCAGGTCATTTAAAAAATTTTTAATTTCTATTTTTTAAATTTATTGACTTATTTACTTTTAGTTTACAAGATTCAGTTCCAGAATCACTTGAGTTTCAAATCTTCTCCCCTTCCTCCCCATCCCCCACCCCTGCCATGGTGGTGTACAATCATGTATAGGATCTGCCAACACTTTCACATTGTACAATAGTCTGGTTGTATAGAAGCGTTGTAACCAATGGAGCGAATAATGGGGGAAAAAAGAAAAGGAAAGGAAAGAAAAGAAAAGAAAAGAAAAGAAGAGGAAAGAAAAGAAAAGAAACATGGAAAAGAACAATAGCATGTGCTGCTTCAATCTCCATTTAAACACTGGTCTTTCTAGATCTTTCTTTGAATGTAGACATCTCCTTCCATTCTGAGATTTGTAGAGTTGTCTTTTAACTTCATCATTTTCTTATAGCACAATAGTAGTATTCATTACATTCATATACCAAAACTTGTTCATCCATTCCCCAATTGATGGGCATCCTCCCACCCAATTTCCAGTTCTTTGCCACCACAAAAAGAGCTGCTATAAATATTTTTGTACATGTGGGTCCTTTCCCCATTTTTATGGTCTCTTTGGGATACAGCCCTAGTAGTGGTCTTACTGAGTCAAAGGGTATGCACATTTTTATAGCTCTTTGGACACAGAGGGACCATTTTTTTCTGAGGACCTAAGTGGTTAGGACCTTGCTCTCCTCATAGTTGGGAAAATAGGCATATTCTGGGTAAGTTGTCAGAAAGCCTGGCCTTTGACTTGTGATTTCTGAACATTGCCTTGCTACCTGTGTGGCCTTGGGCAAATTATTTAACCACATTAGACCTCAGTTTCCTCATCTGTAAACTGAGGGGATAGACAATGACCTCTAAGGTCCTTTCCGGCTCCAATTCCTAAATTTCTAAAATTGCTTTCCATTCAAAATTCTATAATTTTTGGGCACGTGACAAAAACTTGGATTCTCTCTTGGTCTCTTTGCATAGGGAAAAAGTACCTCAAGGCCATAGATCACTTGCCTAACTTGAGAATATGCTGGTAGGCACCAGGACAACTAGGGAAAAGTGTGTGTGGATGGATGACTCAAGACAACATGTTCCCACTGCAAACAAAGTACATCACTGTCAACCAAATGTCCTGTTGGTGGGTGAGTGTATAACAGATTGAGCCTCCCTTGGGAATAAAAGCACTGAAATCTGAATGAGATCCTCTTCTATGGAATCTCCACCAAATGGATGCATCCATCTTCCAACTGATCATTAGCTTATCCCTGAAAAGCTGAAAGTAATCTCCAAAAACACTGAGTCTTCAACTCCCTCATTTTTACAAATGATAAAACTGATGTCCAGGGAGGTTGTAACTTTGCCAGGATCACACCAGATAGTAAGTGCCAGAGGCAGATTTGAACCCAGGACCTTGGGCTCCTGAACCGCCCCCTCTGCCTCGTTGTATCTGCCTTCCAGTGAGCCAGCAATCTGTATTTCTGTAGTTTCACTCTCAAGTTGTTGTTCCAATTCTGTACTCTGGGGCTAAACTTTAATCCCTAAGGACTTTCTGATTCCTTCAATCTCTCAGTTCTGCCCCTTCTAGAATCCCTAGCCTCCTTCAAATCTCAGCTCAAGCCAAACACTGCCTCTCTTCTCCTTTTCATGATCTCTTCCCAGCTACTGGTGCTTATTCCCAAATGACCTTGGATTTACAAGTACATGTGATGTCCACCCCCAGCCCAAAAGAATGTAAGCTCTTCAAAGGAAAGGGAGTCTTTGTATCCTCAGCAATGAACACAGTGGGCACTTAATAAATGCCTATCCATTAATTTTATTCTTTCTAGCACACAAAGTCTCTTACACACACATATCAACTAGAGTATGGGCCCCCAACCTGCCAACTTGATTCCTTACCCGGTCAATTGTCTAGCTTTTATGCTTCCTAGGGATTTCCAGCAGGGAAAGGAGAAAGCTTACTACCTGTGTGACCTTGGGTAAGTCATTTAACTTCCATAGACCTCAGTTTCCTCATCTGTAAAATGAGGGAGTTGGACCAGATGGCCCTCTGAGTACCCTTTCAGCTCCAGTTTTGATATTCACATAAACAAACCTAGGAAGAAGCAGATTCCCTCAAAACAACTCCTTCCTCTCGGGTTGGGCAAGTATGGGACTTAAGGATCTTTGTGCAAGACTACCCAGTGACTTAGGGACCAAGCTATAACTGTCCATCAACAAACATTTATTCAGCACCCACTACATGCCCTGTATACTGTACTGGGTGCTGGGGATGCCAAGATATCAATGAAACAGTCCCTCCCCTCAAGGAACTGACATTCTATCAAAGGAGGTAATATGTACTTAGGTGAACCTATAAAGAATGTAATACAAAATAAGGGGCAGTTGGTGGTGCTGAACCTGGAATTCAGGAAGACCTGAGTTCAAATTTGACCTCAGACATGTGACCTTGGGCAAGTCATTTAACTTCTCAATTAAGTAGGAAGGAACAGGGATAAGGGATCATAATAGCCACCATGTCCCAGGGTGGTTTCAGTGATAAAATTAGATATTTTAAAAGTGATTTGTAAGCCCCAAAGCACTAAATAAATGTGAGCTATACCTTAGTTTGGGGAGAGAGGGTACTAGCAGTGTCCCGTGGTGGTGAGAGAATTACAAAAGCCTTCTGGAGAAGCTGGGTCTTGAAGGAAGCTGGGGATTCTAAGAGACCAAGGTAAGAAAGGATGGCATCCCAGGAATGGACACTAGCCTGTACCAAAGCATGGATGGAGATGGGAGACATGGACTATAGTAGATGAAGAACAGCAAGTAGGCTGGTTTGGTTGGACTGTTGTGTATGGAAAGTGAGAGGGTGGGGAATAATGTCTAATGAGGTTGGAAAACTAGGTTGGGGCCAGGTTGTGAAGGGTTTCAAAGGCCAATGGCCACAGGGAGCCACTGAAGTTCTGTGAGTATGGAAGGCATGTGGTCAGGTCTGACCAACTTCAGACACCCTGAAAGTCCCTAGTCTCTCTTCCTTGAACTCTTATTTCCAAGAGAATAATCCAGTTTAGCATCTCAGGAGAGCCCAATGACAAGGATGGGAATGCTGACCCAGGAAGTGGAGTTTGCTGTTGAACTTTGTCTCAGAAGTGAAAAAGAGGTTCAGAAAAGTTCTGGGCAAGGAAATCCCAGTGGGAACCCACACAGGAAGAACTTCCTGGGACCTGAGAGCCTCATCAGGGAGAAAACAGCTGTTTTCCCAGAAAGGTGATCTGAGCATGGTCAGTGTTGTCTCTTTCCATCAGGAAGAGGAATCCAGAGATGGAAAAAAAGTGGAGCTATCTACCATGGAGAATGGAAGTTTGGGAAGAGAGATGGTTATGGGATCCTCAGCCTTCCTGATGCCAAGAATAAATATAAGAAAGTCTACTCTGGCTGGTGGGAAAACGACAAAAAAGCTGTGAGTTTGGGCTGTTCCTCAGCAAGAGGAAAAGAGGGATCTGGGGTAAGGGTTGAAGGGAAGGAGGGTCAGGGTGGCCAGGCTGGTTTTGGGGGGACCCCAGAGGCTGCTACTTGTCTGGGGAGGTTAAGGGAGAATGAACCTCAAGGCTTAAGAAGTAAGAGGGACTTAGAAACCAAGGAAAAGGAAAAAAGGTCTGAGAGAGGGTGACAGAGGGCGTCTCAGGGTCAGCTCTCCTCAGTATCACAGGAATCAAATCATTAGCAAACAGAAAACAGGAGAAAGGAAGAGATTTGGAAGTGGAAGCCAGAACTAAGTGCCAACCTGAACAGATTGGGAGACAAAGAAGCCATGGGGCTAGGACTTCCTACTACCTTGGATCTAGGGGTGGGCTAGGAAATCCCTCCTCCCTTCCTCCACTCCCCCCCCCCAAAAGGAGCCTAGTCTGTTACCCACATCCTAGATTTTTCATTTCCTGGCTTTATTTTCTAGGCTGGGGGCCTTTGTTGTAGGTCCCAGGTACCTCTAGGCTTCCCACAGACTAAAAACTTCCCATGCTATTATAGCTCATGAGAAAAAGTGGGGTGAAACTTGAAAAAAATGCAAAGGGGGGGCCCAGGGCCAACCAGAGCAAAAGTCAAATTCTTAGCTTCCTTTCCTAGAGCTGGGAGAAAGCCTGGAAAATGAAGGAACCTTCCCTAAAGTCTAACCCAGTTGAGTTGGGAGTCCAGTCTACTCTGTCTAGATAGGCAGGTCTGTGTTGTGGGAATGGGGTTCAGTTTGGATTGTTGATTGATTGATGGGGTGTTGAGGCAGGTTGACCCCTCTGCCTCCTGCAGGGCTATGGTATCCGGTACTTTGGGCCCAACGAATACTATGAAGGAGAGTGGAAGGATGGCCTTCAAAGCGGATGGGGCCGCATGTACTATGCCAATGGAGACATCTACGAGGGCCAGTGGAGTCAGGGCCAGAGAGATGGGGAGGGCATGCTCCGCCTAAGTAAGTCTCACTGGGGCTCTGCCCCTAGCCAGAGAATATACTCTCAGAAAACTGTGAGTTTGCCTGATTGCCCAATAGAAGTCACACAAAGACATGGGTCTTGCCCTCCAGCAGCTTAGCGTGTCCTAACAACACAGAACATTCAAGCTGGAAGTTGGCTTTAGAGGCCATCCAGGCATGGGATTGTGTATTCCAGCATACCAAGGGATACGTGATCTCATCCTTGTGAGTAATGTTCCCTCCAAAGATGCAGATCCCAGTCTATCCGTGGCCGCCCATCCTGGGCAGCTCTTGTCCACTGTGTTGCTTCAGTTCAACATAGCCCCAGTGTGCTCCGGTCCTTCTGATTTCCGGAGCCTCCCCATGGGGTAATCACACTCTCTGCTGGTCATCCCTTGCTCTTCCTATGTGCAAGCTGCTCATTCTTTTTGAATCATCCCTATATTTCTTTGAAAACATATTGAGTCTATTTAGATAAGGGCTGTAGTTGCCTAACCTCTCTGGGCCTTCGTTCCCTCATCTGGAAAAGGAGGAAGTTGACCTGGAGGGCCATTTTGGTCTATAGAGCAGGAGTTCTTAACTAGGGGTGTGAGGTGGTCCATGAACTTAGGGGATTCATAGGCTTCACTAGACTGCCAAAGGGGTCCATCACACAAACACACTCTCCACAATTAAAAATTCCTGCCTAGACCTCCAATCCTCTTATTCTAAGAGCAGACATTTACCCTGTGCTTTTAAGTTTTGCAAAGTGCTCAATATTCGTGATCTTTCAATCAATATTAGATGTTTTATCACCCCCCATTTTACAGATGAGAAAATCAAGGTTCTGAGGTTTAGGTGACTTGCCAAATTTACACGAGTAGTGAAACTCAAGTTTCTTCTGACTCTTGAAGTCTATCGTTTACTCTGGTCCAAAATCAATTTTAAAAATTATTTTTATTGATGCTATTTAAAAATCTCACTTTCATTTCCCAGTGAACCCTACCTCTTCCCCATTTTCCCTTGTAGCAGAAAAAGTACACTCAAGCAAAAGAAATCAGCATATTGACTGGTTCTGGTTGCTCAGCTCTGCTTCTGTTCATTAAAGTCTTCCTAGAGTTCTCTAAATTCCGCATACACATCTTTGTTCATGGTATAGTTACATTCACACATTACATTGTGCTCAGCTATTCTTTATTACAAGGAAAACTCCGCCACATTTTTATATGAGAAGCTATATGTCCAAGGAGAAGGAAGTGAGCTGTTGAAGGTTGTAGTTCCCTAGATTGGCATTTGAGACCCTCCCCCCTCTGCCTGGCACTTCCTCCCTCCATCCCTCATCACCTTCAGTCCAGAGTGATCAAGGCTTCCTTCTTGGAACTCAACTGGTATTTTCTTCCTTACAACATTCACTTACCTTCTTGTATCATAAGGGAGTTGTTTCTCTTCAATTCAGTTCTCTTCTCTTCAATGTGGGCCCCATGGGACCCAGCATGGGGCTGCGACAGCCCTCAACTACTGGTTGACTGACTTTTGTTTTCAGCTGCTCTTGGTTCCTCATCTCTTCTAGAAAGGCTAAATGCTCAGGGCCAAGTTTCCAGCCTCAGCCCACCACCACCACCATATTCCCCTTCCCCTTTCTTCTTTATTTCTCCATAGGCAATGGAAATCGCTACGAAGGTTGTTGGCAATATGGAATGAAGAATGGAACTGGCCGATTCTTCCATCTGGACCATGGGCAGCTCTTTGAGGGCTTCTGGGTAGACAATGTGGCCAAATGCGGTACCATGATCGACTTTGGTCGAGATGAAGCCCCTGAGCCGGCCAAGTATCCCATCCCAAAGGTCAGTTGGCCACATGTACCCTCACTCCTTCCCCTTTATTTTAAAAAGCATCATATACTCAACATTTTATTAAGCCTCTACAACCCTAGCATGGCATATAGAGATTAGAAGGACCTGGGTTCAAGTCCTGGGTCAGGCACATGCTGATTGCGTTCCTCTGGAGGAGTCCCTCTCCCAGTCCCCTTAAACTTGTCCCAGGTGAAACTTGAAAGCTCCATGTTACAAAGCAGACACCAGACTGCATTGATCGAGGAGGGAGTTTTCTCAAAGGAAGCTCCCTATAGGGAAAAAAATCAGAGATCTGGGCCTCCTCCCACCACAAAAATGTGCCAGGCATGCTCTTGGTGGCGGTGGGAGTTCAAAAACAGAGGAAGAAGCATTTTCTAGCCCTCAGCATTTACAAGCACCATACAAGATCTAAGAAATTTGGTTGTTTCAAGAAGATAAAATGGTAATTTTGGGGAAAGGCCTTGTTTAGGAAATGGGGGCCAATTGTGTGGTGAGGCAGGCTGAGCCCTCTCTGGCGTCCCCTTTCTCCCCAAGCATCTATACCTCGTTAGAGATCTTAGTAACCTTCCCAAAATATGGGACAATCAGGATGCTGCAGTGGGAAAATAAACCAGCAGGACCTCCCAGAAAACCGGGGCTAGATTCTTAGACCCAGAGAAGTCACTTTGATTTCCCTAGCCCTATTATACAAATGAGGGACTTAAAATATTTATACTCTCAGGGTGGCTAGGTGGCGCAGCACCAGTCCTGGAGTCAGGAGGGAGTTCGAATGTGACCTCAGACACATAACACTTACTAGCTGTGTGACCTTGGGCAAGTCACTTAACCCCAATTACCCTGCCTTCCCCCCTCCAAAAAAAAGGTAAAAATAAAATTTATGCTCCCTACCTCACAGGGTGGTACAGGGGGGATGGAGGGCTATTGGCTCTGAACCCAGAGGGGCCAGGTTCTAATTCAGACTCTGATTCTAATTGCCTGCGGGATGTTGGGCAAGTCATTCATCCCCACTAGGCCTTAGTCTTCTTATCTACAAGTTGAGATGGTTGGTCTAGATGGCCTCTGATGCCCTTTCCAGCCCTGGGCCTATGATTTTGAGATGCTTTAAGGTGGGAAGGCAGAGTGGGGAGTGACTAGGGCACTGGACTTGAAAATCGGAAAGACCTAGGTTTGTATCCAGTCTAAAAAGACAGATTTATGCCCCTGGGCAAATCACAGTCTCTAGAGCTTCAGTGAGGATCAAGTAATTTGTTGAACAAACCCTCCAGGTGCTTCCACCTGTCCTGAATGCTGGGGCTCAGAATCCCGGCTGCTGCAGCCGTTCACCTTACCAGCCCTTGGCAGGGGCTGCCGAAAGCCAGAAGTCACCTCTCTCTCCTGGCCAGGCCCCTCCCACCTCCCACAGGGAGGGAAATAGGACACACCCAGATCTGGGCCAGGCCTATGAGGGAGAAACACAAGAGCCTTTTGTTAGAAGGCCCAGACGGGGCCAGCCTACCTTCCCCCACACAGGTTGGGGGGTGGGGGTGGGACTGGCTGGCAGAGGGCAGCTCACCTGTCCCAGGTTCACACTGACCCAGGGTTGGTCACTTCCCTCCAGATTGAACTGCTGAATCCCGATAAGGTATTGGAGGAAGCCGTAGCCATGTTCATCCAGGAGGATGACTGAGGAAGACTGAAACCATCAAAGAAGCAATGACTGGGGCTGAGTCAGTGGAAGCAACAAGGGGGCAGTCAGGAGCCCCCCCTCCCCCAAGGCCAAGTCATCAGGGCTGTTAGGGGGAGGCCATGCAGGGTGGGTCAGGCTGATAAAGGGAAGATGTAATGGCCCTGTGTCTGCCCTTACCTCATTCCCTCTGAAGGGCTTTGGGGAGCAGGGAGGGGATGAGGTAGATATGGGATGGGACTGTGCAGACTGAAAGCAGCTGAGGACCCCAGCTCTCTGCTGAGGAGGGGGTTTTCCCTTCTGTTAAATGGCCTGAGCACACATTGGCAAATGGCTTTCCCTCCAGAATGGGCTGCTGGACCAGAGGGTGGTTGGTCTTTGCTGCCTGGTGGCACAGCGCCTGGGGTCATCTGCTTCACCTAAGGTAGAACCCTAGGCCTGAAACTCTTCTACCCCAACAGCTCTCCAGTCTTAGAGGAAAAGAGCACAAGAAGTGAGATAACCTTGATCTCCTCCCAGCTGCTTAACTGCCCACAGGGTGACTGGTAAATCACCTCATCCAAGACTAGCCTGTCTCATGCATGGCTGTTGGGAGTATCTGCCCAGCCATCCCCCACTGATACCTTACTTCTTCCAGGGCTGAAAGAGACCTTAGAACACAGGAGGTAAGGGGCCAAAAGCACAGATCAGGGCTGAGAGAGGCCTAGAACACAGATGAGGGTTGGGGAGGGGGCCTGGAACACAAATCAGGGGTAGGAGAAGCCTAGAACATAGATCAGGGCTGGGAGGAGGGAGCCTAGAATACAGATGAGGGCTTGGAAGGAGCTTAGAACAGTAACTTTCAGAACAGAGAAAGACTTTAGAACAGAGAATGTCAGAGCTTGGAGAAACCATAGAGACCATCTGGTCTCAGCTCTTCTCTTACAGATGAGGACACTGGCTCAGAGAGCATCTTCTCTGCCAAAGTCACAGAGCAAGTTAGCAGCAGAGGGCAGGACAGGAGCTCCAGGTTCTTGGCTCCCAATCTGGGGGCTCTGTTCACTGCATCAAGACGTCCACTTCCCGCAAGCCTTTTCACCCAAAACTTTTTCACAAAGAGTGTTTTGTGGGATTTTTCTTTAATCTAAGTAAAAATCTGGTCATCAAAATTTCCCAGCACATCCTGGGCTCTGAAAATCAGTTGTCAGAGAATGCTGGGCTTGTTCAGGCCGGAAGGTTGGTTCAGTTTTGAAACAAGATGCTTAATCCTCACAATGGAGGGATTGTGGTCATCTCAAAAATACTCCCCAGCCTGGCCCCAAGCTGGAATGAGTGCCCCCTGCCCTTCAAGCTGCCTCTGATCTGCCCAGGGCAAAGCTATCCCCGCCACCCCCTTCCTCTGCGATCCTGTATTGGTTCCAGGTACCATCAATGACAGTACTTGGCTGGGAGGCTTGTGTCTTCCCTCGCCCCTCTAGGCTCCTACAAGGTAGGAACAACACCTACCCCTCCTCCGTATTCTCCCCTGCTCCAGCATTGAGCAAAGAATGCCCTGTTCCCTCAAGTAAACCAGAACCAAAAATAGCTGTGTGAATCCCCAAACTTTAGACCAGCACTGAAGCCAGCTATAATCCTTCCCCTAAGTCTTCTCTCCAGGCTAAACATTCCCAGTTCCTTCCAATGATTCTTGCAGACATGGACCCCTCGAAACACAGGTCACCCTTCTGTGGGCTTACTCTGGGAATGGCTATGCCAGCATCCTTCCTAAAAGCCAGAATTTAGCCATGGGCTAAGCAGGGGAACTCTCTTTCCCACATTCCAGACCCTGTTCCCTTTAATAACTTAGCCTAAGGGCTCATGAGCTTTTCTGGTCTGCCATGTCATTTGAATGAATCAGACCAAGCTGCTGGCAGTCCACTGAGACACCAAAATCATTTTCGCATGAGCCATTGTGTCATCCAGAATCATGCCCAGCTCTGGGACCAGCCAGATACTAACCAGGCCCAGCTCAGGATCAGATGAGATCTGTAAAGCCCTTACCATGGGTGCCTGGCAAATTTTGAGTGCTGGATAAATGTATGTTCCTTTTTGCCTCCCTGCTTGAAATAATGTTGGAAGAGCTTCCTCCTCCCCTTTTTGGGCTATGACAATGAGAAGAGGATGGGGCAAGCTGGCATATGCTGCCATGGGTGGGAGATAGCCTTTCCTAGGGATTCACTCAGTCCCACCCACCATGATACACATACTACTTTGACTTTGTAGACTGGGATTTATTTCAAAATAAAGACTCTTTGTAAAATATGTGCATTTCATAGAAAAAGGTATAAAATCACCAACACTTTGAAAGGCTGGCCACTGCTCAGAGAGACGAGACAGAGGATATCAAATATTTGAGCTGGAAAGGACCTCAGTCCGAGCCCTGCATATTTTACAGATGGGGAAGCTGAGGCCAAAAAAGGTAGCACAAAATCACTCCTGAGTTAGTAGAGCAGGGGCGAGAACCCTGCTGTCTCCTACTCAAAATCCAGCTCTGCAGCCCCTGGGCCAGGTTTTCAGACCCCCCTCCTCCTCAACTAAGGTTTCCCCCATTGCTGGAGAACTGGTCCCACCATCCAGCTCACAGGACACTGCCTTGTGCCTGCGGAAACCAAGGGATGAGCTCTCCTAGGGCTGGGCACTAGGAGAAGCATGTGAGTAAGCAGGGACAGGGAGAATGGAAAGAAGGAAGAATAAATTAAAACCTGGAGAAAACTGGCCTCCCCCAGCCCAACAAAGGTGGACACAGAGCCAAGTCCCTGCAAGTGTATATTTTGTGTGCATACACACACATACACGCACACACATACACACTCTCTCTCACTGCTCAACAAGGAGGGTCTAGGGGTAAGGAATCCAGATGGCACTTGGTGGACGGTGGTCATCAGGGAAGAAAAAAGGGGCAATGGGAGAACTGTCCCTGATCTAGCCCTGCAGCCCCTTAATGGAGGGATGCAAAGCTGAGCAAGGGTGGGAAATGTTCTTGAGTCAAGGCTTTAAAAACAAACTCCTCTTCTCCCCCAAGTCCAGGTCCCAAGTCCTCCAGGTTCATGCATCAGAGAGAGGAGTCATTAGAATATTAAGGCAGGACAGGTTTCCTTCTGCTCCCGGGGGCACCCTGACAGTGCTCCAGCCCGGGGGTGGAGGGGCCTTATGCGAAATGGCTGCCAGGGGGCAGTGGGTGATCCCCTCTGTGGTCCAGCTGGTCCTGCAGCCGGGCAAATTCTGCCAACTCATTCAGCTCCTGGAACTGCCGGTCAGTCTTGTGGCTGACCAGTGAGCGGTAGAAGTGCACAGCGAAGACGATGAAGACCAGGCCGAAGGGGACCATGATGGTAGTGGAGGCGATGGCCGCCTCCTGGCCAGGCGTGAAGCTATTGTTGGATGCAGAGGCTGGGGGAGGCTCCTTGCTGGCTGGAGGCGGCTCGGGCTGCTTCTTCAGCGGGAGGAATTTGACCCAGCAGAGCAGGACCACCTCGGCCAGGAAGAGCAGCGTGCCAATGACTGTGGAGAAGGCCCAGGCCAGCTCAATGTGCCGGTGCATGCGCTCGTGCGGTGACTCCTTGACCGAGTTGAGGTTGTGCACGTTGCTGACTGCCTCAATGTTGGGCAAGATGCACGTGCTGATCATGAGCGCAAACAAGTGCACGGCCACCAGCACAGTGGTGCATGCGCTGAAGGCGATGAGCAGCCCTGGCGGGTAGTCGTGGCTGGCGTCCAGCTGTACCTCCACCATGGCCACCTGCGGGGACAGAGCTGGGTCAGGGGGACCTGAGAGAGAGGGCAGAGGGGGTTCTGGGGGAGACTCTGCTGGGGGGGGGGCAGAGGACAGAGCCCCAGCACCGCAGAGATGGAGCAACAGCTCACCTGTACCCAGCCTGCCATCATTTAACCCTTCGTGAGGACCCTTACTACCCCCATTTTAAAGAGGACAAACTGAGGCTGGCTAGCAGCTGGTACCAGAGGAAGGCGGATCTTAATTCCCAGTCCTAGGCACTGGCCATAAAATAGTCCCTGCCCTCCGGGAATTTACTTGGGGGAGGGGGGCAAAGAATGCAATTATTCAAAAATTCAGATAATGCAAAACCCTCCCAGTCAGGAGACCTGAAGAAATGAGGAAAATACAGGGAGGGTTCCTGTAGGAGACGCCTTCAAGGGCACTAGGGCATCCAAAGCCAAAAGGTGCCCTAAGAATCTAATTTGGGTTTTTTTCCCTGAGGAACCTGAGGCTGATTTGCCTGAGGTTAGAAGATAGGAACTGGCAGGGCCAGGATTTGAACCAGTGCCAGCTGACAGTGCAATCCAGGACTCTTTCCATTGGGGCCAAGAGTAGAGCAAATTCAAACCCAAGTCTTCTGACTCCCGACCCACAGCTCTTCCCCCTCACATCAGGTGCTGATATCTTTGGTGCAATCTTATTTAAAGGGAACTGGCTTCCTGGAAAGGTCCCCCCTCCTCCTTTTTGGAAAAGGGCTCATGATGTAATGGAAAATTTTTTTAAAACTAGACTGTGGCGTTTGAATCGTGGCCCTTCCTGCTGACACTTACTACCTATGTGACCCTGACCAAGGCTCCCTCCCTTTCTGAGCCTCCCACCTGTAAAACGAGAGTAAAAAGACATCACGTTAACAACAAGGTGGTTGTCTGTACACCGTAAAATGAATCATTCTGGTCTAGTTTAGCAGAAAAGCCTTGAAGGGCATCTGGGAACTGTCCGAGGACTGGAAGGGCCCTCACAGGGAAGAGGGATGACAGGCTCGGTCCTCCTTCGCTTAGAGGGGTGAAGTAGATGGAAGAAATGGGAGCGAGCTTCAGGGCAGACTGAGGCTTGCTAGGAGGAAGTTTCTATCAGAGTGGTCCCAGAAGGGGAATGGGCCTGCCCCTCACAGAAGGGCTTCAAGCAGAGGCCGGAGGAGGCCTTGCTAGGGATGAAGTCCAGCTCAGGTAGGCAGGATGAGATGGTCTTTGGAGATTCCTTCCCACTCACAGGTAACTTACCCTCTGAGACTCAGTTTTCCTCATCTGTTATATGGGGATAACATAAGTACAGTAAAGTGCTTCACAAACCTTATAGTTAGTGCTTTATAAGTGTCTACCACTGTCATATAAATGAATTCACCGCTTCAGCAGCCACGAATAAAAGCTACATTGTTTAGGGAGACACCCTAAGGTGCTGCTGGGCGTCACTGAAACTCACCCCGCAACCAACCTCTAACAAATGATCATACAAAGATATGGACAGCAGCTCTTTTTGTAGTGGAGAAGAACTGGAGCTACAGGGATGCCCATCCATTGGGGAGTGGCTGTATAAATTATGGTATGTGAATGTAAAGGAATATTATCATGTCCTAAGAAACAAAGGATGGGGATGTTTTAGAGAATCACGAGAATAAGCATCATGATGTTAGGTAATATACACAAAATATAGACTATAAATAAAAATACATATTCTATAAGTACAATATAAAAAATATATATTATATATAAAAATATATATTCTATAAGTACAATATAAAAATACATATTATATATAAAAATATATATTCTATAAATACACAATGCAATACAGAGAAAGTGACTGTCGTACTGACAGAATTATCGCTAGCTTTCAGGACAACACACTAGGCTTCATAAAGCCCTCTAGAAATATTATTGTATTTTATTTATTATTATATATTATATTTGTTATTTATAAATATCATGTCATCTTCACAACAGCCTGCAAGGTAGATGTTCTCCCCATTTTGTTGTTATTCAGTCCCATCAGACTCTTCATTGACCCATCTGAGGTTTTCTTGACAAAGAGACTGGACGGATTTTGCCATTTCCTTTCCCAACTCATTTTCCAGATGAGGCAAGCAGGGTTAAGTGACTTGCCCAGGATCACACAGCTAGCCAACGTCTAGATCTGAACTTAGGTCTTCCCCTCTACTCACTGTGCTGAGAAAACTTGTGTGAACGGATGCAGAGGGAGGTGGGGTGTCCATACTATAGGATAAATGACACTGGAACTGATTCCCAGGGACCAATGAGGAACACTCTCCATCCCCTGCCAGAGAAGAGACAGACTCAGGGTGCAGAACCTGGCCCACATTTCTGGCCCTGGCCAATGTGGGAATTGGTTTTGCTTGGCTGTGCACATTTGTTATGAGGGCTATTCTTCCTTTTTCCCAGTGGAGGGGAAAGTAGGAGAGGGGGATTATAGATATTTGTTAATTTAAAAAATATGGTGATGCCCCAATCAGCAGCCAGGTACTGAGGCCCATGGCTCTGCTCTCAACTGCATCTGCTAAGTGGAGACTGCTTCATCCTCAGCCCTTACATCCATCCCTAGGCTCTTCTAGGCCCTTAATTCATGCTTATTGATGGATTGATCACAATTCAGCACTAGCCATGAGAAGTGTCTAGCCCTGGAGATACAAAGGACAAGACCATCCTTCTCCTCAAGAACCTTCTGTTCTACTGGACGAGGTGGTTGGTCTGGCTCTGGAGAAGCACCCCCTAGTATGGTGCCCTGAGTATGAACCCCAATGGGCTCCTGGCAACTGCCCCCCAGGTGGCTCCAAGCCCCTCTTTGTTCTCCATAACCAGGAAGAGAAGAGAGGCTTCTGAGAATATCAACCCTTATCTGCTGCCAGCAACACAGGCCAGCAAAGGAAGCCCCAAGGAAGTAACTGGACCAGCAACAAACATGACCCCGGGGGGGGGGGGGGGGGGTTCCTATCAGATTTCTAGTGGGGCTACAATTCCCTAGGACTGAGATAAATTGTCTTGCTTCCAGATTATTGTAGTGAGGCAGGCACAACAGGTTACCCAGTGCATGCTTTAGATCCAGGAACCTTCTTGCCCCACCCCACCCCTCTCCCTCCCCTGCCTTTCCCTTTCTCTGGGGCCTTCAAAAATACCCCTATCCAAAGCAGCCAGCTCAGCAGATCTGGGGTGTTATCTCGGGGCTGGATCTGGGCACAGCCCCAGGGCAGGCTGGCCTCTGGTTGCTGTGGGGGGAGCAAAGGTAGAGAAGCTATGCCCCCTGCCTGATAAAAGCAAGAGTGAAATGCAGGTAGGGGCCTGGAGATGAAGGACTCCAACCACAGAAGGCCCCAGCTAACCAGGCACAGAATGAACAGCTGAAAGAGCCTCGGTGGCCTCCAGACACTGGCGACACCAGGTCTACTGATGTCTATCGGCTCTACTAGGGCACCTTACCCCCACCTTACCTCCTGGTTCTACTCTCCGAGGCCAAGGATCCTCCTCTATGTGACCGCCCCTCAGATGGCTGATGAGACCCCTCACAGGCTCCTCCTAAACCTCCTCTTCTCCAGGCTCATCTCACCAGCCCTTTGCACCGATCCTTCCATGAAAGGAGTTCAGGGCCCTTGACCACCTTGGTCATCCTCCTCAGGCCACTCTCCTGATTATGAACGTCCTTCCTAAACCACCAAACAAAATACTGGGGGAAGGGGTGGTGAGCAGGTCTAGGGACAGGCTTGCCCTCTCTCTTTCTGGAAGCTTTGAGGGATGCCAAGACCACTGCGCCTGCTCATACTGTGGTCTCCTAACAGGCACACTTCTGTCCCCTGGATCCTTCTCAGGCAAACTGCTGTCTATCAGTGGCACCCCTCTGAACATCATGGAACCCAAAAGGGACCTCAAAGACCATCCGGTACGATTTCACTATTTTAAAGACCAACCCACAAATATTTATTAAATGTCTGCATGCCAGGCACCGGATGAGGGGCCAGTTGCTATCCCCAAAGAGTTTATGTTTTATGGGAGAAAACCAGGTGGAAATGGAGGATATTCCAGGGGTCACTTCATGTAGGTAGTAAAGGGCAGGGCCAGAATGGGAATCTAAGAACTCCAAATTGGGAGTTTTGAGATCCAATGTGTTCCAGCCTATGTCCAATGCTCTGTAAACCATTTGGAATAAGACAAACGTCATGTTTATTCCTAAGATCATCAGCTACAAGTCGGAGGCTTCCTGGCCTGCTCGGGGGGCCAGGATTGGGGGAATGGAGAGGAGCTGCCCAGCTAGGGGAGGCTATGCTAATGGGAGACCACACAGGGCTGTGCTCAGCCAGCTGCTCTGGCCTTGGCTCTCCCAGCTTGGCAGGGCCACTGGCCTTCTCCCTGTCCCTCTCCTCCAATCTGACCCTCCCACACCTGCCTGCCCCATGCCTTCCTCATACATAAGTGCAGAAAGAGGGAGAAGTGGGTCACACACAGAAGTTCTTAAAGTCTCCCTCCTACTTCCCCCTTTGCTTCCTCTTCCTGTCCCTTGGGGCAGAGGAGGCCGGGCTGGCTGCCCAGGGTCCAAAACTGACCAGGGAGTTAAGGCCCCAGGGCACAGCTCTGAGTCAGCCCTCGGAAGTAGCTAGGAAGGACCTTAGAGATGACCTCATCTAACCCCCTCCTTCATTTTACAGCAGAGGGAACTGAGGCTCAGGGACGTGACCTTATTAGCTCAAGGTCACTAAGCTAAAAATGGTGGCCAAGGGACTCCTAACTCAAGTGAGCCAGTGCAAGCTCCCTGCCCCACCCCATGCCAAAGGACTGGCCAAATGGGCCCCATGTCACAGGGCCACACTACCACCCTCACCTAAACAGTGAAGAGAAGCAGAAGCTGCCCCAACACTCGCTGCAAGGGGGAGAGGGAAAATGACCTTGACTGGCATGTCTGATCCTCCCAACGACCCCAGGAGGTAGGAGCTACTGTTATCCCCCATTTACAGATGGCAAAATTGAGGCTAGGAAAGGGTAAGTGGCCTGCCCAGAGTCACACAGCCAGTGAGTGTCTGAAGTGGGATTTGAACTCAGGTCTTCCCAACTCCAAGAGTCCATCTGTCACAGGTACAAATATGCTTCTTCAAACCCAGCCCTTGGCATACTGTTGAACCGTGGCAGTTACAGCTACTGGGGCTGAGCATGGCCTAGCCTAAGCAGCAGGAGTACCCTTTCCTTCCCCGACGGTGCTCCCAGAAACATGCATGTTTGTGGGGTGATACAGTAGACAGTGTGCAGGGCCTGGAGTCAGGAAGACTCATCTCCCTGAGTTCAAATCTGTTCTCAGACATTCACTAGCTGTGTGACCCTGTATACCTTGGTTTCCCCATCTGAAAAGTAAGCCAGAGAAAGAAACGGCAAACCACTCCAATATCTCTGCCAAGAAAACCCCAAGGGGGACAGGGGAGTCATGAACAGTCAGGCACTGAATGTGACTAGAACAAAACCAAGACCAGTCGTGGGAGGGGGTCAGTCTCCAGCCTTACTGAGCTCCTGGTTCTTAGGAAACAGGAGGAAACATTGGGAAAGCCACCAACTGGGGTCAGCCTGTTAATTGCTGTCCCCACAACTCCCCACTTCTGTCTTCTCCTCCCCCAGGCACTTCCTCTTTCCAGAAGCAGCAGCAAGCCAACCCCTCCCTCCCCCACAGCTCCAGGAAGGGGCTGCTCAGGCCTCCAGCAGAGGCCGGATCTCCCTGGGCAAAAGGAGAGGGAGGAGGAGGTCAAAATGCAAAGCTTGTCCATCCCAAGTGAGAGCCTATCTCTTGGCAGCCTCCACTGGGGCACCGGGGGACACAAGGAGAGAGAGGGATCCTCCAGACCAAGCTGATGCCAGGCAGGGAGTGGCAAGGCCTCAATTTCACATGCCCACAGAGTCCAGAGAAGCATCTGCTCACACCCTGATTGAGAGGCAGCAGGTGGGAGCTCCAAACACTTCCACTAAGTCTACCAAGGGTCCTTAGAGAAGGAAGGACAAGGACAAGACTAGAATGGACTTTCATAGGATGATACTTCAAGGCTGACAAAGCCCCTTCCTTTCAAGACTTAAACCTTACAAAGGCCCAGTGAAGAAGGCATTAGAACGGTTATATTCATTTTACTGATGGACAAACTGATACCCAGAGGATGAAGTAACCCTGGTCCATGTGACCAGACTATCCAGTGATGTTTGCATAGCATGAGCCCTTAGGGCAGAGGAGATCAGAGCTGGGAGGGACCTCAGAACAGGGAATGTTAGAGACCGGAGGGGTTTTAGAACAGGGGA
The DNA here is from genome assembly GCA_028646575.1 of Pseudocheirus occidentalis. NCBI lineage: Eukaryota > Metazoa > Chordata > Mammalia > Diprotodontia > Pseudocheiridae > Pseudocheirus > Pseudocheirus occidentalis. The sequence continues at coordinate 27,865,437 of CM053594.1, read as the reverse complement.
TGTCAGGGCTAGAAGGGCCCCTAGAACATGGAACATCAAAGACAGAAGGGCTGTCATCAGATGTAATCTAGTCTAATGCCCTCATGTTCTAGAATCTAGACAAAACTGAAGACCAGGAAAACTTGCTCAGGGTCAGTCCCCAGGTGTTCATTACAGCAGAAAAGCTCTCCCAGCAGAAACAGTTGGTCAGGGACCCTGAGAACAGACCTTGGGAGAGGGCTTTCTCCACCACCTCTCCCTCCTGTCCACTCACTGCCTGAGAAGGGGACAAAGCTCAGGAACAAACACCCAGCCATCAGAAAGTTTCCAAATGTATTTAATGGAAATTCTCTGCCTGTGGAAGGGGGCTGCTGCACTGCCATGAGCTTTCTGGCCCAGCTGGGGGTGGCCCTTGGGGACAAGCTCTCCTCTAGAGAGTCACGAAGACAGTGGGACTCGAGGTAATAGGGGAAAGGACTGGAGGCAGTCCTCAAACAAACATCTCAAGCCCAATTCCCCTGGATCCTGGCAAGTTCCCATCGATCTCCATGGCGCCCAGGGCAAAGTTTGAGGATCAAGGGCCTTCCAAGCCACTGTAGCCAGAGCTCCAAACCTCCCCACCCCCCCAGCCTGTCCCCAAGAGATCAGGTTACCTTGAGTTGCTCGACAAAGTAAATATAGCTGGAGTACAGGGCCTATTAACTCAAAATAAACAGCCCCATACCACCAAGTGAGCCAAAGTCCTGCGGAGAGCCCTGCAAACTTCACTGAGGCAGGGAAGAGGGGCCCACAGGTGCCCCCCAGAAGCAAGGTGCTCTTCCCTCTCTGCCCCAGCTGGGCAGGAGCTGGCCAGAGATGCCCACCAGACTAACTTCAAGCAGTAAAGAGAGCGGCTGTCTCTTTATGTGCTACGCCCCTCACCCCATTTCCCTGTCTATCCTCTCTTCCCCACATGTACCCCAGGTACTAGTGACCTCCATAAAACCACAGATTTAGGGCAGGAAAGGTTCTCAGAGGCCATCTACTTCCACCTCCTCATTTTTCAGAATGGGAAACTGAGGCTCTGAGAAATGACTTCTCAGGACCTTGGGGGACATCGAGTCTACCCCCATCATGAGAAACATGGTCTAGTGGAAAGAAGGTTATATTTGAAGTCAAAAAGCTGGGTTCAAATCTTGACTCCGTTATCTAGTCCACTTAATCTAGTGCTTAGACTTTGGCGCTTTCTCCATCGGGGTCTAGGTTCAATCGCTGGTCAGGGAAGTGAAGTCTCTGCATGGTATGATAGGTAGAGTATGGAACTCAGAGTCTGGATGACCTGGGTTCAAATTCCACCTTGGGCATGTCAACTTCACTGGACCTCAATTTTGGCACCTGTAAAAGCAGGGGCTGGCCTCAAAGGTCCCTTCCAGTCCTAAATTTTATTATTCAATGACAAGAGAATAAGGTCCCTTTCAACTCCAAATCTGGAAAGCCAAGGATCTTTAGGGAATGAAAATGCCATCTGTACAAGAATTCAAATGTGTTTTCCCCACCACCACACCCTGGTAGGGAAGGCTAATATTCTTCCCATTTTACAGATGGGGAAACCACAGCTCAGAGAGATAAGAGCACTTGACCACAAGTCACACAACCAGCAAGTGACGAAGCAGGATCAGAATCCGGCTCCTTCTGCAACATACAACCCAACACAGACGCTGACTCCTGGCTTGTTGCTGCTAGATGTTAAAATCCAGACCAGAACAGGAACAGTGGGTTTAACTTTTTGGAGAAAGATTTGGACCAAGGCTCAGTCCAACTTTCCCAATTAGCTAGTACACTACTCTCCTTCCTGAAATGACTGGCTTTATCAAACTATATGGACGGGCAGCCCTAACTCTGTGCAGAGAGCTCTGAATTTGGGAGTCAGGGTGACCTGGAGGCAAACATCACCACCAACACTTACCAGCTGTGTGATGCAGAGCAAGGCACTGGGCTCTCTGAGCCTGTTTGCTCACCTGTCAAATGAGGACAATAAAGGGGGTGGTTGTGAGGGTAAAGAAGGTCACGTTCAGAGTTCTGCAAACTTCAAATTGCTTGGTTTTTTTTGTTTTGTTTTGTTTTTTGCTTTTTTTTTTTTGGAGGGCAATTGGGGTTAAGTGACTTGCCCAAGGTCACACGGCTAGTTTTTGTGTTAAGTGTCTGAGGCCATATTTGAACTCAGGTACTCCTGACTCCAGGGCCGGTGCTCTATTCACTGCGCCACCTAGCCACCCCCAAACTTCAAATTGCTATGAAAAGTTTACTGGTGTGGTATTACACCCCTTACTCTGAGAACTCTCCTCAGTAGAAAGGTAAAAGCCTACTGAGGGTAGGGAGCATTTGGTCCCAGTCTAGTACAGCGCCTTTAGGGATAGGTGCTTTATAAATGCTTGGGGAGGGGGGCAGGGGAGAACACACACAATGACTACATTCCCAATGATCAAATCAAAACCTGGGTGTGCGCTACATGCTATAGGCTCCTGACATCCTACAGCCCTCAGGGGTCTCAAGTCATTAAGAGAGTAGAACTTGCTTCCAAGAATCAAAGAACCCAAGAGGGCACCTAGGTCATTGTGGCTGTACTCAGACTCCACCATACACCTGACTGGGCCTCATTCATCCTTAGATCAAAGAACCTCCAAAAAAAGGGAACCTTCTATGTCCCAGCTCAGGAAGTTGTTCCAGGAGAACCCTCTGCTCCCCAGACACCAGATAGCATGGTGCTTATTGGGGATGGACAAGCATTTATTAGCATTGTGCTAGATATGCAAGGGGTTAGCCTTGAAGGCCTCAAAGATCTCTTTTAACTTGGAGATTCCAAGCTCAGCCTGATTCCAACACCTACCTGACCTCTGACCAGGTACCTCAATTTCTCCATCTGTAAGATGGGGGTGGCAGCATTTACACTGCCTATTTCATGGCGGGGGCAGGGCAAAGGGTGGGGATTTGGGGGGTTGTGCTTTTTAATCCCTAATGCTCTATAGCAGCGGTTCTCAACCTGTGGTCACGACCCCTTTGGGGGTCAAATGACCCTTTCACAGGGTCACAGGGGTCGCCTAAGACCATAGGAAAACACATATTTCTGATGGTCGGGTCCGCCCACACGCAGATCCGCCCATGTACGAGTATTAAAGGGTCCCAGTATTAGGAAGGTTGAGAACCACTGCTCTATAGAAACATCCAACAATATGACCTCACTATGAGTCACCAAAGTAATAATGGAAGCCAAGAAGTGTAACTGACTTCAAGCTGCATCCAGAGACACACTCAGTTCTGGGGACCCAGGCTGAGGAAGGACACTTAAGCTAGTGTCCAAAGGCTGGGGACCAAGACGGCAGGAGGTTTCAAGACCGTATCTTATGAGGTCGGCTGAAGGGAGTGGGAAAGCCCAAGAGGCATGAGGAAGGAATCAGAACCCTCTCCAAGCATTTCAGAGGCCATCACATGGAAGGGAGGGAGGCCCATCTGCTCAGCCCCAGGGAACAGAACTCAGAGCAGGGAAAGATGTCGGAAGAGGTAAAGAGGCCAATTTCTGCACCTTGTGAGAAGAGACATGGTCCTGACTGCTGGCTGGCCCCAAGTGGAAGCCCAGCCTGGACCACAGGGTGTTGTAGGGGACTTTCTGTTCAGGCCAGCAGCAGACTAGCTGACCTTGGAAGTTCCTTGTGATTATTATTCTAAACACTCCCTAGGCCTGAGCTCCCCCCTCCACCACAGGACCACATATAAAGAGCTAGAATGGGATCTTTGGTCATCAGATCCATCCATCCATCCATCCATCCATCCATCCATCCATCCATCTATTTATCAGACTCATTTTACAGATGTAGAAACTAAGGCTTTGAGTTGAATGACTTGATCAAGTGTAACAAGTGGGAAGGCCAAGATTTAAACTAGGGTCTCGAGCCTCCCATGGTCAGCATTCTTTCCCTTCTCTTCCCATCTTCTGTTTACTGCAAGGCTTTTCCCTTCTAAATCTTTTTTTCAAAGCTATTCTAGGCAACTTCCCACCTGGCCCTGGGAATGAGCGGAGGCCATTGGGGGAGGGAGGAAATAATCCAAAAGTAATTTATGTTTGGGGTTTGGAATGTGCACACTTTGCTTCCCAATTTTATTCAGCTTAGGCTACCTTTACACTGCCTTGGCCATTACCCACTGACCCGCCGGGTGGCTGCCGATCACATCTGCCCTCCCCAGGAGGTGAGGATGGGGAAGGGGGAATTGTTCTCCTCCTCCCCCTGGGTGGATGGAGGCCCAGAGAAGAGAGCTGCCCCAGGCTGGAGTCAGTGGATGGAGGCTGCTCGTTAACCCAGGGGATCTGGACCCCTGAAGTGTTTCCTTCCAAAGGGAGGAAGGGGGCAAGGAGAAAATAAAGACTCAACCCTCCACCCCCAACTAACTCTCCAGCCTCAGCCAACTACTGGACTGTTTCCATCAGTAACATTATCTTGCAGACTAAAAGCTGGAAGGGCCTTGGCCAGATCTAGTTCAACCCTCTCAATCTTCAGAGACAGAAGCTGAGGCCTACAAAGGAAGAGTGTCCCAGGGCTAGAATTCAAACCCAGGGCCTCTAACCCCAGAGCTAATGCTCTTGCTCTTGTCCCAGACCAACCACCTGGAACTTCAGAGGCAGGAATGCCCTGGGTGGGGCAGACTGATCAACAATGAGTGACCCGGCCATTGACCCCTCTCATTTTGCACATGAGAAACTGAGGCCCAGGGAGATAAGGCTGCAATCCTCCAGGGTGGGATCTGAACCTCTTCCAAGTCTACAAAGCACTTCACAGACATGATCTCATCTGACCCCCACAACAAGCCTGGAGAGAGAGATAATGCCAGTCTTATGGGCCTAATGTTAAGGATGAGACAGAGAGGTTGCGGCTTGCCTCAGGATCATGGGCTCACAGATTCAGAGGGGCCTGACAGGCCATTCAGACCTCACTTTACTGATGAGCAACTGAGGTCAAGCATGGTTAAGAGAGCTGCCTAGAGGCAGGTGGCTGGTGTCTAAGGGCAAGATTCAAACCCAGGCTTTCCTGTTTCCAAGTTCAGCACCCTAACTACCACCCTATACTGTCTAATACTCCTGTACCAGCTCTTGGTGCATATTAAATGCTTATAAAAGCACCCAAAGGCTCTGATTGACTGAGAGCCACCTCTGAGTAGTCAGTTATGGGGACAGGCCAGTGTGACCCATTCCTACTACGATGCTGGGTAAGCCCCTTCTCCAATCTCTAAGGCTAGGAGCAGATAAACCTATACTGGGGGGGGGGGGCGGGAATTCCCCATCTATCAAGGATGTCCTTCTACCAGCTGCCCATTTGTGCCACATACACAGCAGGGGAAGCCAAAGCTTGGGGCCTGAGCAAGTGCTTGGTCTCTGGCTGCCCATTCCTATCTGTGCTGATTCTGAGGGCCTCCACTGGGGGCAGGATGCCAGAGACCTTGCCAGGACATCCTGATCCTTCACTCCCAAAGGCAGGCCCTGAGCAGCTCCCAGGCCTTGCACGGAACAGGAATTGTCTGCCGACCAGCCCATCCTGGACAGAAAGCAGGGACCTAAGAGGGGGCGGCCAAAGGGCACATGGCAGACCAGAGAAACACCATGCCGTTAAGCCTTCCCCTGTGGAGGCTGAATTTCTCTGCCTCCTCAACAGAAACCCCAAAACTTTCAAACCCATCAAGCACCCCCCAAGTCTGGGGAGGAAAGAAGCCCTTGTATAATCCTGGCAGACAGAGAAACTTGCAAGTTATAAGTACTATACCCATTTTATGAAAGGGGGAGCTGAGGCTTGAAGAAGGTATGGTCTAGACCACCACTGGACCAGGTGAACACCTAAATAAATTCCTTCCATCTCTGAAGTGTGGACATTTTTTAGCTGGTGAGCCCAGACAAGGCTTCAGAGAGATGGCATCCAAGGAAGGCCTTGAAGGATTTCAAAAGGTAGAAATGAGAAAAGTCATATGCTAAGACCTAGTACAAGTCACTCTGAACATTCATTCACCCAATAGGCATTTATTAAGTACCTACTTTATGGCAGGGTAAGGACAGGCTAAGTCCAGCCCTGGACTCAGGGAGACCTGAATTCAAATTCAGCCTCAGACACTTCTTAGCTGGGTGACCCTGGGCAAGTCACTTCACCCTGTTTGCCTCAGTTTCCTCATCTGTTAAATAAACTGGAGAAGGCAATGGCAAACTGCCTCAGTATCTTCACCAAGAAAACCCTAAATGAAGTTAGGGCTGAAACAACTTTACAACAACAATAACACCTTGTGTCAGACACCAGGCTGGGCTCCAGGGATACAGTGACAATGATTCAATGACTCCTGCCCTCGTGGGGTTTATATTCTACTGGAGGGTAGGGAAGAAGGAGAGAAAGATTAGCCCATAAAGCTAATTAGAGAAAGGGGGGCTAAGACAACTAAAGACACCAGGAAAAGCCTCATCTGGTACTCAAGCCAATCCTGAAGGAAGGTAAGGACTCTAGAGGGAAGGGAGAAGGGAGGAACCTGTCTGAAGGTGTGGAGGCAGAATGTCCTACATGGGGAATGGCCAGCAGGCCACGTGGGCTGGAAGGCTGAGTTTGTGAAGGAGAGAAATATGGAATGAGTCTAGAAAAGGTGGCCTCGAGCCAGATCATCAAAGGTTTTAAATGCCAGGTTGTGGTGTCTGGATTTTATCTTAGAGGCAAATGAGAGCCATTAGAAGTTCTTGAGCAGGGGAGTGACAACATTTCCTATAAAATGAGGGGCTTGGATTAATAATAGCTCACATTATATACAGCCTGCTTTACAATTATTATCTCATTTAATTAAATGATCTCTAAAGGCTTTTTCTAAATCCTATGCCTAAGGAGCACATGGGTTTGGCGGTAGGGTGGAGTTGTTCATGTGACCTACTTTCCTTCACTCTCCCCCCCAGATCAAAGGCTATCTTCATGGCCTAAAAAGGGTGGGGAATTAGGAAGAACTGCCTTCAGGGAAGTTAGCTCTGCTGACTCATGGATGGGCAAGAGGAGATTGGCCCTGGAAACTAACTAGCTAGCACTTGTTACTATGGTTACCTCAAGCTGGGCCAAAGCACCCCATCCCTGTCCCCCACCACAGCCCGATTCTTAAGAGGGATTTTAACCACAAGGAAGTCGGGTTAAACTTAGGCAAGGTAAGCAGCACCACACCTCCCATCATAACATCTCCCTTCAGACACACCCTTTCTCTCTAGACACATGGAGTCAGCAAAGTTTTACCTCATCATCATCACCACCACCACCACCACCACCACCACCACCACCACCACCACCACCACCACCACCACCACCACCATCATTATCACCATCACCACACACACACACACACACACACACACACACACACACACACACACACACACCCCTTTCCCCCCTAACCCAACAAACACCCCTTTCCCCCACCCCAATCCAAGGGTTTCTTTCCATTGTAAAGTCACAGAATCTCAGAGATAAAGGAGACAGAATCACGGAATTTCAAAGTCAGAAAGACCCCCAGAGACCATTTAACCCAAGCACATACTCCAACTGGCATCCCCTCTCCACATGTGCCCTCTAATGACCTCCTGTTAGAAGGAACTCTAGCCATCCATGGCATCTAGGAATTACTCTAATTGCTAGGAGGTTTTTCCTGATAAAAGTCTCTTCCAAACCTTCTCTTAGTACCCCTAGGCTAGGCCCTCTCCAACATGGAAGACCTTCAAATAATAACTCACATTTTTATAACCCCCTCAGGCCTACAAAGTGCTTTACAAATATCACCTCTGTGGGTCTTCATCACAACACTACAGGGATAATATCATCACCCTCAGTTTACAGATAAGGACCCTGAGAGGTTAGATTTGCCCAGGGCCACACAGGGAATACCTTAGGCAGGGTTCAAATTCAGTCCTTCCTCCCTCCAAGTCCACTGCTTGAGATACTAAGATACCCAGGTGCTAACAAGCTGAACACCATTATCCTGTCTCCCCCACATCCTGTCTCCCCGAATCTTCTCTTACTTAAGCTAACTAAATTAGTTAATGCTGTTAACTGGTCTGGCCCCATCTAATTCAAACCATGCTCCTAAACCAAAATCCTTCCTACAACATACCCAGGATTACTGAAGCCAATAACCCTTTGGGGGGGGGGGGGGGCAGAGTCCAAAAGGGAGAACTTCCCCTGGTGACAGACCATCTGTTTGCCTGTCACACTGGGGCCAGCAGAGACCGGAACAGCTGCCTGTCACTCTCCGGGGCCCCTTGCTCCCTGCCTGTTTTTAGCCAGAGGAAGGGGGAGGTGACATTCATTTGACCATCGAGTAAGGCAGGGTAAGGAGGGGACTTTCTCCATGCCCTCCCACCCCCACCCCACACCACCCCAGCATCCCACTAGTGGAAATAAAGGATCTGAGTAAGCAGGGCAGAAAGAAGAGCTGGCCAGGACCACACCACAACCTGCTCTTGGGATGTGTGGGCAGAGAAGGGAATGGGGCAATGACCCCACTTCATCATAATCAAGCAAGCAAGAGTTTATCAAGCCCCCACTACATGGCAGGTGCTGTGCATGCTACAGAATTGATGGGGATCCAAAGAAACAACCACTGTTTCAGAGAGCTTTCAAACGGGCAGAAGCCGGCCCCACACTTAGGCAGTAGATACCCTGGCACTTTATGCTTTTCAGTTCTAATAATGACAACCATTGTACTGACCTTACAGTTAGAGAAGCGACTGACTTATAAGGAAAAAGCATATTATAGGTACTTTTTAAAGATAAAACATTCTATATGTACTCTCCTGAGGTGATGAGCGTATCACCCAACAAAACTTGACTGGGCACCCCCAGGGGGTGAGGTCCTTGGGAACAGACAGAGAAGTGAGCCCGTCCTCGGCCTCGAGGACTTCATGGGAAGAGAGCTAGAGTTGGGAGCAACCAGAGAGACCATGACCTCGCTTTACAGATGAGGAAACTGAGGCCCAGCTTACATTCGACCAAGGAGAAACAATGCAATATAGGGGAAGGGAGGGAAGAAGAAGGGAGGGTGGGAGGGAGGCAGACTGTCCCATGGGGGAACGACAAGTGGACCAGGGTGGCAAGGGGGAAGTCAGGTAATGCTATGGGAATCATCTCCATTTTTCACATGAGGAAGCTGAGGCTCAATGGGGTTAAATGAGTGTTGTTTTTATCCAGAGGGAAGCAACATTCATCTAACCACTGAGTAAAGCCGGAAAAGGATATATTAAATAGGTGATTTTTTTTTAAAAAGGTACCAATAGAAACTTATTTTTAAAATTTTCAATGCTTGTGGAACTGAATTGAATGGATGAAAGAGATCAGGAGACTCAGATTCGAAACCAGTGACCTATGGCACTCCATCACATCTCCTCGGGCCTCAGTGTCCTAACCTGTAAAATTGGGATCATCCCTGTCCTGCCTACCCCATAGGGCTGAGGAGAAGATCAAACGACATCAGGGATGGCAAAGGGTCTCACAAACTATTTTCTATTAATTGTGCTAGCACGGGAGGCCAAAAAACACACCAAAAACCCGGCCACCTCCCAGCTCATACCAAACAGAGTGAATAAGCTTTTCTTCCTTTTAATCACATCCTAACAACCTGGCAGCAAAGCCAGTGGGTCTCTAAGTATGAAGGGAAACAATTTCAATAACAGGGCAAGGACAGGATGTGGGGAGTCCCCCCACCCCCATCCTGAAGCGGGAACCAGGAGCCCCAGAGAAAGAGCAGGAAGGAGGCAGGCTCCACATGCCCCCAGACTGACCCCTGTTTAGGTCCCCTCTTGCCTTGGGCCCTGAGTTCCCAACTCTCCCCCACCCCCCCATATCCCATTCCCTAATCTCTCATTCCTTTAGCTCAGTTACTTATAAGAGGTCACTGCCTGGAAAGTGTTTTTGTGGGTTGGGTTTTTTTTTTCCAATCCAATTAATGAAAGCTTAACCTCCTCCCCACTGAAGTCTCCTTTCTCTCACTTGCTGCAAAGGAAAATGCTGGAGACCCAGGCTGAAATCCACCAAGTGTGCACCCCACCCCAAGGGGGGGAGGCTGGGAAGGAACCCTCCTTTTCCAGGGCTCACCAAGGCTAACCTCATGCCACCCCTACCCCAAGCAAGTCCAAGTAGCTGCTCAGTTCTGAGAGTTGATCCTCAGTGGACCAGGCGGAGATTAAGAGCTGGAAGGACCTTAGAAACTGTCAGGTCAAACCCTCTCATTTTATAAGCAAGGGAAGGATGAAGGCCATGCAGTTAGAAAGAAGCCCAGGGGCAGCTAAGTGGCACAGTGAATAGAGCACCATCCCCGGAGTCAGGAGGACCTGAGTTCAAATCTGACCTCAGACACTTGACACTTACTAGTTGTGTGACCTTGGGCAAGTCACTTAACTCCAACTACCCTGCCTTCCCCCCCTCCAAAAAGACAAAAAAAAAAAAAAGTAGCTCAGTCCAAATCTGAAATCAGGTCACTGGATGGGAGATCACTAAGTTCAGCAACACTTCCTCCCCTTCAGAGCTGAGACTGAAGCCCCTGATTTGCAAAGGTCACAGGTAGGCCTCTTTAGAAGCCAGATTTGAACTCTCAGATTCCTCTGACTCCAAAATAATGGTAGCATTAAGTCTTTAGATTTCGAGTTTAGTAAACTTCCTACTATGTCACACTGCCTCCCTGAGCATCTACAACAACCCTATCTCGTTTAGACTGAGTGACCTGGTCAAGGTCACACAGCTAGTAAATCCTGGAGCCCAGAATTCACATGTGGTGCCTTGGCATCCAAATCTCTGCTTTGGTGTGGGGAAAGGGCCTGAGTGCTGAGGACAGATTTCCCACGTCTTATCGTCCGTGCAGTATCACTGACCAGAGGACACACAGGCCCATAGGAAGCCCCCTACTTCTGGGTTATCTGCTGGGGATAAGGAAGCAACAATTCTGCTAAGTCTGGCCTGCTAGTCCATCAATTCTTTTATTTCAATTCAACTCAATAAATAATTATTAGAGAGGAGATAAGATGCTGGAAGGTCACACTCAGGAAGACCTGGTGGCCGCCCTCCTCTGACATATACTAGCCACATGACCCCGGGCTTAGTCTCCTGGTGGTCAAGGCAGCTAAGATTATGAAGTTAGGTGTCTGCATCAGTGGAAGGCAGTTCCCATACCAGTTTCCTGCAGAATGAAATCACAGGTTTGTCCCACAACCATTTATTAAAGGCCTAACTGTGCAAGGCAATGTGAAAGGTCCAGTAGAGTTCACCCCATTCTTACTGTTACCCTATAAAATAGAAGGGCAGATTCCTATCCCTATTTGGGGAAACTGAGGCTCCTTGGGAGGGGTTAAATGACCTGCCCAAAGAACTCTGCTGAAGACAAAACCAGGCGGTTCCAAATTCAGTGCTTTCTGTTCAGGCCCCTCTTGCTTCTGCTTTACCCCACCTTACCTCCCCCCACTCGCACTAAGGGCCAGCAGCAGGTCTTCATCTGACTATCTCACTTGTTCAAGATTCAAGACCCGGCCCACTTCCCCCACTCTTCAGCTGGCTGGCCCAGGGCTGGCCTGGGGTTTGGGCTCAGCTTTTAGCATGAGGGTAAGAAGAGAGAGTGAGCATGAGAGAGTGGGCATGAAAGAGCGGAACTGTCAAAGCTGGGGGGAGGGGCAGGGGACTGGAAACCCGTTTCTGCAGCCCTTTCGGGATTCATGCAGTGATAACAAACCCAGGGGACACCAACTCTTACAGGTAGGGAGGGGAGAAAGAAGCTGGCTCCAGCTGTCCAGCACACACTTGTCAGCATATACACATGGGGGGGGGAGGGGGGGGGCTTGAGGGGAAAGGAAAGCAGGACAGGAACCCTCCCTAGACGTCCCCTCCATTGACTCTCCCAGGACACATCCATACAGAGCACTTGTGGACTCTTACTGCCCAGTCAACCACGGACATTCAAGCCACCCAGATCCCCCATCAAAAAACACAGCCCACTTCTTCACCAACCACAACTACCCAGAACCCTCTCCCACTATCTCTCCCACTCCCCTCCACTCCAGCACAAGCACTAACTGGTTGTTTAGCTCGTATATCTGGCCCATTCCCCCTTTGCCCCTAACCCTGGTCTACTCCAAACGGCACCCCGGCCCTCCCCGCATCTAACTCTAGCCTGTACAGCTGGGCCCCTGGTTCAGCCCTCCCCGGGTTAGCAACGCTGGTCCCCAGGTCTACCTCCATCCCACCCCTCCTCGGTGGCGGCTCAGCTGGTGGCCCCCTAGTCTCCCACACACACACAGCTGGGCCCCTGGAGACTCCCCCCCACAGCTGGTAACTCCCTAGTCTTCCCCCCTAGGGCACAGCTGGTGGCCCCCAGGTTTCCCCCCGCCCCGGGCACAGCAGGTGGTCCCCTGGAGACTCCCTCCCTCACATACCCCCCCCACGCTGCATGCCGACTCCCTTCTCCCCCTCGGGCCCGGTGCGGGTGCAGGTGCGGGTGCGGTGCGGGCCGGGCTCACCATAGCGAAGCCCGAGAGCAGCGCCGACGTCCGGCTGGAGGCTTTGAGCTTGGCCCGACTCAGGTAGAGCTTGCGCCAGGACAGCGCCTGCATGGAGTGCTCGTTGAGACTCATCACCTCCTGGTAGCTGTGGCCCACCCACTCCGGGTACGAGACGGCGGCCCCGGGCAGCGGCGGCGGCGGTGGCGGGGCGGCCCCGGGCGGCTCGGGGGCGTCCCCGCTGCGGCGGCGGCTCCGGCGGCTGCCGCTGGTCGGGGGGGAGCTGCCGCGGCCGCCGCTGGCGAGGGGAAGCTCGGGGCTGCTGCTGCTGGGCGGGGGCGGGGCGGGCTCCGGATGCATGGAGCACGCTGGAAGGCCCGCCCGGGCGGCGGCTGGAGAACGGGAGGGGCCCGTGCGGCACGGCGCTCCCGCGCCTCGGCCTCGCCTCCGCCGCGCAGCGCCTGCGGAGCAGCCCGCGCGGCCGACGATCAGCGACCGCACTGGCGAGCCGAGCCCAGGCCCCTTAGCCGCCCGCCGCCCGGACCCCCGGCGCGCCCGCCGATTGGCCGCGGACAGCCAGCTTCATCTGCATGAGCCCCGAGGGCTCCGCCCCCGCTCCGCACCTCCTCCCTTCCGAGCCCCGCGGGGGTGGGGTGGGGAAGGAGTGGGAGGGGCTTGGAGAACGTGTGACCCGGCTCCTCCCACAACCCACCCCCTCCTGCCCTGCCCCTCTGTCTCTCACTCCCCCCCCTCCCACCTCCAGCAGGCTACTCACCCCAACCCGCCCCCTCAGCCACTTCCTTTGACAGCTTCTCACACGCTCAGGCTCCTGGGTGGTGGACTACAGGCTTAGGAAACTGTCGTAGGAGTAGGTCATAGCATGTTCGCTGCTGAGGATGGCTGGCTGGCTGGGTCTCGAGTCAGCACGACTTCCTAACTGTGGGGCCCTGGATAAGTCACTTCACCCGGTCTGCCTCAGTTTCCTCATCTGTAAAGTGAGCGTGATAGCAGCAGCCACCTCCCACAATTGCTATGAGGATCACATGAAATAATAATGATTAAGCGCTTAGAACAGTGCTGGCATGCCGTAAGCACTACATCAGTGTTAGCCACTCTCAACAACAACAAAAGGGAGACACCGGTCAGAGCACCAGGCCTGAGTCAGGAAGACCCTGGGCAGGTCACTGCACCCTGCTTGCCTCGGTTTCCTCATCTGCCAAGTAAGCTGGAGAAGGAAATGGCAAACCGCTCCAGTATCTTTACCAAGAAAGCCCCAGGGACGGCACTGGCTTATAAAAATCCACAGTCAGACAACTGAACAACCAAATCCCTTAAAGTTTTAAGGAGATCCTATTTATGGCCAGCCCTCCATAGGAGAATTTCTTTTTGCTTGACTAGGCATATTTTTCACAACAGTTGTATTTTCCTTTTCTTTTTGATGGAGTGACCTGGGAAGGACAAAAAATAAATAATTGCTCATTTAAAGAATTTTAATTTTAAAAATGATCTTAATATGATCCCAATTTTAAAAACGATCCCAAATATTTTATGGGACATCGAGAGCTTTGAGAAAGCTAGGTGCCTGCAGAGAGCTCCCTCCCCAGTAGGAGGCAAAGGTTAGCAGCCGAGAGCAGAAATGGGGGTGAGCTTGGGGTCCTGAGCAAGCCTCCTGGAGAGGTCAGAGAAAAGGGGGTGGGCAAGAGGGGGGCTCTGGGATTACCTTCCCAAACTGGTTTAGGAAAAACAATACAATAAAACTGCTGCAGACCCTCAGAGGATGCTTGGAGGCAGGGCAGCCTGGAACTCCATTCCCAAGTATCCTTAGCAGAGCTTTCTCTGGATATAGGGAGCTCCTGTCCTTATCTTTCTCCCTCCTCTCCAACCAATCTTCTCTGGGCCTTTATGGGACTTTCATTGAAGCACTTCTTGGGAAACGTGTAGAGCCCAGATTTGAATTCCCCAGGTATGCATGGGTGGAGGGAGTTTGCTCCCTGGAAGTCATCCCCCCCCCCACACACACACACTTACAAAAAACAACCCTGAGTCAAGTAGATAGCAAGATGTACAGATGGGAAACCCACAATGTAATTAACTTGAAATCATAGGATTCCAAGACTGGAGAGATGAGACAGATCATCTAATTCAATTTCCTTTCTTTACTAATGGAGAAGTTGAGACCCAAGGCAGGAGAGTGACTTGCCCTGAAGTTCCTTGGGGTACAATTACATAGGATCCTGGGGTCTTAACTAGAATTAGGAGAGATCTAGTGTCCAAACCCCCTCCCTGTTTTACAGATGAGGAAACTGAGTCCCCAAAAGGTTAAGTGACTTGCCCAAAGTCACACAGACAACAGTCATTTTGATTTGAATCTAGGTCCTTTGACTCCAAATCTCATGCTCTTTGTGCTGCCTCTACAGCCGGAATATGAACCCAGGAAGGTGATTCGACTGCTACTGCTACTCATTTATTTCTTTGCCACTCTATTCAGTCATGGTTTCAATTGTGTCCAATTCTTTGAGGCTCCATTTAGGGTTTTCTTGGCAGAGAGACAGGAGTGGTTTGCCATTTCCTTCTCTAGCTCATTTTACACAGAAGGAAACTGAGGCAAACAGGGTAAAGTGACTTGCCCAGGGTCACACAGCTAGGTAAGTCTTAGTCTGAGGTTGAATTTGAACTGGGAGAGGTCATCCTGACTCCAGGTCCAGTGCTCTGTGCACTATGGTGCCACCTAGCTGCCCTTTGCTGCTCTAGTCCACAATATCTGTGCTAGAAGAAGGGGGGTGATGGCTCTGGAGGGATAAGAGAAAGTGACATCTTGAAAACAAGTCACAACCTCTAAATGGTGAGGATAAGACTATTCCCACAAAGTAAGGCTCTTGTGACAAAAAAAATGCTTTATGTTCTATGGAAATCTGTTGTTATTAAAATTAATTCCATCTCCAGAGATCATCAGACTCAATAGCCTTTCAACACCCAGAAAGAAGGCACAGAACACAGAGTACATGGCATCATTCACCTCCACAGTGCTATATATTCTGTCTGTCTCTGTCCATTTCCCTGTTGTTGTTTTTTTTTTACATAAATCCAATAGCAAAGCATTTTATTTAACACAAAAACAAGGTCAATAGCAAAGGGGAAAACTAAGCAATAGAATCACTCTCAGCATCCACATTAAAATGGGCACAGACTCCCAGGTGAGTAAAGAAGGAAATACTCCCTAAAGAATTCACTCCCCAACACCCTGACACTCTTTTAATGCAGCCCAAGATTTCATTTCTTGCCTACCACGTTGAACTTTTGGCACATTGTGACCACTTAAACCCCCAGATCTTTTTCAAATGTAAGAGTTGCCTGGGAAGATGATACTGGCTTGCCACAGCTAGCTGTTACAAATCCCTTTACCTTCCACATTAAGCATTTCATAATCTTATTCCTCCTTCAGACATTTCATCTCATATTCCTTTACACTTTTAGTCAAAATCTGGTCAAATCTAGTCAAAATGACCTTCCTATTCTACCAACTCAGCATGCTATTTCCTGCCTCTAAGTCTTTGCATAGGCTGCATCCATTTCCAGAATGCCAGCAAGTCCCTCTCTGCCTCTCAGAATCTTTGCCTTCCCAAAAGGTTCAGTTCAATAGGCATTTCTTCCATGAAGCCTTGGCTTATCAATACAACCCTGCATACATTCTCCCTCCTCAAATTGCTTTGTAGTTTCTAATCTGTTCACCCACTACAACAAACAAATGCTTCTTGAGGGCAGGGACCGTTCTGTTCCCTAGCACAGTGCCTACCACATAATAGGAACTTAGTGAATTGGTTTACAGTCCTTAGGTCTCAGTGCCCCATCAGCACCCAAAGGTTCAGCAATTGACTGCCTTTATGACTCCCTCTGGTGGAAGAGGCATGTCCCTGCAGGAATTTGGACATTGCCAAGCCCTGGAAATATAGAATTAATAAAGTCAGCAAGTATCCATTGACTTCTCACTTTGTGCCAAGCATTGTACTAGGAACAGGGCATATGAGTACAAAGAATGAAACAATCCATGCTTGGAGGGAGGTTACATTTCAATGGAGGGACACATAAAATATATCCAGCATAAATATAGTTAATAAATTTGCCTTGGAACTATGCCCAAATTGCAACCAAACTGTGTATACCCTTTGATTTAGCAAGACCACTACTAGGTCTGTATACCAAAGAGATCATTAAAAAGGGAAAAGAACCTACATGCACAAAAATATTTAAAGTAGCTCTTTTTGTGGTGGCAAAGAATTGGAAATTGAGGAGATGGCCATCAACAGGGGAAAGGCTAAACAAGTTGTGGCATATGGTTTTGATGGAATATTATTGTGCTATAAGAAGTGAAGAGCAGGCAGATTTCAGAAAAACTAACATAAACTGATACAAAGTGAATTGAGCAGGACCAGGAGAACATTGTATACAGTAACAGCAACATTGTATGATGATCAACAATGAATAACTTAGCTCTTTTCAGCAATACAATGACCCAAGACAATTCAAAGGGCTCATCATGGAAAATGCTACCCACCTCCAGAGAAAGAACTGATAGAATCTGAATGCAGATCGAAGCATACTGATTTCACTTTCATTATCTTTTTTTTTCCTTTTGGTCTGTTTCTTCTTTTACGACATGACTCATATGGAAATATGTTTTACATGATTGCACATATATAACTTATTTAAAATTCTTACCTTTTATGGATGGGCAGGGAAGGGAAGGAGGAAGAAAATTTAGAACTCAAATTTTTTTTTAAATGAATGTTTTAAATTGCCTTTACATGTAATTGGGAAAAATAAAGTACTACTTAAAAATAAATAAATGAATTTTCCCTTGGTGCTGGGGAATGACATGATCAGAGGTGTACTCTAGGAATACTACTAGTCTGGCAGCATGTAAAGCTATAGTGTGAGAGACTAGAAGGAGGAAAAGCAGTTAGCAGTTTTTACAATAATCCAAGAAGAGGGAGAGAGTGGGTGGGGAAGAGGAGAGATTTGTAAAGAGCTTCAATGTTTGCTTCTGTCCTAAGAGGAAAAAACAGAAAATCCTCCACTGTGGTTTGAGAAGGCCACAGAAAGCACAGGATGGAGGAGATATGGCTAATTACTAAGAAGAATTCAGCTGAAAAAGACCTTCAGAAACTGATGTGAAAAAGACCTGGGTTTTTTAGGGATATGAGTCAACCATGTATTGTGGACAGAAGAAGAACCTAGTCAAACCTCGGGTCTAGTCCTCTTATTTCACAGATAACAAAAGTCTAAGGAAATAAAGTGTGTGGTACGGTGGATAGAGCACTGACCCTGGCGTTCAGGAGGCCCTCAGTTCAAATCCAATCTCAAACACTTATTAGCTGTGTGACCCTGGACAAGTCACTTAACCCCAACTGCCTTCCCCAAAAATATATAAGGAAGTTAAATGGGAAGGGAAGAGAACAAGCAGATATAAAGTACCTACTATGAGAGTAGTACTAAGTACCTTTTTGAGTACATAGTACTCAAGTGCTAAGCACTTTACAAATTATCTGGTTTTTATTCTCATAACAACCCTGTAGGGTGGTTACTGCTGTTATGCCCAGTTACATGAGGAGATGCCTGCCTCCCACACATAGCAAGAGGTGTCATTGTGTGGCTAGAAAGGAGGCAGATTTGCCATCTCTAGCTTCATGCACCCCCCCCCCTTTTGGCAAGGTAGATTTTGCTTCCTGCCAAGAGGGGAAGCAGGAAGTTGAGGCCAAAGGCTTCTCTGCTCTTTTTAGAGAGAGGGGATATCGGGCTAGAAGTGGTTTTGTCTGCTCCCTTAAATATTGTTAGCCAAGAGGATGTGATCAGGTTCAAACTAACTCTGATGACTTCTTTCATTAAGGGGGGGAACGAGGACCCCAAATTTTATATCTAAGGCTTGACTCCTTTCTCACCAAATACTACTTCCTCAATAAACATATATAGCACTTAGCCAAGAAAAATCTATTTATCCAAATCAGCAGCAAAACAGAAATCAGAGAAGGTGTATATAGGATAATATGACAGACAGACAGACAGACAGACAGACAGAGACAGAGAGAGGCACACAGAGAGGGAAAGGGAGAGAGAGACAGAGAAAGAGAAAGACAGAGAGAGAGGGAGAGACGAGGGAGAGAGAGGGGGAGAGAGACAAAGAAAGAGAAAAACAGAGAGAGAAAGAGAGGGAGAGGGAGAGAAAGAGAGGAGGGAGAGAGACAGAGACAGAGAGACAGAGAAGGAGAGACAGGGAGAAAGAGAGGGAGAGAGGAGGGAGAGGGGGGAGAGAGACAGAGAAGGAGAGAGAGACAGAGAAAGACAAAGACAGAGAGAAAGAGAGAGAGAGAGGAGGGAGAGGGGGGAGAGAGAGACAAAGAAAGAGAGAGAGAGAGAAAGAAAGAGAGGAGGGAGAGGACAGAGACAGAGAGGGAGAGAGAGACAGAAACAGAGAAAGACAGAAAGAGAGGGAGAGAGGAGGGAGAGAGGGGGGAGAGAGAGACAAAGAAAGAGAAAAACAGAGAGAGAAAGAGAGGGAGAGAGGGAGAGAGGAGGGAGAGAGACAGACAGAGAGGGAGAGAGAGACAGAGAGAGAGAGAGAGGAGGGAGAAAGAGACATGGAGGGAGACAGAGGGAGGGAGAGACAGAAACAGAGACAATGACAGAGAGAGACACACAGAGAGAGAAAGGGAGAGAGACAGAGAAAAAGAAAGACAGAGAGAGAAAGAGAGGCAGAGAGAAAGAGAGAGAGAGGAAGGAGAAAGAGGGAGAGAGGGGGAGAGAGGGGGAGAGAATGTAAGAGAGAGATCTCATCCAAGGGGAAGTCTCTAGCAGAACAAGATGGAAACAGGGACATGATAGAAACTGGCAGCTCCTCTTATACTTATTTATGAAAGACCCTTTTCCCAGTCTTTTCCTTCACTGACCTGAAATAGGGTTGGCCTTTTCCACCTCCCCTCTGGAAGTCGGAAGCCAGAAGTGCCTGTGTCAACTACACAGATTGAAAAAAACTCAAGGAGTCACTAGAATGAAATGAATTCTCACATTCTGTCCTGTCCACTCAAAAAGGACAGGGCATTCATCTCCGTCCAGTAAAGAGAAAGTCATGTACTGATGGGCTCTGGTACTAGAGTTACATATAGTTAAGGAAACTGAGTCAAACTAGTTAAGGAAACTGAAACTGAGTCAAAAAGAAATGAAGTGACTTGCCCAGGATCACACAACCACTAAGTGTCAGCAGGCAGAGTTGGACTGAGGTTTTCTTGGCTCCAGGCCCAACACTTTGTCCATTCCCTTGCCACATAGCTACCTCAGGGATAAAGTGGTTTATCTAAAGTCAGAAAGGTTGTGAGCATCAGAGGCAAGACTGGAACTTAAGGCCTCTGACTTCAGAGACCACACTTCCTCTCCAAGACACATAATGTTTAGAAAGAAGAAAATGTTAGACCCACTGTACCATGCTCTCCCCAAACCACATCTAGAGTATGATGCCCGGGTCTGGGCACCATGTTTTAGAGTCGGGGCTCAGAACCTTTTTGTATCCTGGACCCCCTTGGCAGTCTCTGATAAAGGCTGTGGACCAATTTCAGGATCATGTTTTTAAATGCATAAAAGAGCTTTTTGTTGTTGTTGAGACAATCAGGGTTAAATGACTCGCCCAAGGTCACACAGCTAGTAAGTGTCTGAGGCCAGATTTGGACTCAGGTCCTCCTGCCTCTGGGGCTGGTGCTCCATTCACTGTGCCACTTACCTGTAAAGACATAGGATTACAAAGGAAACCACACCTATTGAAATGTAGTTCTCAAAATATTATTTTCAAGTTTATGAGCCTCAGGTACAGAGGGGTGTTGACAAGCTGATTGTGTTCTAGCCTGTGACCAGCCTGAGGAGGTAACTGGTAAATCAGCCTTTCACAGATCAGTTAGAGGAACTGGGAATGTTTTGCTCTGAAAAGGCTTAGAGGGAAGGGGAGGAACGGTATTGGTCTTCAACTATTCGATATCTAGCGGCAGGTGGTACAGTGAATAGAACACTAGCCCTGGAGTCAGGAGGACCTAAGTTCAAATCAGGCCTCAGACACCAGCTGTGTGACCCTGGGAAAGTCACGTCACCCTGTTTGCTCAGTTTCCCCAGATGTAAAATGAACTAGAGAAAGAAATGGAAAATCGCTGCAGCATACGACTGAACAACAAAGCTTGCCTCCAGAGGACAAAACTAGGAGTAGTGGATGGGCATTTCAGGGAAGCCAGCTGAGGCTTGAAAGAAGAAAACCTTTCCTAAAGATTGAGGTGATCCCAAATGAAATGGGCTGCCTGCAGCGGACAGAGGCTAGATGCTCACATGTATGTGTTGCTTGAATTAGATAACATAGGAGGTCTCTTCTCATTAAAATTCGATTATTCTGATTTGAAATATTGTGATTTGTGAATGAGTTACAGTTCCCACCTACACTCCATATTTAAAGGCCAGTGTCTTAATTAGGAAGCATGATACAAGGGGTAAAGGGCTTGACTTGAAATCAAGAAGAATTGAGTTCAAAGCCTGACTCTAGACCCTACTAGCTGGGTGACGATAGGCAAGTCACTTAACCTCTCTGAGTCTCAGTTTCCTCATCTGTCAAATAGGAATCCTTATGCCTATAGACAGGTTTGGTAGAGAGAGAGCCTGGGCCTGTGATTCCATTAACAGAGAAAACGCCCAGAAGAGGAAGGATCTCCTACTTCTAGTCTTTGGGACTTGCTAAGAGCACAGAAAGGCTAAGTGATTTGCCCCAGATCACACAGCCAGTAGGTATCACAGTCAGAATTTGAAAGGAGTCTTCCTGAATCCAAGGCCACTCTGCAACCACTATACTAGGTTGACTCTCCTTTGGGTTGTTGTGTAAGGAACAAATGAGTGGCTAAAGTCCTAAAGCACTCTGAAGACTTCAGAGCATAACCATCTGTTACAGCACAGCATCAGAGAAAAAAAAGAGGGAGAGAGTTGGATTCCGTGGCTCTAGGGGTCCTCTTCTGCTCTACATTTATGATACTGTCCCCTGAACCAACCACGCTTTATTTCTCTGAGCCTCAGTCTCCCATGTGTAAAACAAACAAACAAACAAAAAAACCTTTAATGTAAAATGAGGGGGTTGGATTCCATGGCCTTAGAGCCTTTCAGTCTCTAGATGTGTGATCCTGTAAAATTAGCAGCATCACCTTTGGACTGACCATCCCAATATAACCCCCAATTTTTTTGTATTTTGGGATGGCGTTTGGGGGGTTGCATTTTTTTTGAGGGGGGGGGAGAGTCTACACCTGGGATTTCATCCAAACATACCAGATGCTTCATTTGTTTGGTTGAATTAGGGGAGCAGATGTCAGAGTCATGCTGGAGGTCACTTTAATCAACAAAGCTTCTCCGTAACTCGTGTGTGGGGAGGGGAGGAGTGAGAAAAGACTTGCTAGCTTGGCATGTGGGCCACAGATGATGGCAGTGCCAGCCACAGAAACAGAGAAGTGAGGAGGAGGAGGAGCAGAAGTGGGAGCAGGAGCGGGTTTCTAGGTCTACTAGGAGGAGGAGGGGTTCAGGTTTGGACATGTTGAGCCCAGCCCAGAATCCGTGAGTATTAACCTTCTGCTGGTATTTGTTTATCATATTTATGACAGAAGCCCTTCTTTCTGAAAGCCTGACTTTCCTCATCTCTAAAATGGGGATGTTAATTTCACTAGCTACTTCATATGGATGTTGTAAGGAAAAGACTGTAAAACAAAACCACTTTTTGTTGTTTGGTTGTATCTGATTCTTCTTGAGTCCCTGGACCGAAGTACCGAAGTGCCCTTTTTTACTCTGCTTTCTCTTCAAGTCTGTCCAAGTCGTACTTTGAGGTTTTTTATGGATATCTTCTGTTTTTACATCCCTTTTATTTCCCAGTATATGCCTTTCTTAACCCAAAAAGCCATCCCCTAAAACAATAAAGAGAAAAAAATAGTTCAAAGAAACTAACCAACACTTAGTATATACAATGTTTCACGCCCATAGTCCTCCACTTCTGTGAACACAGATGCATTCTCATACTTGAGTTCTTATTCTGAAAAGTAGGAAAATATGCCCTGTGCGACTGCTCTTCAATTCCTCCAAAGAATCATTTTCTAGCTTCTCTATTTCTCTTTAGTTTAAAATAGGGGCCACTAGGTGGCGCCATAGTGGATAGAGTGCCAGGCCTGGAGTCAGGAAGACTCATCTTAGTGAGTTCAAATCTGGCCTTAGACATTTCTTAGCTGAGTGAACCAAATTACCTTGTTTGCCTCAGTTTCCTCATCTGTCACATGTGCTAGAGAGGGAAATGGCAAACCACTCCAGTATCCTTGCAAAAAACAAAAACAAAACCCAAATGGTATCACAAAGAATCAGAAACTACTCAACAAGAACAAGTTAAAAACAATAGGATCTGGGGCAGCTAGGTGGCACAACAGATGAAACACGGGCTCTGGAGTCAGGAGAAACTGAGTTCAAATGTAGCCTCAGATGCTTAGTAGCTGTGTGACCCTAAGCAAGTCACTTAACCTCATTTGCCTTCAAAAAAACAAAACAAAATAATGGAGCTAAGATTGGTGTTGGGTAGAGCTGAATTCTGGATGACCACCAGTTGGTAGTTCCTGATTTCTGTTCAGGAATGGGCTGTGCTATGTCATTTTTGTAGTCCCTTTCAACTCAAGATTCTGTGAGTCTGGGTTTCTTTCTGTTGATTAACTACATTTAGGCCAGGCCCTCTGTTTCCTCTAGTGAGAGTCTCAACCTCCGGGAGGCTGGGCCTCCCAGAACCTTGAATTAGTATCTCAAAGGTTTTCCATAATATTGTGTATCTTTTTTTTTTTTTTTTGCTTTTTCATAGGGACAACTAGGGTTAAGTGACTTGCCCAAGGTCACATAGCTAGTAAGTGTTAAGTGTCTGAGGCCAGATTTGAACTCAACTCCTCCTGATTCCAGGGGTGTTCTATTCACTGCACTACCTGACCTCCCCTATACTGTGTATCTTAACAGACTCTAGCCTAGGGTCTAGGCCCTCCAAAGAGGTGTGCCTCTGTGAATACCTCTTTTATTTCTTCTCACAGATGTGAAATCATAGGAAAGGGTGACCCAGATAGAAAATGTTTTCTTGCTACTTTTCTTAAAATGTTTTTTAATTAAATGTCTTTCTTTGGCGGGGAGGGGTTATTGTGTCTTCTAACTAAGGAGTAAGAATAAAAATATTAGAGGGACCTGGACTATTCTTGTGAGTGGATAGGCCCACACAGTATATGGGAATAGCCTTTCTGAGGGACTCATGAGTGAAGGAGTGGTACCAACTACTACATTAAAAAGAGAAAATTGAATCTCACAAAGAGGTGATTTGTCCAAGGTCACACAGTAGTTAGCAATTAGGGGAAGCCAGTACTCAAAACCTACTTCAGTATTCTTGAGATCCAGTCATGTGTCTGGCACTTGGAGGTAAAAAGGAAATATTTTTAAAGGCCGCTAGGTGGCGCCATATAGAATAGAGCACCTGGCCTGAAGTCAGAAGGACCTGAGTTCAAATTCAGCCTCAGAGCTTATTAGCTGTGTGACCCTGGGAAAGTCACTTAATCCCCACTGCCTCTTCCCCCTACTCCTCAAAAAAGTGGTTAGAAATTCTCCCTGTTTGTCGTAGTTCTAATTCATCTCTGCCTGAGGAATCCCTGAAGTCTACAATTGTGATCACACCATTCTCTTACTCAAAAACAGGCTCCCGGTTACCCACTGAATAAAACATAGATCCTGACCTGGCATTCAAAGCCTTCCACAGCCTTGTTTCCTCTACTTCGTGTATCCCTATTAAACTGCTTTCTGCCCATCTCGGTCTTGCCCCTCTGCCATCCCCTTTACTTCCACCGCTCCTCAGGTCTCAAATGGATTCTTTTACTTCCTCCAACAGTTGAAATCCATAACTTCTTAAAGGTTCAATGCAAGCAGCCTCTCCTCCAAAGAATCTCTCCCTGCTCAAATGTCTCCTCGTATTTTGCCTGGAATTCTCCTTTACATTTAATAATTCTATATATTCTATATATAACAATTTATATATCCCTTTAAGGTTTGCAAAGTGCTTTGCAAATACTACCTCATTTTCTCTTCACAATAACCCTGGGAAGAGTATATTTATTTTAATTATACCCATTTTATATATGAGGCAAAGAGGGATTAAGCAATTTGTTCAGGGTCACAAAGCTAGTAAGTATCTGAGGTTGAATTTGAACTCAGGACTTCCTGATCTAAATCTAATATTTTAACCATCTATATCCCCTCCCCTTGTAGCAGTGATTTTTTTTAAAGAGTTTCCTATGGGGTGTTTTATTCCTCCTCCCCACTTAATAGTATTTTATTTTTTCCAATTACATGTAGCAATAACTTTTTTTTTTTTTTTGCTTTTTGGAGGGCAGTTGGGGTTAAGTGACTTGCCCAAGGTCACATGGCTAGTTTTTTGTGTTAAGTGTCTGAGGCCAAATTTGAACTCAGGTACTACTGACTCCAGGGCCGGTGCTCTATTCACTGTGCCACCTAGCCGTCCCAACAATAACTTTCTTTTTTTTTTTTTTTCCCCATTGGAGCATTTTATTTGTATGTGTGTTTTACATCCTTAGAAAAAGAATCCCAGGATTTTTCCTCCTGCGTGTTTTCGTCTTGCTTCCTCATGCCAGCTGAGGTTGTTAGCACAATAAACCCAAACTGACGGGATGGCAGCAGATTATTCTGCCACTTTTCCAGATCTTTCAATTGAACATC
>CM053594.1:27823027-27839661 GCA_028646575.1 Pseudocheirus occidentalis | reverse complement strand
TTCCAAGTCAACAGGGGAATTCACACCTTTTCACCAATGGACAGAGTTCTATACTTAGCCCTAAGTATCTGATCTATTTAGCCCTAAGTATCTGATCTACTTAGCCCTAAGTATCTGATCCACTTAGCCCTAAATATCCAAAAAATTGATTACCATTACACCCATTTGGTATAGTATTGGCAAAGATACTAGAGTGGCTTCAGTTTTCTTCTCCAACACATTTTACAGATGAGGAAACTGATGCAAATAGTGACTTGTCCAGGGTCACACAGCTAGTAAGTATCTGAGGTCAGATTTGAATTCAGGTTTTCTGTTCTCCAGACCCAGCTGGGTCTGTCCACTAGGTTTCACCAAACTACCAAAGGGAGTGTCTGCTCTGGAAAGTGTAATTGAAGAACATGTAGTGATTTTAACTTGCATGGGTAAAGTAAGTTTCATAAAAGGAGTGATCCTTATTTCCGTGAAATAACTGGTCCAGTTAATAAAGAATCCCCATCACTGAACACAAACACAAACAGCACATTACCTAAAAGAATTTATTTATAGCATCATGGATTTAAAGCTAGGAGAGACCTCAAAAACTATAAATTCCAAGCCTATTATTTCATTTTTAAAGATTTTTTTTTTTATCACGAATCTAACAAGAGCATTTCAACTTGCAAAGAGTTTGGCAACCAGGAATTTCGTAGGAAATGGTAAGTCTCTTTTATTCAGCTGTTTTAAAGTTTGCATTCAATTTAACACTATAGTACCAATGGGGCAGTTGGCTAGGTGGCACAGTGAATAGAGCACTGACCCTGGAGTCAGGAGGACCTGAGTTCAAATCTGGCTATATAGTACCAACACTGCCCCTTCTGTATAGCCTTCCACTTTTTTCTGTGTATTGTTTATTTCATTAAAGCTCTCTTTTTACCTTCCTTCCTTCCTTCCTTCTTTTCTTTTTTTTCTTTTACAAAAAAAGTTAATGAAAAGCAATATTAAGCAATTTATTATCTGCCAAGTAGGGTGAAGGTGACACATGGTTTCAGGGAGTTCAGAGATTACCCAACCCCCTCCACTCACAACCCTCCCTTAACAATCCAGAAGCTCTCCTTTTTAATAAGTAAGAGTGGTCAAGCAAAATATATTGACAGTTTGGCCATGTCTGAAAATGTATGTCTCCTTCTGCACCTTTAATCTGCCATCTCTCTGCCAAGACATGCTTTATCATTGATCTTTTGAAGTTTTGATTGGTCATTGTATCGGTCTGAGTTAAGTCTTTCAAAGGCACAGGGTTTCCCTTACATTATGTTAGTCATTGTATAAATTGCTCTCCTGATACTGCTCAATTTACTCTATCAGGTCCTACAAGTCTTCTAAAGTGTCTCTAAATCTGTTCCTTTTGTCAGTTCTAACACTACAGTAATATTTCACTGCATTAATATGCAGGTTTGTTTAGTTATTACTTTAACCAATAGATACTCTCCATTCTTTTTCATGGCAAACAGTGCTGCACATATGGGTATTTTCCACCTTCTTTGATCTCTTTCAGGTAAATGCCTACAAGTGATAAAGCTGGGTCAAAGGGAACATTCTCTTTCATGACTTTTTGGGTATAATTTCAGATTGCTTTCTAGAATATTTGTACCAATTCATAGATCCTCCAAAAAGGGCACATTAGTGTGCCAGCCTTCCCATAGCCCCTCCAACAACTGTCATTTTCCTTTATTCATTTATCTATCTGTCTGTCTGTCTACCTATCCATCCATCTATCTATCTGTCTATCTATTTATCTGTCTGTCCGTCTGTCCAGCTATCTATCTATCTGTTCCTGGTTGCCAATCTGATGAGTGTGAGGTGAACCTCAGGGTTGTTTTAATTTACATTTCTGAAATAATTAATGATTTTTCATGATTTCTCTTATTTGTTAATGAATGGTTGTTAAGCTCATTTCACAGATGAAGAAACAGAGGTCCAAGGAGGTTAAATCAAAGGACTTGTCCAAGGGCATTCCAGTAGTTAGCATCAGAGGTGAAATTTGAACCTCGCTCCTCTGACACTCCAGCTAATATATTTTACACTGAACCACACTAAGCCTTGCATAGCTAAGATCTCATTTGTCCCCAGACACCCAACTGTTGTAGGCAATCAGGCCTCGCATTTTTCTCTCCCATTTTTTTTACAGATGAGTAAACTGAGGCTACAGAAAATAACTTGCCCATGGTTACACAAGTAGGAAAAGTTAGGACTAGAACTCAAGTTTCATGAACCCTGATTTTTACAGAAAGTCTAAATATGATTAGTTTTAGTCATGAAAAGTTTCTTAAAGGCCTCAGTGTGTAGACATCTTTATTTTTTCATAGGAACATATAGATTTAAAACTGGAAAGGACCTGAGAAATCATCTTGTCCAACCCTCTCATTTTACAGATTAGGAAACTGAGGTCTAGAAAGGAGAAAGTGATTTACCCAAGGTCACACAGCTAGTTAATAATAGAACTGATCTTGAATCCAGACTGTAAATCCAGATTTAATTCCTCTGTATTAAACTACTTCCCAGGTTTTACAAAAGGAGAAACTTTAATATTAGTTTCTTTTTTTTTTAAGCATTTTCTTTTTTTTTTCTTGGAGGGCAATTGGGGTTAAGTGACTTGCCCAAGGTTACACGGCTAGTTTTGTGTTAAGTGTCTGAGGTCAGATTTGAACTCAGGTCCTCCTGACTCCAGGGCCAGTGCTCTATTCACTGTGCCACCTAGCCGCCCCTCACTGTGCCACCTAGCTGCCCCAATATTGGTTTCTTAAGCTTAAAAATGTACATTATCTTTGCTCAGAATATTAGCAATCAAGAAATACGTAATTTTAAAATTTAATTCAATTTTTTTTCAAAGAACAGAGATTTATTTTGTCTATTCCAACTTCCCATTGGAGAAGAAAAAGAAATTTCATGTAACAAATATACATAGTTAGGCAAAGAAAATTCTCACACTGGCCATATAAAAAAAATGTATATCTTGTTCAGCACCTGTCTGTCCATCTGCAACCTGAGTAGTCTGTGAATACATGGATAGCATGCCAACTAATGTTAACTAAATGGAACTGGTGTGCTCATCCCTGGACTCCTAAAAATGAGGACAGCACCACTAATGGGGTTCAAGCTGATGGTAGAGAAAAGAGACACTCATAAATGCTTTAGGATCCCCCTCAAACCTGCGGAGAAATGTAGCCTACCTTGCCTTGAGAGAGGGGGCCAAAATGACTATGCTCCACAAGAATGCATTAAAAAATACTTTTAAAAATAATCCATCAGGTGGCTAGGTGACACAGTGAATAGAGCACCAGCCCTGGAGTCAGGAGGACCTTGAGTTCAAATATGGCCTCAGACACTTAACGCTTACCACTTACTAACTGTGTGACCTTGGGCAAGTCACTTAACCCCAATTCCCCTGCCCTCCCCCCTCCAAAGAATTTTTTAAAAAATAATCCATCACCTGGAATACTATTATCCAATAAGAAATTATGAGCAGGATGATTTCAGAAAAACCTGAGATGATTTATATGAACAGATGCAGAGTGAAGTGAGCAGAATCAGGAGAACATTGTACACAGTAACAGCAACATTATAAGGATAATTAACTGTGAAAGACTTAGCTACTCTAATCAAGACAATTCCAAAGGACCCATGACAAAAAATGCTGTCTACCTCCAGAGAAAGAACTGATGAACTCTGAGAGGGAAGCATGCTTTGTTTTTTTTTTAATTCTTGTGTTTTGTGTGTGCGTGTGTGTTTTCTTTTGCATATCTTTTACAACATAACCAATATGGGAATATGTTTGTATGACTTCACATATATAATTGGTATCATATTGCTTGCTTTCTCAAAAGGTGAGGGAGGACTGAAGGGAGGGAATTTGGAAATCAAAATTTAAAAAAAAATGAATGTGAAAAAAATTTACATGTAATTGGGGAATATTTAATGAAATAAATAAAAATCCATTTTAAGAAATAACCCATCACCATTGGTACTCTCTGTAAAAGGCAAAGTGTCTTTGTAGAACTGTTGGCCCTACATTTCACTTTCATCTCAAGCCTGTACTGTTTTCAGTGACTCATGAGATCCATATTTCCTGGACAACTAGGGTGTGGTTCAAGTTTTCTTAGTCCTTTCAGCCATGGGATCCTCCAGGCAGAAATGCTTCTTCTTCTCCTCCAAGAAATAGTCTAGCTCAAAGAACTGGAAATTGAGGAGATGCCCATCGATTGGGGAGTGACTGAACCAGCGTGGTGTATGAATGTAATGGAATACTATTGTGCTGAATAGGCAGACTTCAGAAAAACTTGTAAAGACTTACATGAACTGTTGCTAAGTGAAATGAACAGGAACACGAGAACAGTATGCAGTAATAGCAGCATTGTACGATGATCAACTATTATTGACTTAGCTGTTCTCAGCAATATAAGGATCCAAGATAATTCCAAATGACTCATGATGGAAAATGCTATCCACATCCGGAGAAGAACTATGGAGTCTGAATGCATATTGAAGCATACTATTTTTACTTGTTGGGGTTTTTTTTATGGCTTTTCCCTTTTGTTTTTTCTTTTTTCACAACATGACTAATGTGGAAATATGTTTACATGATTGCACATGTATAACCAATGGACGGGAGGGGAGGAAGGAGAAAAAATTTGAAACTCAAAATCTTACAAAAAATTTAATGTTGAAAACTGTCTTTACATGTAATTGGAAAAGAAAGGAAGGAAGGGAAGAAGAAAGAAAGAAAGAAAGAAAGAAAGAAAGAAAGAAAGAAAGAAAGAAAGAAAGAAAGAAAGAAAGGAAGGAAGGAAGGAAGGAAGGAAGGAAGGAAGGAAGGAAGGAAGGAAGAAAGAAAGAAAGAAAGAAAGAAAGAAAGAAAGAAAGAAAGAAAGAAAGAAAGAAAGAAAGGAAGAAAGAAAGAGAGGCTAGTTACAGGAAGTGTCTTCTTCTGGGCAGTTGGCACCAACCCAGGAACCCAGGACTTCTCAGATTTGACAAGTGGTAGCCAAGGCTGGAAATTCCCATGTCTCTCTCAGAATTATTGTTCAAAGAAATGAGCTCAGGCATTAGAATCTGCTTTGCTGCTGAGCCCTAAAAACCACAGGATCTTTCCATCTGACTGGCAGCTGAAACCTTCCACATGTGTTGTTTTCTCCATTAGAATGTGAGCTCTTTGGGAACAGGGACTTTTCTGTGTGTATCCCCAGTACTTACAGTGTTGTGTACATAGTAAATGTTTAATAAATGTTTTACTTATGCATTCATTCATTGATAAAAATGTATGAGGCAGGCCTGACCTTTTGGATTATCTTAGAATTCAAAGATGGGGCTCATTGTTGAGGGAGGAAGACTTGGGAGACCCATCGCACCTCCCAGAGCAAAGAGGAGCAACCTTCTGTCTCCTGAAGGAAGAGGAAGAGGAGAGTCAGTAGGAAATGGGGCTTTCATCTCCTGCCTAATCCCCAGCCTTTGGGAGGAAGATGAGGAGTGAAATGGGGCCTCCCACCTAACTGTGCCTTCCATATCATGCTGTGCATGTCTCCTGTCTGATTTCCAGCCTCATCTAGGAAGAAGAATTGTATTTGCCACTGAATGACTAACACACTCATGCTTGGTCACACCTTACACATCCCATTGATTCTGAACCCTGGTTGGCCATTATCCAAACCCCATTTCCCCCCTCCCCCCACCAGATCTCTTATTCTCATCTTCCTCAAACTTCATACCACAAAGTCCAACCAATGCTCCTCTTCTACTGTACCCTCTGCAATGCCTGTTCCATAGACAATAGCTTGCCTTTATTTTAAATCTTTTACTCTCCTACTTCTTCCAACTTCCAGCCATCGCTGAAACCTGGCTCCCCAGCAATGACAAAACCTTCCTGGATACCCTTTTCAGTATATTGGCTACCTTTACTCAGGCCCCTCAGCTTACTGGTTGAGTTAAAGGAGCTGGAATATGCCCCCTTCTCTTCTGCAGAGCTACAACCACTTCTTTTACAAGCCTCCTCACATTATGCTTGGACTGTTACAATAGGCTGCTGGTGGGTCTGCCTGCCACAGGTCCCTCATCTCTTCAATCCACTTCCAGCCACCAAAATAATTTTCCTAAGGTTCAGGTATGACCATGTATAGTGCCAAGGCAATAGTCACAGCACCCACAATCACTGTAAATATACCTGCATGGTGCACAATCACAAAATATAACAGACTCTTCATGTGTAAGACAGAAGCAAAAACATTTATTCAGACACCAGAAAACCAGCTCCCAAAATGAGTAAGCTGATTTCATCATAGTAGCAAAGACATTAGTAAGCCACAACAGCACAGAAAGCTACACCATCCTTTAGTCTTCCCACAAACCAACACAAGCCTGTCAAAGAAGGTGGGAAACACCAACTTTTACTCACAAACCTGTCTGTCTCCCTCAGAAGCATGCTCTCCTCCCAACTGGCTAGCTGGCTCTGACTCCCAGCTTCTTGTGGGTTCTGGTCCACTCTTCAGCAAACTCCTCCCACCACAGGCTCCATGTGATTACATTCAACCTATTAGGGGGTTTATTTTCAAAGCAGGGAAGATCTTCAAATTCCCTTAGGTTGATTAAGGGACAGGGAAGACCTTCAAATTTCCATTACCATTACACCATGTTACCCCCTACTCAATAAACTCCAGGGACACCAAACTTCAGGGACACCCTGTCACCTCCAAGTTCAAATACAAATTCTTCCTTTAGTATTCAAAGCCGTTCATAACCTAGACACCCCACCACCACCACCTTTCCAGTGTTCTTACACTTTAATCCTTACCACCTACTCTTTGATCTAGTGATATCTGTCTCCTTGCTTTTCCTCAAACAAGACACTCCATCTCTCACATTTTGTGTCCTTTCCTTGTCTCTGGGCACTTATTCTGGTTCTCCTTCTTGCCTGGAATACACTTTCTCTTCATCTTTACCTCCTGGCTTTCTTCAAGTCCCATTTAAAACCCCACCTTCTACGGGGACCCTTCCTTAACCTCCCTTCATTCTGTGCCTTCACTCGGCTAATTATTTCCTATGTAATTTATTTGTACATGTTTGTTCTCTTGTTCCCCCCCCCCCCCCCCATTAAACGGAAAGCTTCTTGGAGACAAGAACTGGGGGATTTTTTCTGCCTCTTTTTATATCTCAAGTGCTTAGCTAAGTGTCTGACATATAACAGACACTTAATAAATGCTTATTGGCTGGCTGGGAGCCAAAGTATCTCAGATGCATTTAAAAAGTCTTTTATTTATGATTTTAGAGGTAAAGGTAAATCTAGATGGAAATATCTGCTTAACTTGGAGCAAAATTATTGTTAATGTTCATCTTCAACTAGGCTTTGTGACTTGCAAATTGTTTCTGCTTTTCAGAGGTAGGTCAGGGTTAAAACAATGAGTTTCCTAAGCAACCAGATAACAAAGTAGGGGATGGGCTATTGTTAGTCACTGACCAAATGAAAAGTTCCTTAATCAGCCCTATGGCTCATTTTGTGACATAGTCTATAGGAAGGAACCCAGGAAATTCCATGTGATTGACTGGCTGGGAATCAGCCATATGTCTTTCAGCCTATAAAAGCTAGTGGGTCCAACTTTGCTGTGGCTCTCAACTTGTGAGGACTAGCTCTTGACCTTTTGCTTCGCGCATCTTCAGTGTGCATGAGGGGAGGATTTCCCCTCCCCAAACAGAATGAGCAGTGGAAACTACTGCAGAAGCACATGGCCATGGGAGACATCTGCTTTCATAGAAGAGGGATGATTCTGAATTCCCTAAACAGCATGACCCCAGAATCTAGTCTTCTAGTAGAGAAAGGAAATTTCTCGGGTAGCACCAGCTTATAGGGCTACTTCAGGGTTTGGGAGTTCCAGACATTAGATATTTGGGAGGGGGGAAGACAAGGCAGTTAGGGTTAAGTGGCTTTTTCAAGGTCATACAGCTAGTGTGTCAAGTGTCTGAGGCTGGATTTGAGCTCAGGTCTTCCTGACTCCAGGGCTGGTGCTCTATTCACTGTGCTACCTAGCTGCCCAGAAGTTGAATCAAGTGTGGTGTTCCTGCATACCCCTGAGGGGCAAGGGAAGGACTGAGCTATGGTAGAGAGAGGAGACATTGAGGAGGGTCATTGACTCTGTAGGGATTTTAGAGATGAAGATTCAGGCTAAAGGATAGTCAGCTCCTTCCCCAGCTTTCCCTCCCAGGGGCTGTCTACCCACAGAAGTAATACTATAGAGCAGTGATTCTCAACCTGTGGGTTGCGACCCCTTTGGGGGTCAAACAACCCTTTCACAGGGGTCACAGGGGTCGCCTAAGACCATCGGAAAACACATATTTCCGATGGTCTTAGGAACAGAGACACTGCTTCTCTATCTGTCTCCAGGTGGGTCCGCCCACATGCAGATATGTCCACGTATGAGTATTAAAGGGTCGCAGCATTAGGAAGGTTGAGAACCACTGCTCTAGAATATAACTGGCTCTTTAATTATTTAAAAATTTTCAGTAAACTGAAATTTTCCTCATCCATGGAAAGATCAGAGATTAACTAGGGATACAAATGGAAATGGGCAGAAAGCCCGACTTCTGTGTTACTAGGAATTTTCCTCACAGAAGGCTCCAAGTCATTGTAATGGAATTCATAACTTTTCGTCTCTGAAGCTCTCTAAAACCAAAAAGGAGGGAATCACTTGTACCTTACGGAAGGAAACAGACATTTATCAAGTACCTACTCTGTTCCAGGGGCTGCGCTTAGTGCTTTACAAATACAGTCTCATTTGAGCCTTACCACAGCCCTGGGAGGTAGGTGTAAATATTATATCCCTTTTGCAGTTGAAGAAACTGAGGCAGATAGTGATTCCCATGACACAGTCACACAGCTAAGAAGCATCTGAGGCTGGATTTGAACTCAGATCTCCATTCCTCCAGACCTAGCACTCTGTCCATCGTGCCACCAAGCTGTCTTAGGCTGCCATTGTATTGACCCTGGGTTTAACCAAGTTAGTCAGAATAACAAGGTGCTACACTATTAGAATTTAAACACATCAATAAAGGCTAATGGATTACAGTTTTCAGGGTGTGGAGCCACAGAATACCTTGAACCTTGTGAATGGCACTAAACTGAAGCATGAGGAGACAGAACTGAAGGGCTTCTTGCTCCCCTGCTCTGACATTCAGTGCTTCTGGCTTGACCTTCTCTGTTTCAGAGCCCGTCCGCACTCCGACAGTCCGTATTTTGTATCTCTTCCTACTTTACATTTTCATAATTTTAATCGATAAGCGCCAAGGGCTGCTTCTCCGTACTCTGTTTTCATCAATTCATTGTCCCTGAAGGGCTGGGCAGTTGTGCCTGGAGTTTAAACCTGTGATAAAATACACATTTGTTTTATTGTACTTGTCAAAAGATATGAAATGACCTGGCATGGAGCCATGTAACCAGCGTTAGATCTGGAAAGAACAGTGTGACTTGAGTCTGAATGAGTCACTGCCTTTTAGTAATTGTATGCCCTTGCACCTCTCATTTCCTTTCCCTCTGAGTATCAGTTTGCCCACCTTTAAAATGGGAATAATAATCCCTCCTCTCCCTACCTATAAGACTGGTATGAAGAGCACTTTGGTAGGGGGAAGGCAAGACAATTGGGGTTAAGTGACTTGCTCAAGGTCACACAGCTAGTAAGCGTGTCTAGTATCTGAGGCTGGATTTGAACTCAGGTCCTCCTGACTCCAGGACAGTGCTCTATTCACTGCGCCTCCTAGCTGCTCCTGAAGAATACCTTAACCATGTGTGATTTCTTCACTTTGAGAACTTCTGTTGTTTAATCATTCCAGTTGTTTCTGACCCTTTGGGGGGGGTCTACTTGATAGAGATACTGAAGTGTTTCACCATTCCCTTTTCCAGCTCATTTTACAGATGAGGAAACTGAGGCAAATAGGGTTAAATGACCTTACCAGGGTCACACAGTTAGTGTCTGAGGTTGGATTTGAACTCAGATCTTCCTGAGTCCAGGCCCAATGCTCTATCCACTGAGCCACCAAGCTGCCTTGGGAACTCCTAGCCCTCTATAACTGAAATGGCTAGGTCCTAATTAGTGTGAATAATGAATACCAGAAAGTGATCACATCAGTTGAATTAGCACTGAATATTTCTTTGGGATGGAACCAATTCCCATATTTTACATAATGATAATTTCCAGTAGTTGGATTTCTGTGGCTGTTCACAAGGATTCATTATTCACATTAGGACCTGGGTTTTATTCGCATTCATTGGAACCCAGTTGTTCATTAGTGTCTGAACCTTACTGACCCCATTTGGGATTTTCTTGGCAGAAATACCAGAGTGGTTTGCCATTTCCTTCTCCAGCTCATTTTACAGATGAGAAAACTGAGGCAAACAGAGTTAAGTGACTTGTCCAAGGCCACCCAGCTAGTAAGTGTCTAAGGTTGGATTTGAGCTTAGGTCCTGCTGACTCCAGGGCCAGTGCTCTATCCACTGAGCCATGTAGCTGCCCCTTTATTGATACCTAGTCTTAGTCTTGAAGAGCTGTTCAAGGTTCAGAGAGGACACCCAGATCACACAGCTAGGAAGTGACAGAGAGAAGGTTTAAACATTAGACCCTCCCTGACTCCAGGTTCAGATCAACATTTGGTCTTCTATGCTACCTTGGAGAGCACAGTAGAAATGTTTTGATTATACTTTGGACTGGGAAAACTCCACCTTTCTGTCTCCTCTCCCTAGCTAGAACCTCATCTATGAGATTTTAGCCTCAAGAAAATACTGTGGAAGGGGCGGCTAGGTGGCCCATTGAATAGAGCACCGGCCCTGGAGTCAGGAAGACCTGAGTTCAAATCTGACCTCAGACACTTAACATATACTAGCCGTGTACAAGTTTAGCTTTGGGCAAGTCATTTAACCCCAATTGCCCTGCCCTCCAAAAAAAAAAAAAGAAAAAGAAAAAATACTGTGAGGGTAGCTAAGTGATGCAGGGAATAGAGTATCAGTTCTGGAGTCAGAAGGACCTGAGTTCAAATTCAGCCAAAGACAGTTAGTGGTTTGTGTGACCCTGGACAAGTCACTTAACCCACAATTGCCTCAAAAAAACCCCAAAAACTGTTCAGGAAAAATGTCGAACCACTTAAAAACTGGAAAAGGGTGGGGGGAAGCACAGGTGACTATAAAGAGGAAAGTAAGAGAGTCTTTGTCCTGTCTGTTGTAGGTGTGTCTAGCCAGAGTGTAGGGTAGATTGTTTTCCTCCTGGAAAGTAGTCAAATCACATGTCCTACCCAAAGATCTGGGCTGTTGATAAGGACCTTTCCAGCACAGTAGCTTGCCTAAGTAAATGCCCTGTCACACTTTAGTTCTGTATCACAAATCAAATCATCTGTGTTTGAGGGGCGAACATTCAGCTGAGTTAAGAGACCTGGATACAAACCCAGTCCTGTAGTTAAATAGCTGTAAGACCTTGGGCAAGTCACTTACCTTCTGGGCCTCCTTTCCTGATATGAAAAATGACAGAGTTTGGGAGTATTATCAGTAAGGTCCCTCCCAGCTCTGAAAATTCTGTTCTAGGGCAAGTCTGACGTTCTGTTTTCTGAGGTCCTTCCCCGCTCTGACATTTTATGTTAGAAAAGACTCCTTTCAGATCTGATAATCCAATATTCTAAAGGCCCTCCCAGATCTGACCTTCTGTGTTCTAAGCTCTTTCCTTAGTCTGACATTTTCTGTTATAAGTTCCCTTTCTGTTCTGCTGTCTTCTGTTCTAAGGTTCCTCCCAGCTCTGAGATTCAGTAAGAATGCCATTGAGGCAGCTTGCCTAGTAGAGTCTAAAATAATTCTGGACTTGGAGATGAGAGAATGGATTTCTACACGAGCCCGGTCATGACAAGAAAATCTGTTGCCAAATCTTGTCAATTCTTTTTCCCCAAATCCCCACTTCTGCAGGAAGTCTTTCTTAGCCCTTTTTAACCTTCGCACCTTCCTTTAGAGACTACCCCCAAGGTAACCTGCCTAAACCTTGTTTGTACCCAGCTGAGGGCATGTTGTCTCAGCCTAATGTCTGTGAGCTCCCCCACAGCCTTTTTGGTATCTCTAGCCCTTAGCAAAATCCCAACCACATA
This sequence comes from Pseudocheirus occidentalis, assembly GCA_028646575.1. Classification (NCBI taxonomy): domain Eukaryota; kingdom Metazoa; phylum Chordata; class Mammalia; order Diprotodontia; family Pseudocheiridae; genus Pseudocheirus; species Pseudocheirus occidentalis. The sequence continues at coordinate 27,827,532 of CM053594.1, read as the reverse complement.
CTGTTCGGTTGTGTCTGACTCTTTGTGACTCCCTTTGGGGTTTTCTCAGCAAAGATACTGGAATGATTTGCCATTTCCTTCTCCAGCAGATGAGGAAACTGAGGCAAACAATTAGGTGACTTGCCTAGGGTCACGTAGCTAGTCGGTGTCTGAGGCCAGATTTGAACCCAGAAAGTTGAGCCTTCCTGACTCTAGGCTTGGCGTTCTCTCTCTCTCTCTCTCTCTCTCTCTCTCTCTCTCTCTCTCTCTCTCTCTCTCTCTCTCTCTCTCTTTCTCACTGTGCCACTTCACTGCCCTCTACACCCAGCTGGCCTATTGCTATGGCCCTCTGATTGGTCCCCGACCTCAGGTCTCTCTCTACTTTAATTCATCCTCCACTCAGCTGCCCAAGTGTTCTTTCTCTTTTTAAAAATGTATTTATTTTAAACTTAAATACACAATAAGAAAAGAAAAAGAAACGTTATAAACTTGAATACTAAAACTTAAATATAAAATCAAAAAGAAAACAAAACATTGTCATGTGCACAGCAGAGCATAAGAGAGGACTTGATATAAACAGCAATAAATGTCTGTTTCAAGAAAGTCTACCTAACAAACACTATGGGTTGTGTTCAGAGCTGTCCAGCTTGTCTTTGCTTCCTTGTGCGCTTTCTTTTGTTCTCTGCTGTCTACTTTTTACTTTGTTTTTTTTTCTGCCTTCCTTTTCCCACTCCCCCAGAAGGCCACAAGTACACACACACACACACACACACACACACACACACACACACACACACACACGCACACACACGACACACGACACACAAGTACATGCATATGTATGTATGGGTATGTATATATGTGTATGTTTATATACTTTCTAAAATGCAGGTCTGATGTCCCTCCCCTACTCAGCACATTCCAGGGGCTTTCCCCATTATCTCAAGGATGAAAGAAAAAGTGCTCTGTTTGGCATTTGAAGCCCTTCATGACCCGACCCCTTCCTCCTTGGAGAGGATAGCCACCCATGCAGAAGTGATATGGACATCAGTGGAATGGGGACAAAGAACAGGTCCAGACAAAATATTCTGAGAACATTTGAGGAGAGTGATGGTATTTCCCCATTTTCAGCTGGTGGGGGGAGAGGGAGAGGTGGGAGGTCACTAAAGATTTTATGGAGAAGTTGGGACAGTAGCCGAGTCTTGAAGGAAGAAAAGGATTTCAGATTAATTGCCCAATTTTACAGATAGGCAATTAGGCTCCCAGTTGGATTTAACAAGTGAGGCAGTGAAATGGGTCAGTGGTTAGAGTACTGAGCCTGGAGTTCAAAGAGCTGAGTTCAAATCTGCCTTTTCAGTGGTTCTCAACCTGTGGGTCACAACCCCTTTGGGGGTCGAAAGACCCTTTCACAGGGGTCACAGGGTGTAATGGTAATCAGTTTATTGGATGCTTAGGGCTAAGTAGATTAGATACTTAGGGCAAGTATAGAAGGTAGAACTCCTCCATCGGTGAAAAGGTATGAATTTCCCTGTTGACTTGGAAGAAGGCTACTGGCTGAGACATTCCCCTGTTGACTTGGGAGAAGGCTATTGGCCAGACAGGAGGCCAGTGCTGTAGAGCCATTGAGAAAACTTTTAGAGAGACAGGCAGATTTTGGAGTTGGCTCCTCAGTGAAGGACAATTTGTGGAGACTGAAGTCAGCTGAGAGGGAGAGAGAGAGAGAGAGTTCCTTTCCCAGTATCTGAAAGCTGACTGAAGACATGAACAGGATGGGACTTTGTTCATGGCCTGGCTGATCCTTGAATTCTAGGCAAGAGAGGTCCTGAAGAGTTTGAGGTGTGCTGAACCCTGTGAACTTCAGTGTGTGCTGGGGATTGCCCTGAGGACTGGACAAGGACCTGGGAGCCGTTCATCTCTGAGGATTGGACGAGAGCCTGGCAGCTTTCAGCTCCTGAATCTAGGTGATTGTTTGACAGACTCAGGAGGGAGCTGGGACCAGGGAAGAGGATCCAGGGAATCAGAGAAACTACCCAGAGTCAAAATGAAGAAAAGGTCTCCCTTTGGACTAAACCGAGGTTTGTTGGAAATCAAGGGGTGGAAAGTTTGTGTGGTTTTCTAAGAACTTTATTTGGAAACTAAAGTTAATGGTTGCCCCATGAGTAGAAGATCAGTATATTGTGAATTGTTGATTGAATCAACTCCCTCTTAGGGAAACTAGGTGATTCCTTTTGTTAATTGATTGAATGAATCTTTAAGTGTTTCTTCTTTTGAATCATTAAGTGTTAAGCTGGTTCCCCCTTAGGGAAACCAGGTGAATTGATTGATTGAATCTTTAACTTGATTGATTGAATCTTTAAAGGTGAAGCTGGTTTCCCCCTTAGAGAAACCAGGTGATTCTTCTCTTGTTGCTTCTTACTTTCTGTAATAAGACATAATGTTGAGACTTTCCTTGTTCTAAATATTGTATATAATATTGTGAATTATTGATACTGTGAACATTGTACTGAATCTTGATTTGTAATGGAATAAACAGAGTGTTCACTAATACTGTGTAATCCGAATCTTAAAAGCTGTTCACAGTAGCATTCTTTTAGGAATCTACTGTTAATTGGCTTTATACAGGGGTCACCAGGAACTGAAACATGGCTCCTCTGTCTGTCTCCAGATGGATCTGCCCACATGCAGATATGCCCACATATGAGTATTAAAGGGTCTCAGCGTTAGGAAGGTTTAGAACCACTGCTTTAGATACTCACTAGCCATGTGACCCTGGGCAAGTCATTTAACCTCTGTCTGAGTTTCCTCCTCTGTAAAATAGGGATCTACATAGTGCTTTGAAGTTTGCAAAACACTTTATAAAAATGATTCCATCTTATCCTCACAGCCCTAAGGGGTATGTTCAACTAATACCTCAAATTTACAGATAAGGAAACTGAGACTGAGAAATGTTCAATAACTTTCCCTAAGTCTCTGTGGCTGGATTTGAACTCCAGACTCTAAGCCCTGTACACTCTATCCACTTTCCAGGCCTGGGAGATATCTTATTGGACTACATCATTATTAAGATCCTGCAATTCTGCAATTCCCTTCTTAAGTATTTGCCATGTGCCAGATACTAACAAAAAGGAAAAATCGCCCCCATCCTTAAGATGCTTATATTCAAGCAGTGGGATGTAACATGCAAATAGAGAAGTAAAGAGGTTGTCCCAAAAGTCTTACTGCAGTTCGGAACATAAAACTAAGAATTTTAGAACACCCTGTATACATAATTGGAGGAGAAAGAAGAAAGCAGTGGAAATGGAAGGTTGGGGTGGCTAGTGGGCACAGTGAATAGAGCACCAGCCCTGGAGTCCGGAGGACCTGAGTTCAAATCTGGCCTCAGAAGCTTAACACAAAAACGAGTCGTGTGACCTTAGGCAAGTCATTTAACCCCAAATACAATGCAAAAAGCAAAAAAAAAAAAGGTCATAAGAAAAGGCATAAAATCAATAGAATTCAAAGCCATTGAAGAAATAGGAGGATGAATTGCATAGAGCTTTGGCTCTTAATTCAGAGGACTTGGTTTCAGATCCCAGTTGTGTGATCTGGAGCAAGCCTCAGTTTCCTATCTCTAAAATAAGAGGGTTGGACTAGAGGATCTTTAAAGACCCTTCAGCTCTAAATCTAAGAGAGAACATAAGTTTAATTTGATAGGAATGCAGCGTGCCAGAAGAGAGTTTTGTGGAATAAGTCTGGAAGGTGTGTTAGAGTCCAGTGGGTGAGGGTCTCCCAAGCACCAGGCTAAGATATTTATAAAAGAGACCTTCAGCACCAGGCTCCTGTTCCTTTCCTGTTTCAGTTCACTGAGAGAATGAGAAAAGGGACCCTATCACCCCTCCTGGGATCAAAGGATTAATGCTTTCAATTCATCAATGAATCAGTAAGTAAGTGTCTACTACCTACTGAGCATTGGGAATAGATACAAAGATAAGACTGAAATTGGCCCTGCCTTCAGAAAGTTTAAACTCTTTTTCAAAACATGTTTTTATTGATAATTTCTTTTTATATCACCTGTCCTAGTCCTACTTAACTTCATTTTGCCTCAGTTCATAGAAGTTTTTTTATGCTTCTCTGTGTTCTTCATAGTCACTGTTTCTTACAGCTGAGTAGTATTCTGTCATATTTGTGTACCACAATTTGGTTAACCATTCTGTTTCCAGATCTTTGTTACTACAAAAAGTGCTGCTATAAATATCTTGGCACATGCATTGATATTGGCTTTTCTCTTTGTCAATGACCCAAGAGTTTTCATTCTAACCAGCTCATAGTGATGTGAAATGAAGCTTCCAACTCCTTCCTTGAACTACTTGGACAGTGGTCACAAGGACCAGGATCTAGATAATAGAAACATCTTGCCCTGCTTCCATCTCTGCTTCTCATTACTAGAACAGAGACCCACCTCTACTCCCACCCCAAGAGAAATAATCAATTTGATTTTGGAGCTGGTCTGGTATGCACACCTTAAATTTCTTTTTTTTTTTTTTTTG
>CM053594.1:27809796-27822527 GCA_028646575.1 Pseudocheirus occidentalis | reverse complement strand
ACCAGTAGAAGCACCACTGGGCACAGCAGCTCGGAACTGACCTTTTGCAGTGTAGAGATTGACTTCAACAGTGGGGTTTCCACGAGAGTCGAAGATCTCTCGTGCTTGAATCTTCATAATAGACATGTTGAGTTTCTGGTTGGGGTTCCTCCGCTGTACTCAGAGAAAAGAGGCCGAGGGATCTATCTACACCAAGAGGAAGCGTTAAATGCTTATTCAAGTCTTCTTGAACAAAATGACTAATACGAAAATGTTTTACATACTTGTGTATGTATAACCTCTATATGATTGCTTACTTCTCAGGAAGAGCAGAAGGAGAGGCAGAGAGGGACTGAATTTGAAACTCAAATTTTTAAATAAAAATGTTAAAAATTTGGAAAAAAATTCATAAAGTAAAATACAGATGATTATAAAAGAAAGCGTCTGTATATAAGCACAGTTATCAAAATATATTTTTAAAAGCCAGTTCATGAACTGCAGGTTAAGAAGCCTTGCTATAGGGCCCATGCATGTGCACTAAGACAATAGTCAGGACATACTGTCCTAGGTCAGATCTCTTTCCCCTCCTGACTCTCAGTCTGAAAACTATAATTACACAAAAAGGCTATCTGGCCAATGAATTAGTCTGGGCAATCTCTGTACCAGGAAATGAGACGGAAACATCCCTCTTTCTTCTCTTTGTGGATTCCTTTGTGGTCCTTTGGCTTACAAAGATGAGTAAAATACAATCCTAAAATACATACCTGAAAAATTGTGGTATAAAATCCTGAAGAGTTCAGCGGATTGGAGAGATAATATCTGGAAAAGGTAAGTAAGTTCAGTGTGGGTCCTTCTCCCATCAAATTTTAAGACAGGTTCTAAACCTGAGGTCTCTGAACTTTAAAAAAAAAAAAAATTATTTTTGGTTCTCTTTTTCACTTTTTTTTTTTTTGCTTTTGGGGTTAAGTGACTTGCCCAAAGTCACACAACTAATTTTTGTGTTAAATTTTGTGGTGTCTGAGGCTGGATTTGAACTCAGGTCCTCCTGACTCCAGGGCCAGTACTCTATTCACTATACCACCTAGCCACCCCTATTTTTGGTTCTCAACATTCACTTTTACAATATTTTGAGTTTTAAATTTTCTGAACTTTAAAAAAATGTTCTGATAACTGTATTTCAATTGATTTCTTTCTCAGTCTAATATATTCTATTTGTTTTATTTAAAACTATAGGCCTGAGGAGTCTTTGGATTTCATTGCTTTCAAATGGATCCATGATAAAAATAAAGGGTTTAGAAGCTTTGTTTTAGGAACTATTCTATTTATTTTTTTTTTTAAAGTTTTACTGTCTTTTTTTTTCAACACCACCACAATCATTTCCACCTTACCCTCTCATCCATTGAACCCCTCCATGTAAAAAAGAAAAAAAAATTTATGTGTAATATTTATTTTTTTAAATAAAAATTTGAATTCCAAATTTTCTCCTTCCTCTTTGCTCCTCCATCCCCCAAGATGGCAAGCAATTTGATATGGGTTATATATGTGCAATCATGTAAAACACATTTCCATACCTGTTTTGCTGTAAAAGAAATAGAACAAAAGGGAAAAGGCCTCCAGAAATAAAGTGAAAATAGTATGTCCTGATCTGTATTTCCATAGTTCTCTCTCTGGATGTGGACAGCATTTCCACCATGAGTCTTTGGACTTGTTTTGGATCATTGTACTCCTGAGGAGAACTAAGTCAATCATATTTGACCATGTAATTATCTTCTAGGTATAATCTCCTGGTTCTGCTCATTTCGCTTTGCATCAGTTCATGTAAGTCTTTCCAGGTTTAAAAAGAAAAACATCTAGTCAAAATGCACTAAAACCCTGTGACTGAGAGCATGTATGTTGTTCTACATACATGGTCCCCTATTTTTCCACTGACACAAGAGGCATGTTACCTTTTCAGTTATCTGAGATGAAAATCTTAGCATGTGCTTTTAAGTGTTTGTTGCTATTTGAGGAGTTGGGGTTCAGTGGAGAAAAGTCTGGTCACTAAAGTCTGGAAAACCAGGGTTCAAATCTTCTCCCAGATGCCATTCATGTAATGTTTAACTGAACCTTTGGCTTCTTCATTTGTAAAGTGGGGAGCATGTACTACATGGCTTTTCCAGCTCTAAATATCCATTCCTATAAACTGTGTGGCCACAAGTTAGTGACTGAACCTCTTGGTACCTTGGCAACTTCTTAGGGGTCAATGTATTGTGTTCTCTGAATGAAATGACGTCTTGATCAGAAAATCATTTACATTATTGAAGTTTTTGTATATATTTTTCTCTTGGTGGGACTGTGGAAAGAACACTGACTTTGGAATAAAAAGAGATTGGTTCAAATTCCACCCCCTCACACTTCCTTCTGGTGCTGCCTGTCGCAAACCTGACACTCCATCTCTTGGCTCTGGGCATTCTCTCTGGCTCTCCCCCCATGCTGGCACCACTGTCCCTCCTCCGCTGCTACTGGCTTACTTAAGTCCCAATCAAAATCCCACAGTCTACAGGAAGCCTTCCCCAACCCCTCTTCATTTCAGGGCCTTCCCTCTGTTAATTATTTCCTATTTATCCTCTAACAGCTTGCTTCATATATATTTGTTTGCATGTGGTCTCTCCTATTATATTGTTGACATCTTTTATTTTTACATCAGCTTTAGCTATGACTATATTCCTCTTCCTCCCCTTCCCAGCAAGCAATCACTTATAACCAAGATTTAACAAAGATTTTAAAAAGGTCTTTCAGCAAAACCAAGAAAACACATCAACCTTCCCCGGGTTAGAATGAGAGTTCATTAAGAAGGGAGACTATCTTGATTTTTCTGTTTGTATTAGCATGGTTTAACACAATGCTTTGCACATACTAACTTCTTAATAAATGCTTTTCCATTCCATTCCATAAATTGAATATGTGCTATACATCTTCCACCTCCATGTAGTCACTTTTTCTCCTGTTCCATTGTAAACTCCTTGAGGGCAGGGGCTGTCTTTTGTCTCTTTTTTGTATCCCCAGCACTTAGTAGGTGCTTAAAAGATGTTGGTTGACTGATTGCATGCAAGTCACTTGACCTCCTTTTACATCTGCATTTAAGGGAGGGGATAAGTCACTGAAGGCTTAGTCTTGGGAGAAGATGGTTATTTGGTGAATCTTCTGCCTGGGCATGTGTGGTGGGAGTCCCTGATCTGACCATAGTTTGGTTGCTAAACCCAAACTGAGCATGCATGTAAAAGTCTCCTACAGGGAGCAGCTCAGTCTCTTTACTCAGTGGCTAGATTTGAGTGAGAAAGCTGTAAGTGCTGTAAGCCTCCAGGTGGGGAGATAGACATCAGATTGCCTGCCTCATCAGGGACAACATGGCTCTGTTGTTACTTTGTTGTCATCAGGGACAACAGTGGCTGTTGTTACTTTGTTGTGTCTGTTCTTTCCTGACTTAGATGAAAAGCACTGGAGACAGAGCCTTGTGAACTTACAGAAGGGTGGGATGGCACCAGGGGTCCGGTAATTGAAAACCATGCCAGAGTTTGCTGGCAGTAGTGTCTGGGGAGGAATACCCTGTCTGACGCAGGGTAGCAGTAGACAGATGGCAGCCCAAAGGGATTTATTAGACCATTAAAATGAAACATCTGGAAGTGAATGTGGTAAGAAAGATACTTTGTGGCCACTACTTTGAGTTTGAACCCACTCTCCCCAGAGACTGAAGTAATATAGAGGAGTAGTGGTAGTGCTGGCAGAATGTTTCATATTTCTGTTCTTGCTACATCTTAGTAAATATCCCTTTGTTGAAGGCAATCAATATCAACTGACTGATTAAATGATCAATCATTTTAAAGATTAATTAAATTATCAATGAATATTAATTAATTAAATGATACTAGGGTTCTAATCACTCAGTGTTAGAAGAGAGAACCTGTGACTGGTGGTTGATATTACTGGAATTCAAGCTTGAGCCCACAGATTCTCAAGGGAATCACTGGAATTCTGAAAGTGACATGTTGCTACCCTTACTCTGTAGACAACTCTCATCAGTGCCAAGCAAGAGTTGATATCAGTACCCACAGAGTTTGTCAGGTAATATATAAAATACGTGCATTGAACTAGCTGGCCTAGGAGGTCCCTTCCTTCTATCCAGTGGTATGCTGAAGCTCCTGAGAGCAGTTATGAGCAATTACAGAATGCTTAGAAATCAGGAAATGCTACAAATGAGTACTTGATTTATTGTTTTGTTGACTGTCTCTAGACCTAAGAAAGCAAAGGAGAAAATGTTATAAAGCAGATTAAACTTGAAAGTGTGTCAACCATACAAAATTTCCCTCTCCCCCATAGAGTCAGATGTTAAACATTTACCAGCATACTGCTGCTTCTATATATAAATATATGATCTGTATTTCTCTGTTTCTTTCATCAGATTATAACATTTCAAATTGGAAGGAAATTTTAAGACCCTTTAGTTCAGCACCTATATTTTACAGATACTCACACTGAGACTCCATCTTAGATATAGAATGACTTGTCCAAGGTCACAAAGCTTCTAACTAAAAGAGCCAGAATTCTAACCCAGTTCTCTTTGCCTTTCTCCAGGTACTTTTCAAAACATGCGAGGGGTGGATTGATGGCACCTGAGACCCCTTTCTAACTCTTGATCTATGACCCCAAGTTCCTATTATTGCCTAGATTTCTGAGCACAAGGTTGGGCACGTTGTACGGTCTTCATAAATATAAGGTTGAGTGAATGGGGCCACACACATTCCTGCTTCAGGCTGTTTTTCTGGGTGAGTGAGCAGAAGGTGTTAGTGTGGAAGTTATTATTATTGTGATTACAGTATTTTTTCCCCTAACACACCTTGTATTCCCCAAGAGCTTATAAGCCTTACTACAGTGCCTGTTTCATAAGCTAAATTAGAGCTTTCAGCAAAATTAAAATAACTGACTTCCATGGTCCCTTCAAAAGCTGCTTTTCTACCCAGCTTCCCTTTCTGTACCTATTAGTTCACTCTCCCTTCTAGCAACTGCCCACACAGCCCAACTGAGGCTGGATCAGAAAATTTAGAGGTGAGGGAAATTCAGGGAACATTTACTAATTGTATGTGCCAGGCACTGTGCTGAACAATGAGGACAGAGACACAAAAAGAGGTAGTTCCTGCCCTGGAGGAGCTGATAATCTACTGGGGTAGGGAAAGTTAAGAGAATCTTCAGAAAAGATGCTTTACTCCATCTTCCATCAGTCCCTTTGTTCCAGTCCCTAAGACTGGAAAGTTCTTCCATCTCACCTTCCCTTTGAGTATTCCTGATGAGCTCCAGGACCTTCTTCTGCAAGAAATCCTTCCTGATTCCTCTGTGTGTGTGTGAACATGCATATATATGTATGTGTGTATATACATATAAACATGTATGAATGTAGAAATGCACGCATACACACATGTATTTGTGTGTAGCGATAGAGAAATAATGCATTTGTGCACATACGCACCCATATATGTATATGTGTGCATACCTAAACATGTCTGTGTATATGTATAAGGTACATTCCCATATGTGTATATGCAAACACATATGTATATGTGTGTACTTATATGCACATAGATAAACATGCACACATGTGTGTATATACATGTATGCCTATATGTATGTGTGTATATACATACTACCTCTGCCAGTAAAATGGAAACCCCTTGAAGGCAGGAACTATTTAATTTTTCTCTTTTGTATCCCTTTATCTTGTTGTATGCCCAGCACAGTGCCTGGCATACAGTAAGCATTTAATAAATGCTTATTGATGAATTGATCAGGTGGTTGAGTAAATACAAAGATAGAAATTATACAAAGTAATTCCAAGAAACTGGAAGCTCTAAAAGCTGGTGGGATCTGGTAGGTAATAAACAGTAACTAAGCAGCTCTCCTGTGGTAGGCACTGTGCTACCAAAGAAAGGCAAAAGCTCCCAAGCTGACCAGGGCAGGCTGGTACTAGAGCTTCTCATTGTTGAGTTGTTCAGTTGTGTGTGACTCTTCATGACTCCATGGGGGATTTTCTTGGCAAAGATACTGGAGTGGTTTGATATTCCCTTCTCCAGCTCATTTTACAGATGAGGAAACTGAGGCAAATAAGGTTAAGTGACTTAGTCAGGGTCACACAGCTAGTAAGTGTCTGAGGTCATATTTGAACTCAGGTCTCCTGGACTCTAGACCCAATACTCTATCTACTGTGTTACCTAGCTAGTTTGCCCCTGCGATGGGGGCTGGGGATTCTACAAAGTGGATATGAGAAAGGAAAGCATTCCAGGTGGGAGGGATGTTCAAAGGCATGGAGAGAGGCTATGGAATTCCACTGATGTTAGCAGGATCAGCTGACCATAACAGGGTGCATGAAGGGGGGTGATTTGAAATAAGATTGGAAAGGCAGGGGCCGGGCATGAGCGGGAATGAGAACAGTCAGACCCTGAAATCCAAGGCAGCCTGGTGCTTTGGGAAAGTCACTGGACTGGAGGCAGAGGACCTTCATTCAAATCTACCTAAGTGGGCATTACTTGCCTTCTCAGTTTCTTTAATTGTAAGAAGACTTGGACTAAACTCACCGATCCTTCAACAAGCATTTATTAAATGACAGCTTTGCTTGAGGCACCATGTTGGTGCTGGGATACAGAAGCACTTCCTGCCCTCAATGAGTTCTCTTTCTATGGGGAAGACCAAGTACACAGATATGGATATATACCAAACCAAAGTAAGGCAACCAGATGGGCAAAAGCATTAGTGGCTGGGGAACCAGCAAAGGCCTCGAGCCTTTGTCACTTGAGCTGAGTTTTGAAGGAAACCAGAGATTCCAAGAGGCCGAGGGGGGAGGGAATTTATCCCAGGCAGGGGGAAGAGTCAGTGCAAAGTCTTCAGATAGGAGATGGAGTATGGAGTGGGAAATCCTGTAAAGTCCCTTCCAGCTTAAATCTATGGATGGATGGATGGATGGATGGATGGATAGATAGATGATGGATGGATGGATGGATGGATGGATGGATGGATGGAAAAACATTTATTAAGTACAGACCATGCATGTCCTAAGCATGATGGATCCAGGGACTTTTAATCTGGCACATTTTCTCCCACTATTTCACTAGGGGTGGGGGTGGAGGTGTCTGGTGAGGGTAAGGAGAATTGACCAGAAGGATTTCAAAGGGTAGTTCTCAGTCCCCTCCTCCGCCCCTTCCTACCCCCTCCCGGAGTCTGAAATTCCTCCAGCGGAGCCACAAAGCCTTTCATTTCCCAATTAGAGATAAAGCTTAAAATGCAAATAGCCCAGAGAGAGCTAATCCATCAATCAACAAATATTTACTGAATGCCTTCCCTTTGAGAACCCCCAGGCCCCATCCACCCCCAGTTACAAAGAAGAGTAAGATTCTCAGTGGGACTTTGTTTGGGTAAGAAGTTTGAATACAACACACATCTATTAAGCCTCCCCAGGGCAAGGTACTGTCACTCTCTCTCCCTCTCAGGTCCTCAGATTCCACCAGGACAAAAAGAGGGTCACAGAATCCCAGAGCTGAAAGGAACGCAGAGCCCCCACAGTACCCATCCTGTCAGAACCAGAGGCCCTTGTCCAATGCCCCCAACGAATGGGGCTTTTGTCTCCCCCTTCTTTGAAAGCATGCTCCTGGAGGGCAGGAACTATCTGTATCCTGTAACTGAATCTCCAGATTTTTAGCACACGGCCTGACACAGAGTCAGAAAGCATTTATAAGCCTTGTGCTAGGTACTAGGGGTGCAAAGAAGGGGTTTAGGTTCTATTGGATGACAGCGGAATGACTAGATCCATACAAGCTGTAAGTGAAGGTGGCATCTGGGACAGCAGACACTGGGAGGGCTGCGTATGGTTTAAGCTCTTGCTTTCGTGCACTTATTGCAGTGGTCATCAGGCATGGACGGGAAGCCCCACTGCCCCCCAAGCTGCCCCTTCCCCTTGGGACAAGTCTCAGGATTAGGAAGCTTTTCCTTATAGAGCCACAATTTTCTTCTGGGTCACTCATTCCCACTGGCCCTAGTTCTGCCCTTGGGGGTGAAACCTAAGAAGTCTATCCTCCTTTCTCTAGGCCTAAAAGGTCTAAATCTTAATGGACACATAACAAGGAGGTTCCTGAATCTTTTTTTAATATTGTGAAAACTGTATTTCATGAAAAATTTTTATAACCCTATGTGTTTTATTTGATGCATTTGAGAACATAACATAAAGTAAGATTTATGCAGCTCTTACTACATGCTAGGCACTGTGTGTGCGGAGTGACCGACAATTGCTATGACATGGCGATTTAACCCCGGGAGATAGCTGCTATATTACTCCCCTTTTACAGATGAGGACATTGAGGCACAGAGGTAAAGTGACTTGCCCAGGGTCACACAGCTAGTAAACATCTGAGACTGGATCTGAACTTCCTACCTTCAGACCAAACAATCTGTCCACTGGGTTACCTAGCATGATTTTGATAAGGGGTCCATTGCATAGAAAAGTTAGAAGCCCTTGAAATCAATAGTTCAAATAAATACTTGAAGAAGGTCTAGGCCAGGGGTGGGGAACCTGTAGCCCAGAGACCACAAGCGGCCCTCTAGGTCCTCAAGCATGGCCCTCTGACTTCAAACTTTGACAGGTTGAATTTGAGAACCTAGAAAGGCATATGTGGCTTTGAGGAACTAGGACCTGGGGACACAAGGATAGGGGCACAAGTAAAGGTGACCAGCCCTCAAGGACCTTACATTCTATGTGAGAAAATAAAATAAATCAGTACATAGGTTCATATCTAGCTGTCTATCTGTCTGTCTGTCTATACACACACACACACACACACACACACACACACACACACACAGAGTGAAAGAAGTAAGAATTTTTGAGGGGAAAAGAAACTAGGCCTGGTTGGGTAAGAAGAGGCTCATCCAGGGGATGGCATTTAAACTGACCTTTGAAGGACCCTAGGGTTTCTGATGGGGGAGTAAGGAGGAAGTGCAGTCCAGGCACAGAGGACAGACTGAGCCAAGGCCTGAACAGGAAAGTTAGATTTTGTTGGAGAGAGGTCAGAGTGACTGGACCTAAGAGTAAATGAAGGGTTGTAATATATAATAGCCCCAGGAAAGGCATATGGAAGCCAGGTGGTGAAGGGCCATAAAAGACAGAGAGACAAGTTGGTATTTTATCCTAGAGGCAATAGGCCTGCTCTGAGATACCTAAGGTTCCTTTGGGACATTCTAGATTTAAAAGACTGTCCTTCCTGGAAGAAACTTACAGTCTAGTCAGAGAGGGGTGATGATAAACAGTTAACTTCTGGCAGTGACGTTTTTAGAGGCCCATGCCTCTGAAAGGCCAGGAAGAGAGGCTGCCTCTGAGGGGAAGAAGGCTTGAAGAGAAACAAAAAGTCCAATTTCACAATTTTGACCTGGGCTAGGAAGTTAACCAGCCAGCTTTTCTTTGTACCTACTTGCCCTGTATTCTTCCACTTCACCTAGCTATCTCTTAAAATGCGACTATCCCGTTTTTGGAGATGCATTTTTCTTTTTCTTTTTGGTGGGCCGTTGGGGTTAAGTGACTTGCCCAAGGTCACACAGCTAATTTTTGTGTTAAGTGTCTGAGGCTGGATTTGAACTCAGGTCTTCCTGACTTCAGGGCCTGTGCTCTATTGGAGATGCATTTTTGTGGGTGGTGGGTTTTTGCTGTAGTGCTGGAACTGAGAGCCTGGATGGAACAATAGATTGAAAATGCTAGACTGGGAGCCACACAGTACTAGGATCAATCAGATTTGCAAGCACTTACTAGCTATGGTCACACTGCATTTCAGGCTCTCATTTGTGAAATGCACATAAGAATGCCAGTAGCACCCACCTTGACAAATTGTTAGGAGGCCCAAATGAGGGGAAAGAGTATGTAGGAAAGAAGATTTAAATTTTATCTCTGCCCCTTACTACTTATGTGACCACAGTCATTTTCTCTCTGGGCCTCAGTTTCCTCATCTGTAAAATGAAGGGGCTAGACTAGACAGCTTTGAATCTACCGTCCCATTGTATTTCCAACACCAGCCCCCCCCCCCCCATCTATTCCTTCATACCTTTGTCAGGACATCTGGGTAGTTACATTAATTAGGGTAGAGGTGTGGAACAGTCTTCCTACATTACAATATAATAAAGTGGACCTTCTATGTCTTCAGTTCTCATGAGGACAGTGAGCCTGAAGCACTGGACCCCAATCCTGGGGGAACTTGGCAGATCTTGGTAAAGTGTTATCCTCACCAAGCCTCAGTTACTTCAGGTAAAACACAGATAATACCTGCTCTGACTTCTCTTACTAGGTTGCCCAGAGAATTGAAGGGAAACTAGTATCTCTTTTCTAGTTTATAAATGTAAGGAATCTTGATTAATGGTCAAAGGATATGGACCAGGCAGTTTTCTCATAAAGAAATCAGAACAATTTATAGTTATATAAAAAATGCTCTAAATCATTATTGATTAGAGAAATGCACATTAAAACAGTTTTGAGATATCATCTTACACCTATAAGATTGGCTAAAATGATAGAAGGGGGAAAGGACAAATATTGGAGGCGATAAGGAAAAATTGAGACACTAATTCAATGTTGCAGGAGTTGTGAGCTGATCCGACTCTTTTGGAGAGTTATGGGGAATTATGTCCAAAGAGTTATACCCTTTATATACCCTTTGACCCAGCAATTACCACTATTAGGTCTGTTTCCCAAAGTGATCAATCAGGGAAGAAGGAAAAGAACCTACGTGTTCTAAAATATTTATAGCAGCTCTCTTTGTGATGGTAAAGACATGCAGGGATGCCTGTCAGTTGGGGAACGGCTGAACAAGTTGTAGTGTATGATTGGGATGGAATACTACTGTGCTGTAAGAAATGATGAGCTGGTTGGTTTTAGAAAAACATGGAAAGACATGAAATAATGAAGAGCAAAAAGATCAGAACCAAGAGAATGTTACATATAGTAACAGCCATATTGTTTTAAGAACACCTTTGAGCAACTGACTCATTTTGAGTGTTATAAATAATCAGGTCAACTACAAAGGTCCTATGAAGGACCTTTCTCCAGGAACCTGGGCCAAGACACACTATAGGAAGCTAGTGTCACTGAACTATGCCTCTGCTGCTGTTTGTCCTTTGTTCTCGAAGAGGACCATGACATCAGGGAGGTGATGCCATGACATGTAAGTGGACTGGACTGAAGTGAGGGAGGGCTGTGCAAAGTCACCCGTTTCACTCTCTCCTCCAGAGCCATCTGGATCCATTGGCCAGATACACATCAGGAAGACTAGAGATGGCCCATGATGCAACGGGTGATCTTGGCCTTTTAAAGCTAAGGTCTTTAGCAGGTCTCAGACTGAAGCAAAGCCCATTCAGTGATTAAGACTAGGTAATAAAATGAGGCAAAGAATGGCCTCTTCAACCCAGTCCAAAAAGAATCAATTTGTCTCTAGAGAAAGAATTGATAAACAGAAGTATGTATAGTATGGTTCTACATTTATATATCTATGTATGTATATATGTAAATATACACACATATACATATATACACACATACATGTATAATATACACACACACACACACACACACACATATATATATAAATGTTAGTCATCTCTAAGATGAGGGAGGGAGGGAAAAATATAGAAATGCATCGCAGAAGATAAAAATGTAAAAATTTAGAAGGAAGAAAAGAAAGCAGAGTAGCTTTGAAAATGATGTGTGGTATTTATTATAGAATTTTTCCAAAAAAATAAATAATGTGAAATGTAAATGAAAGGTTTTATAGTGAATACTCTTTTAATGTTGCGCGGCGTACATGGAAAAGTTCTCTTTTTTCATCTTTAGATATTTAAGTTCAAAATGAATAGAAAAGGAAAGAAACCCCCAAAAACAGATGTGAGGGATCATTGCTTTCCTCTATAGCAAAGCTAAAAGGACAGTTTCCCAGTCTTCCAGCTCCAAATTAGTGATCCTTCCTTTGTTCACTGTCTATTATTCATTCATCCCACACATATTTATTACAGGGAATTCGAGGTTAAAGAGAAGACTATTACCACCCCCTACTCATCTTCTTGCTCAGCCCCCCAC
The DNA here is from genome assembly GCA_028646575.1 of Pseudocheirus occidentalis. Lineage (NCBI taxonomy): Eukaryota > Metazoa > Chordata > Mammalia > Diprotodontia > Pseudocheiridae > Pseudocheirus > Pseudocheirus occidentalis. The sequence continues at coordinate 27,810,421 of CM053594.1, read as the reverse complement.
CCCTTTACCTTTCTAGAACTTCCTTCATAGGTCAAGGGTACCACAGTCCTTCCAGTCCCCAAGGTTCCCAACCTGTCCTTCCAAGGTATTGTCCTTGACTCCTTAATCTTTCTTCCCCCGCCTCCCTCCCCCACCATATCCAATCTATTACCAAGGCCTGTGGGTTCCACCTTTCTAACATCTCTCTTTCCCTTGTGCCCTCTCTGTCCTTCCTGGGGCAGAGCCTCATCACCTCCCCCCTGGATAACTGCAATAGGCTGCTGTGGGTCTGCCTGCCTCAGGTCTCTTTCCACTTCAGTCCATCTGTTACTCAGCTGTCAAACTGAATTTCCTAATTCAGGTCTGACCATGTTACACACCCCCTCCCCCCAATTTAATAAACTCCAGTGGCTTGCTATCACCTGGATCGAATATAAAAATCCCCTGTTTGGTTTTCGAAACCCTTCATAACCCGCCTGGCTCTCTGCGGTCTTCTTACACCATGTTCTCCCCCTAACTCCATAATTCAGTGACGCTAGCTTCCTATAGTGTGTCTTGGCCCAGGTTCCTGGAGAAAGACTCACTATTTCTGTGCTTTGGACATTTTCACACGGTTTCCCCCATACATGGGCGTCTCTCCCTCTTC
>CM053594.1:27748362-27809696 GCA_028646575.1 Pseudocheirus occidentalis | reverse complement strand
CTCTCTCCTTTCTCTCTCTTTCTCCCTATCCTCTCTCTCTCTCTCTCTTTCTCTCTCTCTCTCTTTCTCTCTCTCTCTCTCCTCTCTCTTTCTCCCTCTCCTCTGTCTCTCTTCTCTCTCCCTCTGCTTTCTCTCTCTTTCTCCCTATCCTCTCTCTCTCTCTCTCTCTCTCTCTCTCTCTCTCTCTCTCTCTCTCTCTCTCTCTCTCTCTTGTCTCTCCCTCTCTCTCTTGTCTCTCCCTCTCTCTCCTTACCTCTGCCTCCAGGTTTGAAGTCTTTCCTCGTCCCACCTTGGAGTTAGCACCTTCCCTCTAGTGATCACCTCCATTTATATCCTGTCCATGTCTAGTTTGTACGTAATTGTTTCCCTGTCGTCTCCTCATTCGACTGTGATCTCCTTGAGAGCAGGGTTTGTCTTTTGTCTTTCTTTGTATCTTAGCACAGGGCCTGGCACGTCTTGGATACTTAATAAATACTTGTTGATTTAGCAACCTTAGAGTCAGAAGGAGGTCAAGTTGGGATAATTGCTGTAGGAGTATTTGAGGGGGGGAGAGGCAGGTACAGGTGGGGGGAGTGGGACTGCTGGCTGCTTCAACTCTGCAAAAAGCAAGAGGGTTCGTTTTTCAGACCTTAGAGATCACTTACTCCTGTCCTCTTATTTAAGAAAAAAAAAAGGAAATTGGGGATCTGAGAAGACAAGTGAAGGACTGAATGTCACCCTAAGTTAGTGGGACACTAAGCTCTTGGACTCAAGTCTTGAGACCATAGTTGGAGACTTGAACCCTAGGTCAATTTTTTTTTCCCTCTCAGAACATTCAGGTAATCAATAGTAATAACAGTAAAAATAGCTCATTGTTATGCCGTGCTTTAAAGGTTTACAAAGCTCTTTATATATATTATCTTATTTGTAGTCCCTGGGAAGAAGGGGTTGCATTTACGGATGAGGCTGAAAGCCGCTGGATGACCTGACCATGTCAGTGGCAGGATTCAAACTCAAGTCTTTCTGATTCCCTAGCTATGCTACCGGGCTAACTCTAACTTAAAGTATTTGTTAACATACAATGTACTGAACTAGACCAGAGGATACAAAGAAAAATGAAGCCCTCCTTACCCTCATAGAACATGCATTCTAGGGGCCACTGGAGTCAGGAGGACCTGAGTTTAAATCTGGCCTCAGACACTTAACACTTACTAGCTGTGTGACTTTGGGCAAGTCACTTAACCCAAATTGCCCTGCCCTTCCACCTCCAAAAAGCAAAAAAAAAAAAAAAAAAAGTGGAAAGACCCTTCAGCTCTGGACTTCTCACACTGGAAGTACTCCTTACCCCTGTGGTCCTTCCCTCTGATTTTCTGGTTCCTTCCCAAACTTCCATTTTTAAGGAGAACCACCAAGCCCCCCGTTCCTCTCTCGGCTGCACTCCTGACTCTCCTTTACCTTCTTCACTCCTTAGATACCTTTATCTCCCTGCTATTTCCCCTCCCCTACTTCTTTTTAGCTTCTTTTTATGTATCCTCTTCCCTGAATTAGAATGTAAGCTTGCTGTGGGCAAAGATTGGCTTTCACCTCTCAGTTCCCAGCTCTTTTTCTGTGTCTGGTACCTACTGAAAGCTTGTTGACTTGATGAGTTCATTCACTGTAGTTGTTTAGTGGGTTAGTCGTGTCTGACTCTTCCTGATCTGGTTTGGGGTTTTCTTGGCAGAGATACTGGAGTGGTTTTGTCATTCCCTTTTCCAGCTCATTTTACAAGGAATAAAACTGAGGCCGCCAAAGGGAAGGAGACTCGCCCACGGTCCCCCAACTAGAAAGAATTAGAGGCAGGGTTCAAACTGAAGCCTTTAGATTCCAGAACTGGGTCTTAGAGGTGGAAGGTCAAAGTATCCTAACTCTGGAAAGGAAAAGAGTTTAGGGGCGATAAGACCCAGCCCCTCTTTTGAAATATGAGGAAAATGAGACTTAGAGGAGTAAAGTGACTTGCCCAGGAACCTACCTACTGTCTCAGGATTAGAACTCAAATCTTGCTGACTTGGAGCCCAGCACACTATCTCCTAAGCTCCCCCCTCATTTTAGGGATAAAGAACCTGAGGGAAGTTGGGTAGCTTGTCTAAGGTCACACAGGTGACCAAGTCAAGATTGTTTTGTTTGATTGTTTGTTTGAATTTATTTTTTAATTTTAATTTAATTTAATTTTTTTTTTTAACCAAGTTAAGACTGGAACCCACGTCCTGGGACCTACCCACTGCCACCATGCTGGCTCAAACAGCTTGCTTTTCTGAGATCAGACTGTAGCTCCTATCTCTCCAAAGGATACCAAGTACCAATCTTCTTTCTTCATTAATTCCTTCTTTGTCAGGGTCAACTGTTCCTGTGTTCTAAGGCCTTTTAGGAGATAAGACAAGGCCCCTGGAGCTTACAGTCTATCTAACAGGGGGATATGATTCACCGTCAGATAGCCATAATACATAATACATGATAAATCAGAATTGCAAAATTAAATGATGGGGGAAAATCAAGCAAATGAATTGTCAGAACCCAAACCAAATTAAGGGATGGGGTGCTGGCCTTGGAGTCAGGAATGCCTTGGTTTCTGATCCTGTTTCCGACTTTAATGGTATGATTTCTGTGCAAATCATTTAACTCCTCTCAACATCAGCTGCTTCATCTCTAAAATGAAGGGGTTGGACTATGTGTTTGACATCCAGTTAAAAATCTACAATCCTTGGCTTTAACAAATATTTATTGTTCTAAATTTTTTTCCCGGTGTTCACCTGGAGGCGTTGTTCCAGGTCAGTCATGTCTGACTGACTTGGTGACCCGATTTGAGGTTTTCTTGGCAGAGATATTGGAGTGGTCTTGCCATTTCCTTCTCCAATTCATTTTCCAGATGAGGAAACTGAGGCAAACAGGATTAAGGGACTTGCCCAGGGTCACACAACTAGTAAGTGTCTGAGGCTGGATTTGAACTGAGGTCTCCCTGACTCCAGGTCCTTTGATCTATTTGTTGCACCTCCTAGCTGTCCCAAATATTTATTGCTATAAATCTTCTTGATCTCAGGGGTTACTTCTCCAGTTCAGGAGTTCAAGTCTTGTCATCTCCCTCCCTGCCCCTTGACAATTGTAATGAAAGCAATACAGCCTGGTCCAGTGAGAAAGGCACTGATTCCAACCCTAATTCTACCACTGTGGGACCCAGTCCAAGGTCCTTAAACTTCCTTGTGACTCAGTTTCCTCATTTTTAATGGACTAGATGGTCCCTTTGGGGTTCTGATCTCTCACTTCCTAGTCAGTCTGCCTGTCTTGACTCTCCTCTTTTCCCATTTATCTTCCAGACAGCTGCCAAGATCATTCCCTGCCTGGCATCTGAGGACTCCACCCCCATTCTGGCTCCCATCTATCTTTCCAGCCTTGTTTTACTGCTCCCTTTCATGCACTCCATGTTCCAGCCAAACTGCCTGTTCTCTGAACTTGACATTCCATCTCCCCCCTCCGTGCCTTTCGCATGGGATGCCATCTGGTGTGGTGGCTGGGATCAACTCCTGTGTCTTCTCTGCTTTCTTCAAGGCCCCCACGCCAACTTCAGCGACCACAGGAGCCACCGTTGTCCACCCATTACTTGGTAATTTATTTACTATACATATTGGCTTACATCTATGCTTACATCTCATTTCCCTAACACAGGGCAAACCCCCTGAGGATAAGTACTGTTTTATTATTTTTGTATGTTTGTATTCTTGGCACCCATCAGCTGGAGGAGCAAGGTGGAAAGAGTACTGTACCTGGAGCCAGGAGAATCTGGTTTAAATCTGGTCTTTGACCCACCATGAACCTATCTCTGTATCTTGTATCTCTCCAATGGAATGGAATCTCCTTGAAGGCAGGGATGGTGTTACTGGCTCTGCAGCCTCAGTCTCCAACACAGGGTAGGAGTTGAGGCCCGATGGCTGGCTCACGATCACAGATCACATGGATGGCAGAATTGGGATCTGGACCACCACCCTCTGACTGCAAACCCAGACTTCTCCTGTCTCCATCCAAGTCCAAGTTGTTCACTAGGATACTGCACAGACTCTCAATGCTTTGAGATTCTTTGATTTTAGTCATCAAAGGGGAATCTGTCCTCTAATGTAGAGCCCAATTCCCTCTTTGCCTCTGTGAACAGGTCTTGGCTTACTAAATTCATCAGCTGGTGGCCAGTTTTCTGGATCCAAGCCTCTTTGAATTAGATCATGCCGAAAAAAGATACAAGCTAGCCTGGGGCCTCTAATAGAACCCTTTCTAGTTTGAGTGGGACCTGCCAGAGATTGAGTGTAATTCTGGAGAATCTCCAGTCCATCTGTCCACCCACCAATCAACATTTACTGTTAATAACAGCAACTATTTCTAGAGCACATTAAGGTTTGCAAAGTACAATTATTAACTCACTGTTATCATCCCTGACTTAGCGAGGAAGAGACTAAGCCAAATACAGATGAAGTGACTTGCCCAGGGTCACACAGCCAGCAAATTTCTGAGGCCAGATTTCAACCTTGGTCTTTCTGACTCCAAGTCTAGCACTCAGATGGTTGGGAATATAAAGATGGGAAAAGAAAAAAGAAACAGTCCTTGTCCTCAGGGAGTTTACTTTCTATTATGGAAATGACATGCAATCATTTAAGAAATCATATGTAAATATATAAACACAGTCTGTATATAGATGCAAAATATATACAGACTTAATTACCAGGTAATGGAGGGAGGAAGGCATGTAGAGCCTAGTGGGCTAGATGGAGGAGGTGGGGCTTAAGCTGAGCTCTGAAGGGGGCTGAGGATGCCATGGAGGATCTAGTGCATTCCAGGCTCTCAGGCTAGTCTGGATGGAAGACCAAAAGGCAAGGAATGCATGATCATGTGTGAGGGGCAGAAAGCAGGCCTGCTGGGCCAGATAGTAAAGGATGATTAGACTTCAGGGGGCTTCAGTGATAGAACATAAATGTCTCCATTTTGGGGTTTGTCCATTTCTGATAGGAAGCAGATAATGTCTAGGGGCTGCTGCCCCTGGGCCTGAACAAAATGCTTCTCTAGTTAATTGAATTAGAGAGTAAGGGATTCAAAATGAAACAAAAAGAAGTAAAGTATCTGTACCTACTGTGCACAGGGCTCCTGCTTCTTTAGAAAAATCTCTCTAGATGTCTTCCCTTATCCCACTTCATTTAATAGAATTTTTTTCCCTTTCTAAACAAGGAAGCAGATAGGTGCTCTAGGACTTGGGAGACTCCAGGAGTTTTTTTTTTTTTTTGAGGGGGAAAGCAGGGTAATGGGGGTTAAGTGTCTGAGGCCCAATTTGAACTCAGTTCCTTCTGACTTAGGGGGCAGCTGCTCTATTCACCGGTCGCCTTGTTGCCCCCAAGAGTTGGGTTTGAATCCTGTCTTACTCATTAGTTTGCTAGCTTTGCTACCCTAAGCAAGCAGATTAATTTCAGTTCAATTTAACTCAATGAACTGGTAGAAAGTGCCTACTATGTGCCAAGCTCTGGAGAGAGAAAATGAGGCAAAAGCCAGTCCCTGCCCTCAGAGAGCTTACAATTTAGTGGGAGACACAACATGCAAATATACACAAAACACGAAATACACAGAATAAATAGGAAATAATTAACAGAAAGAATTAAGAGGAATTGGGAAAGGTTTCCTGTGCAAGGCGGAATTTTAGTTGGCAGTTAAAGGAAGCCAGGGGGTCAGTAATTAATTTTGTTGTATGTAAACTGGGGCTAGCGCCCTACTGGGTGGCTGTCACGATCACACGGCATAAGATATTAGCTATACAATTATCAGCTCTTATTAATTTTATTTGTACGTTTCAAGACCCTCCTCTCCTATGCACTTTCCGATCGATCGGCTGGGGTCTCAGCTATTCTCAGAACGAGGCGCTGCATCTCTTGGCTCAGCCGTTTTTCCTGTCAGTTCCCCAGTACTCTCTCCTCTTCTTTTCCTCAGTCTGGCATCCTTCAAGTTCCAGCTCCAATTCCAGGTTCTACCAGGAGCCTTTTCCGATCTCCTTAATTCTGGTGGCTTCCCTGGGGATGATCTCCAATTGAGCCTGTATTTGTACATAGCTTATGCCTGTCCCTTTAGACTTCGAGCTCATTGAAAACAGGGATCTTTCTATACTCACTTAGTGAGTACTTAATAAATGTTCAATGACTTGTGTGCCAGGCACTTTGGTGGGTTCAGGGGATGTAAAGAAAAAACAAAACCCCATCGAACGAGCCCCTAGCCCTCAAGGACCTTCCATTTTTTTTTTAGAAGGGACAATGGGTACATGTATAAGATACTTTTTGATCAAGAGGCTCACGGAAGGACTCCAGCAAAAGGCGGCGCGTGGGCCAAGTCTCAAGGAAGCTGGGGAGTCTAAAAACCGGGGAGCAGGCATGAGGGACAGACCGAGCAAAGGTTGGGAGACTAGGGATGAGATATCCTGGGACAGATGTAAGGGGGCGGGGATGGATGCAGCCGGGAAGGGGAGGCTCCTGGTCTGGGGTGGGGGTGCTCCCTCCAGTAGTCTGCCCCTCCCTCCCCGCCGTCCCTCCACTCCCACCTCGGCTGCAGCAACCCAGGGGCCAACAGAACCCTCAGAAGTCCCCGCAGCCCTCGGCGGCGGCGCAGGCGTGCTGTCTGCTGCACACTCGTGACCCGACCACCAAACCCAGCAATGGGAAGCCAGTAGCTGCGCCCGCCCGCCCGGTGCATTCCGGGCTCTCTCTCCCGCTGCAGCCTCAGCCTCCGCCCCCGCCCGGCCGAATTCTCATCGCCCCCCCCCCTCCGCTCTCTGCCCCCGCCCCCGCCCTTCCCGGCCGAGCCTCCCAGCTCCGAACGCGATCGGCAACAATGTTTACGTTCCGGGGATTATGACGTCGCCGCCCTCCTCCTCCCCCCCCTCCCCAGTGAAAATGGTTTCCTAGGACTTTGCAAAACGGATCTCCCTAAAGTGTTGGTGCAAAAAACTTTGTAGATCTCGGCTGGGGCTTTTTTTTTTTGGCTTCTTTTTCTTTCAGATTCTGTTTTTGTTTTGTTTCCTTCGGTCCTTCTTCCTTCCCCCTCGGGGCCAAAATGCAGGGGGCAGGAGTGTTGCCAATTAATTGGTGAACTCTCCCAAAAAAAATGGAGGCAGAGAAAGGCTCTGGACGAAGATTGGTGTGTAGCTGTTTTTTTTTTTTAATCTGTGTCTGTATATTATAGATCTCTTAATTTTTCCTCCTCCTCCCCCCTCTCCTCCCCTGCGTTCTCTTTCCTTTCCGTGTGTTGAAGAGGACCGGAAAAGAAATAATAAATTGCATGCAAAAGGAAGCAGGCAGTTTACTCTTGGCCCCCCAGCTCAGACACTTAGATGGGGGGGCAGCTGGGGGAGGTGGCTGCCTGAGTGGGAACGGGGTGTGGGGGGCGATCGCTGGGGATTAGGACTCGCCAGCGTGGTGGTGATGGGGGGGTGTGTGTGGGAGGATTGTAGAGCTGGAGATGTGGGGAAAGGGGTGGGGGGATGTCCCTCCACGCCGCGTGCGTGTGTATGTGTGTGTGTGTGTGGGGGGGGGATGAGTAGCGGATGGAGGCAGCCACTGGTGTGTTTGGGGTCCCCAGTGGGAGCTTTGTGAGAGGCCGGCCACCTTTCTCGCGTCCCCGCTCTCCCCCCACCCCCATTCTTCGAGCGGGCGCAGGGCGAGCTCAATGTGCAGCAGCTGCCCGGCTCCCCTGGAGGCCCTTGGGGGGCACCTCGCTTCCCCGATACCCAGGTCTTCCTTTCTTCGACCCGGATCCAGCGCCCAGTGAGCCACCGCCACCCGCTGCTACCGGGCCAGGCTTTGCAAGCTCTCAGGGCCTACACCCCCCCCCTCCCGAGGAGCCTACCTTCCCCAGGCCCCTCACCTCCATTCCCCCTCGCCGCGCCCCCCAGCCCAGTCCGGCCGGAGCGCTTGGCTTTCCCTTTCCCGGAGCTCCGTCTTAGTTTACATAACCCGGGCTTTGGCCCGCAGCTTCCGCTGGTGGGGCGATATCGTAGGGTAGGGGGGCACCCCCAAACTAGTAGGGGTGTGGTCAACAGCCTGAGGGCCCCTTCGCTCTCGATTATCCGGCCGGGACTAGTAAGGAATAGCTGTGGGCGAGCTTTGCCCACTGGCTGGCTTAACAAGGGGTGAGAAACCCCCTGGCCCGTACCCCAATTGTAAAAGTGACTTCGCTTGTTTTATGGTTGCGAGGGTCTGCAGGGGTCGACTGTGGGTGCCCTGCGCCTGCACCTGCTCGGTGGGCCGGGTTGGTGCGGGCTGGCAGACCCAATGGACACCCTAAATGCCCCCCGCAGTAACGCCTGCGGGGTCTCTGGCTTGGGTCCCCGCAGCGTTCGATCAACCGTCAGGGATATGACGAAAACGAGGACTCGTCGGACGTGGAGGAGATTGTGAGCGTCAGGGGTTTCAGCCTGGAGGAGAAATTACGCAGCCACCACTACCAGGGGGACTTCGTGCGCGCCATGGACGGGAAAGGTGAGCCTGGCCCAGCCTTGTCTACCTCTCTCATTTCGTTTGCTCATCTTTGCTTGGCACCCAGGGGTCCCGGGCTAGCCCAGAACATCCCAGTCGGCGGTGCGCGCACGTGGGAAAGCTGTGGCTGGTTCGTATTTCGCGCTCCTGTCCCCCATTCCAGGGGATCCGGTGACGAAATGAGGCTGAGCCATGGGGGGGTGGGGAAGGGGGTGGGCTGGGGGAAGGGGGAAGGCCAGGGTTAGGTGTAGGTAGTCCAGTGGGGCCTAGGCCAGTTGTATGCCTGTCACCCGGTCACCCTGGTGCCCTGGTTCCGAGCTTGGGCGGAGGGGTATGTGCGCCTGGGACCAGGCCGTCTAGTCCGCTTAGTTCAGCCGTCTCCTCTACCGCTCTCCTGCGGGCTCCCCTGGCCGGCTGGTGCAATCCTGGCTTCGCCCTCAACCCAGAGCGCTCTCCGGGCCCGCACTCCCTTCTTCCTCCTCTTAGCCTGTTTGCCCACCGGCAGCCCTTTTCAACTTTCCAGCCGGAGATCCTAGGGGAAGTAGGTCTCCTGCCCTAAAAGGGTAGGAGAGGGCTAGTCTGGCTTTGTGGGTTTCTCTCCAGCCTCCGCACCTGAGCCTGGTTGCCTGGTCCCCTGGTAGCCGCTCCAGGCCGGGACAGCTCCCTGCGCTAGAGCCTGGCGCCTTATGCGGCGCTCGGCTGGCCTGGGACTGTTCTGGTAGGGCTCAGCCCCCCGGGAGCCCAACTGCTGAGACTCAAGCTGTCTTTTCGCGCATTTTTGAAGAGAAATCTATGCCCTTGCACCCCCAGTTTATATCGTTTTGGCGTTAACTTTCTGGTTGGATTTTCTCCCCTTTTTATCAAAAAACCCTTTTTATTTTATTCAGATGCCCTCGATTCCATTTTATTTGGTCTCCTCTCTTTGAAATTCAAGTCCTACGGACCTTAATTGCTGGGATGTATGCACGATTCAGCCTCCCTGTCCACTCCGGGAAAGGCAGAACTTCATTTTGCATTTGTCTTTGGTTTAGAAGTTGTGTGCCGAGCCCCGGGGGCTGGGCCTAGGAGTTTGGGATTGGAAGGAATTTCTTCCTAGCCTTCCTGCCCTTTACACTTAGTTCTTCACCCTCTCCAACTTTAGCTTGGGGAGAAACTTTAAAAAAAAAAAAGCGTTTCCCTTCCCCCTTTCACGTGAGGATCTCCTAGCACCTTCTAGCCTCTTAGGAGCTTCTCTCAGAAAGAAGAAGGGCTGGGCTGGCGTCTCTGAATTGCTGACCTGGGGTGTTGGGGGTGGGAGAGGATTCTTTAGCTGGCGCCACTGAGATCTCTTCCTTAAAACTCTGGAGATTTCTTTCTGGACCTGGAAGCCATGACCTTGAGTAGAGGGGGAGGCTGTTTAATTCTAGGTGGGGTGGCCGAATTGGAAAAAAGAAAACTCGTGGGCCTGGCAGTGACTTGCCTCAGGTCCTTGGGTATTCAGTCTTCTGACTCTGAATCCTGACTTCTTGCCACCCTTTGCTTTCTTCTTTAATCATGAATATTTGAGCCCTTGGGCTCTGAAAATGGCCACCCTTAACTCTTTGCTAGTTCTCTGTTTTCTCTTCATCCTCTCCCCAAGTGGGGTTTGTGTGGAGTTTCAGGTGACCTGCCCGCAGGGAAACTGCCCCTGGTCTGGTTGGGAGAGTTGGGGGGAGGGGAGAGTGAGTGTCCCTGTCCTAGGCCTGAGTCTTAGCTAAAACCTCTTCCATCTCACTGCACTCCAGGCCCCTGAACCAGAGAAAAGGGCTTATTCATCCGTCCCTAGAGCTGGGATGACCGGAGTGACATTTGCCTTGTGGGGACTGGAGTGTGTGTCAGAGGGTGGGGGTGGAATCCTGACCCTGTCTCTTGGTTCTCCGGTAATGCCTCCTATCCCCATCTCAGAATTGTATCTTTAGTCCGCTATAGGGCTTGGAGGACGCAGAAGCTGAGGTGACTTTTGTGTGAATACCCCACAGCCTTTTTACGGACAATTCATTAGGAAAAATGAATGCAGGTTCAAGAAAGGTTCAAGAAATTGAACCTCTGGTTTCAGCTTCAGATTGCCGGGAAGGGCTACCACCTGTGAGTTTTTAAAGATTCAATTGAGTCATCTCTGTCTTTCTCCCCAACTGTTTCAGCTCCCACCCCCCCAAAAAAAAAGCTTAGCTAATTCTCTAGGTAAAGGAAATAATGTGATCGACGTAGCAGAATCGGCTCTGTCAAGACAACAGTATTGTACCTAAACTCCCTGGTTATTTTGGCACCAAATACATAGTTTCCAGGGAAACGGCTCTTCCCCTCCCCTTCACTATGCAGGCAATTACAATAGGGCCTTTACAGATCTGTGGCTACAATGGGAGCCCTCCAAGTTTTCCTATTCGGCTTGTTCATCCAGGTGTCAGGAAGGGATGGGGAGGGCGCCTCTCTTGAATTGTGCCTAAGTCTGGAGCTCCACCCCGGATACTGGCCATAGCTCCAGGTTCCAGGTTCAGTCTAATCCAGGCTCCCTTCCACACACCTATCCTGTCTGCACTCAAAGAGAAAAACAAAACCCCCCCAAACCTCAGGGTGTTTCTTGACAAGTTCTGACCAGTGGGTTTAGGAATGATTGAGTAGGAAGAGGGGCAGGCCAGGCTCTGCTTATCTGGGGTTGTTTCTTCGGGCAGCAGCCATCTCCCCTCCCTGATGCCAGGCATGCCTTGGCTTATTATTCAGCTGGGAGATAGGTTTGGAGCTGAAAGGGACCTTAAAGGTTCCTAGGAGTATAGATTTTAAATTGAGAAGAGACCTCACAACAGCCCTGGAAGGTAGATGCCAATCATTATTCCAATTTTACAGACTAGGAAACTGAGACAGAGATTAAGTCACTTTGCCCAGGGTCACAGACCAAAGTTTCTCTGGTGGGATTTGAACTTGGGCCTTTCTGCCTGACTCCAGGCTCATTGATCTAACCACTGTGGCACCTAACTGCCTTTGTTAAAGGCTGTTGTGTTCTAAGTGCTGTGGTAGGTCCTTGGGCTGCTGATACAAAATGAAAAGGAATCCTTAGTCTCCAGAAACTTGCATCCTCCAGGGGGAATGTAACCTGTCAACCGAGAATTATGAGGAGGAAGGAGAGAGCCCTAAGGATTATGGGGATTGGGAAGGGCTTGCAGTAGGAAGTAGCTCATAAATTCTGCCTTGAAGGAATCTAGGGATTATAAGAGGCAGATGTGAACAGGGGGTGCATTATTTTTATCATGGGGACCAGCCTGGCTAGAGATAACCATCTAGTCTCACTGCCTCCTCTCACAAAACTAAAAGGACACAGGCTCCAGGAGGCCCAGCCACCAGAATGTTACTGGGGGTCAATAGCAGAATGGGAATTTCACAAATTTCTTTTGTATATTGATCGATTTGCTTTAATCCAAATGTTCAGATTTCAACTTTGAGTACGTACAGAGAGAAGCCCTCAGAGTGCCTCTGGTCTTCCCAAATCCTGATGGACTAGGAATTAAGTAAGTTGATGTCGTTTCTTGTTTCCCCCTTTCCCCCTGCATCTTCCTGGCAGCCAGGTTTTCTGACATCAGGTGAAAGGAGTGAAGAAGGTCAGCCCTTTGAAGAGCCCAAGCCCAGGAGTGATTGTTAGCTACGTTTTCTTCAGTACTGTTTAATGCACCCTCTCCCTTAGACCCCCTTACATTACATCTATTTTGTGTGTTCCTATATGGAATGTGAGCTACTAGAAGGCCTAGACTGGCTGATGTTTGACTTTGCATTTATCCCCAGTGGTCCCTTTTAGTTAACCCCAGAACAAGGCTTCCTAGGACTAGATAACCCCAGAATAAGATTTCCTAGAACAGAAACAGATCCCGAGTCCAAGCTGGGAGGCTGGCGGAAGACCACCTTCCAGATGAGGGCCTCCTGGTACTCTGTTCATGGTACGAAAGCCCCCTTGCATCCCCCTTCCCTCTCCTCTATGGATTCTGGGTTTACCTTTCTCTTTCTGGCCTTGTTTGCTAGGGGGCTTCTCTTCCTATCTTTCTCCCTTCCTTGACGTGCCTCCTCTCTCCCCCCCCCTCCCGTTTACATTCTTTCACGTTGAGGTCTGTCAAAACCCAGAAAGAGAGAGAGGGAGGGAGGTGAAAGCAGCTGGATGCCTGGGCTGGGAAAAGTGTAGGCTGGAAGAACTGGTTTCTGCCTTTGGGGAGGGAACAGAAGGAGGAGGCTCCTATCCCATCACTCATGTCTCTTGTGTCCAGTATCAGAAGGGCTCCAAGCTCTGATCCTTGATTTTGTGAAGCTGGACTGAAATCAGCTGCGGCATTATTAATTCATAGTTAATAGGGGACAGCTTTTTAACACTGAGCTGTCTCAGTGATGCTAACTTGTATTGGTAGGGGAATTTCCTCACTCAGGAGGGAGTTCCCTGTGTCAGTAAAATCACAGAGCCAGTCCCTTATAGTCACCTAATTAATACTGCCACAGCCATTATGGTTAATGATGCCAAATCCCTTTGAAGATTTACATTCCCCCATACCCCCTATAACCTCTGTGGCCTAGCAAGTGGCCCAGTGGGAAACGGGGGATGGGAGTGAGGAGAGGAAGTCCTGGGGGAGAAATATATACAAGAGGTCTGTGGATCCCCAAGGGAAGTTAGGTATTTGAGGGCCCTCCCCCTCCCCCCTTACATTTGCCTCTGATCCAGATACTACTTTGTGGCTTAAGTCAGTGAATCCATCAACAAGCCTTTATTAAGTGCTTGCTGTTTACCAAGCACTCGGCTCAAAGTCAAACACCCACACAGACAGTCTCCCCTCTCATAGCTTACATTTTAAGGAGAGACTCCATATACTTACATAGATATATATAAGACAGATATAACCTGGGAGAGAGTCAAAGCAGGGAGTGGAGAAGGCCTCCTTTGGAGTTGGTGGTTCAATTCAGTAATAAGCATTTATTAAGTTCCCTTTATATGCCAAACATTGTGCTCAGCTCTGGGGTTATCCAAAGAGGTAAAAGGCAGCCTTTGCCCTCAGGGAGCTTACAATCTAAATTAGGGTTGGGCTAAATCTTGAAGGGAACAAGGAACTCTTAAGAGGTAGAGGTGAGTAGTGAGAGCTTTCCCAGCCAGAGGACAGCTGGTGCAAAGACACTGAGGTGGGAGATGGGAGTATTATGTATGAACAACAGTTAGTCCTTCCAAGTTTCCTTCTACAATCTAAGTCAGAGATTCTCAAACTATAAGCTCTTCAAGACTTTTCCTAATAATGTTTCTAATATAGTCAATATTGGGAGATATTAAACTACATAACAGGTGTTATTTAGGAAGTTTCCAGTACTGTTTGAGCATGTAAAGGAATGTGGCAAGACCAAAAAACATTTGAGAACAGCTGCCCTTAGACCTGCCCTAGATACTGTGATTCCTACCTTTTCCCTCCTTTTTCAGCTGTGGGACAGGGGTGGGAAATTCTGGATCTTCTCTTCTGGATTTGTCCAAAGCAAATCTGGTAGCTGATGGGTAAGGGGAGAGAGCAGCCCAGGCAGAGAAGTGGAGGGTGCTAGCAGAAGGAGGTGCTAGGAAGTGGCTTAGGCCCCTGAGTTCATGGCCTTTCCCTTAGCTCATTGACTGGTCCAGACCTAAAAACACCAGAAGTTGTTAGGAAAATTATTTCCTCCCAAACTCTGTACCTGTGCCCAGGTCAGATCTCATCTGGATTATTGCGTTCAGTGCTGGGTGGCCTCTGGGTTTAAGGAGGACATTGACAAAGTGGACAGTGTCCAGAGGAGGGCACCCAGGATGATGAAGGGTCCCATGTCATGGAGCATAAGTTGGAGGAATTACAGGTGTTTAACCTAGAAAAGACTTAGGGTGGGAGGGGCTGTTTTTGCAGTCAGTACCTAGGTTTGAAATATGGTTCTGCCTTTTACTAACCATGTGACCGTGGGCAAATCCTTCACCTGTCTGGGCCTCTGTTTCTTTATCTGTAAAATGTGGAACTTGGACAAAATGGCCTCTGAGGTCTCTTTGAGCTTAGATGTTTGGTCTTATGACCTGCCTCTGATACTACCTGTGTGACCTTTGGGCAAATCATGTGATCTGCATGGGTCCCCATTTCCTCATTTGAAAATTGAGGACATTGGAATAGATCCGTTGGTATCAAACTCAAATAGAAATAGGGTCACTAATATGGACATAAGTATCTCAATCCATTCACATTGACTTAGAAAACCACACATTGACATTGTCTATGTTCTCTCATATTTTAAAATTAATTTTCTTAAATAACTCACAATTACATTTTGACCTGGTGGCTGCCACTCCAGAATGCTCAGACTAGATGACTTGGGAGCGCTCTTCAAGCCCTCTATCTATGATCATGTAAGATCTCGAGTCATATCTTAGTGGACCATTGAGTAGAGAATCTGAGAATTCAGGGGATTTCTGGAAGCAATGGGTAGAAACTGCCATGAGGCCCATTTTAGGCCAGATTTTAGGAATGAGAACATTCTATCTATAAGTACAATGAATGGTTTACCTTGGGAGATCATGTGTTCCTCCCTCATTGGAGATCTCTGGGTAGAGGTGGGATGGCCACTTGTTGGGTGGGGATTACTTTGAGGTATGAGCTGGAGTTTGAGGGCCCCTTCTTGCTCTGAAACTCTGTGATTCCTGGTTTTTTTTTTACTCAGTTTCCTTACCTGGTATCTTTTGCCACCCCCAGGATGCCTGACCCCGACTTTACTGTCCGAGATGTCAAACTCCTAGTGGGTAAGTTACTTGGTTTTTCCTTTTTCTGCCCTAGGTATCTTGGGGAGTCAGGGAGGGCCCCTGGGAGATGATGGGGAGAGATCAGGAGACTGAAGGGAATGGCCCCTGGTCCTGTGGTTGTTGCTGCCATCTTTCTTCAAGAGATAGCTTGGTGGGGGCTCTGACACCAATCCCAGGAGAAACAGAGGTTGCCAGACTTCATTTCAGTGCCCAGTAGAATAGTAGGAAGACACAGAAGTCAGAGTGGGGAGGGATCCTTAGAACCGAGAGTATCAGGATTTGAAGGCATCCTAGGACAGGAAGGGTTAGAAGTAGGAGAGATCTTAAACCATGGAATAATCAGTGTAGGGAGGACAATGTCAGGGCTGGGAGGACACTTAGAGCAGGGAATGCCAGGGCTTGGAGGGTCCTTACTTAGAATGAGGAATGTCAAAGCTGGGAGGGACCTTATACAGAGCTAGGAAAGTCAGGGCTGGGAGGGACCTCAGAACAGGGACCTTAGAACAGGGAATGTCACAGCTATCCAATCATACAGGTTTTCCAAAGGAGGAAACAGCTACAGTTCTGGGACTAGAATCCAGCCCAAGATTTTTTCCACAGTTTCTAGGATGTTCCAGCTCACCCCTTTGGGTCTTCTCAGGGCTTAGGTACAATCTGTGCCCGATTCTTCAGGTCCCTGGGAAGGAGACTTTTTTCTTCAGGGAGGCTATACACTTTTCAGGTTCAGGGAGCTTGTCTCTCCTCAATTTCCTTGACTGTGCCTACTCCTTGGATTGGCTCAGTAGCTCTTCCCAACAAGACACTGACTTGGACTGAGGTTTTTGGCAAATTGTGGGCTTTGCCTGGGTCCTGGAGGCTCTCAGAGTGTCTTAGAAACTGATCCTTGGCCAACCAGAAGCAAATGGTTCAGTAGAGAGGGGAGGTGAAGGAGCATTAGTGTTCTGGATTAAGGGACTATTATGGGAGTCCTGCTCCACATACTCAGAAGTGTTCAGGAGTTGTGTGCTATACAGTGGCATGCAGATCTGGCTTAATTAGAGAAGACTGGAGATTAGTTTTTGAGCTTTGTCAAAGACCAGAGTTTTGTGGAGTGACTGAGGGCAAAGAGCCAGACATTTCAGGGCTGGACGTGAAAGGGAAGGGGAGTTTTCCTAAAGGACTAAGGGCATCAGAAGATGGTCATGCCTATATCTAATGACTTTAGTTGGAAGGGTGTAAAATGGAATCATCTTTTAAAATTTCTTTTTTCTTTCTTCCTTTTTCCTTTCCTTCTTTCTTTATTTCTTTATTTCTTCCTTCCTTCCTTCCTTCCTTCCTTCCTTCCTTCCTTCCTTTCTTTCTTTCTGTCTTTCTTTTTTCCTTTCTTTCTTCCTTCTTTCCTTTCCTTTCTCTCTTTTTTCTTTTTTCCTTTCTTCCTTTCTTTTTCTTCCTCTCTTCTTTCCTTTTGTATTTTCTCTCCCTCCCACTGCTTTTTCTAATTGAACAGTTAAAAAAAAATGACAAACAAAAACACTTCCACCAGACACTCATAGCCTAGCAAAACAAAATCCCACACTGACCTTGCCCCAAAGTACATTTTGTCTCATTCTGGGTTTTACATTTCATCACCTCTCTGGTAGGAGGTGGGTATTGTGTTTCAATTTCGTTTTTCCAGAATCATGGTTTATCCTTGCAATGATTGGTATTCTAAAGTTTCTTAAAGCTGGTTTTCTCTGTAGTATTGTCATCGTGTCAATGGTTCCCTTGGTTCTGCTCACTTCCATTAGCATCCGATCCTCAAGGACTTCCCAGTTTCCTCTGAAACTGCCCTTTCAGTCATTTCTTAAGGCACAGTAATGTTCCGTCTCACTTGGACCCCATGGCTTCTTGTCGCCATTCCCCCACAGGTGTTTTTAGTTTTTAGCCGCCGCTAAAAGAGCTATTATAAATATTTTTGTAGGTACATGGAATTTTCGATTCTGAAATCAATCAGTCAGTCATCAAGTGTTTATTTAACTCTAACAGTGTATGGGGGCACTTGGCTAAGCTCTGAAAATACAAAGCAAAAGCAAAATCAGTCCTTGCTTTCAAGGAGTTTACATTGGAATGAGGGAGATAATAAAGACAAGGAGGCATATGCAAGGTACATGCAGATGTAAGTAGGTATAAGGTAACCGTGATGGAGGGATGGGGGAAAGACCTCTTATAGCAGCTGCCACTTCAGCCGAGTCTGTAATAAACAGTGCCTGAGATTCAAAGAGATGGAGATGAAGAAGGAAAGCATTCCAGCCATAATCTGGAGTGATAGATGGGAGGTACAGCCTGCTATGGTTAGACCATGAGGAGGGCCGAGGAGCCTCTGTAGTTGACTGGGCAGAGGGTGACTGTCACCACAGCTGGTCAGATCTTTGATTTGGGAAAATCGCTTTGGCCGCTGAGGATGGGATGGAGCAGGGAGAGGCTTGAGGCAGGGACACCTATGAGGAGACTGTGGCAATAATCCATGGGAAAGGGGATGAGGGAGGATCTAGGGTGGTGACAGTGTGAGTACAGAGAAGGGGAAGATGTGCAGATAGAAATGACAAGATATGGCAACTGTTTGGATCTGTGGGGAGTGAGGGAGGCCCCAGGAGATGACAAGGAGGCTGCTGATGTAAAGCCTGGGTGACTGGAAGGCTCATGGTTGCCTCCATAAGTAATGAGGAAGCACCATGTAGGCCCGTATTATTTCCTGCCAAGACTGGGGCCTTTGCTGTGTTATAGTCAGCTCCAGCTTGAGCTCTGTGGCTTCATGATATATAAAAGTCCATTTTTTTTTTTTTGGAAATGAAAATTTTATTTTTATTTAAAGGTGAAAATTTTATTTTTATTTAGAGATGAACATTTTATTTTTTTAAAGATGAAATTTTTATTTTTTATTTAAAGACAAAAATTTTATTATTTAAAGATGAAAAATTTTATTTAAAATGAAAATTTTTTTTTTATTTAAAAAGTGTAACATGTTTGATTTAGAATGTAAGTATAGTGGATAAGAGAACCATCTTTGGAGCCCTGGAGCCAGGGAGACCTGCTTCCTAGTCCAGCTATGTGACCCTGAGCCAGTTACTTAACCTCTCTGTGGCCTGGGCAACTCTCTTAAGTTTATAATGACAAAGAAAGGGCTGACTTGCCTTGGTAGAGGGAGTTTCTTCATTTGGGATTTCCTCTTGACAATGAAATCACTGGTCCATCCTTAATTTATTATTATTTATTATTATTTTTAAAATTTAATCCTGTTTTTATTATCTCTTGTTGGAGCTTCATTGCAGAATGCTTCCTTTTCTTAGCTTTTCTACCCAGGGAACCATGCCTTGTAGGAAACAGTTTTTTAAAGAGAGAGTAAAAACCAGTTGATTAAAATCACTCAGCCCTCCAGTTGGGACACACGTTTCCAGTATTGCAAACACATAGTTAACCATTTCTGTAAAGTGGAAAGGAGGAGGATGAGGTTTTTTTCCTCTTAAACTTGACTTCTGATGTCATCCAAGGAGATGGTCTCCCTTGAGGGCCTTCTTTGCAACTTAATGGTCTTAGAGAGTTGCTTAGAACCATAAAGTTAAGTGACTTGTCCAGGGTCACACAGCCACTGTGTGACTCAGGTGGGATTTGAACCCAGTCTGTCTTCCTGTTCTGTACCATACTATACAGCCTCTTTGAGTAGAATTTTAAAAAGTGTGTTCTGTTGACCTGTTACCATTCCTCTGAGAGTCTGAAAGAACTTTATCTCATTTAGGTATGGAGGACATTTGGGAGAGAGTGGGAGGGGGGCTTTCCTAGGCTAAATCACTGCCCCTTCTTGGAGGAGAGTGGGGCTGACCTTTGCAGACTAGGAACCCACAGGCTGCAAATGTTTTTGGTTTCTGGAAATCTCTTCACTGGAGACCAGCCTGACTGGGGCCCCTTCAAGAGCCTCAGAATTTCCAGGAGCTGTTAACTAGAAAGTTAGGTGTTAATTGGTTGGGATTTCCCTACTGACTTTCTTCTCTGAAATGTTTTCTCTTCCTTTCCTGAGGCTATCCTGTAAGGGGGGGGGGCAGGGCCAGCTACCCTGCTCTTTGACCTTTGTCCCTCCCTGCTGTATTGCTGCTGCTCCTGGCGGACTTAGCTTTTCTGGGGACTTGGCTTACTCTGGAAGGTGTAAAGGCTTTTCTTTGTGTCCTGGAAGGTGAATTATCCCCCTCTAGTGTAGTTGTTGGGTAGATTTTTACTTGGATTTGTTCTCAATTTCCCATCTGTTCTTTGTTTTTGCTCCCATTCTTCATTCTCTTTTTCCTTCCCTCCCTCCCTCCTTCCTTTTTTCCTTCCTTTTTCTCCCTCCTTCCCTCCCTTCCTGCCTTTTCTTTTTCTTTTTCCTCTCTCTTCCCTCCCTCTTTTTTTTCCTTCCTCTCTTCCTCCCTCCTTCTATTCTTTCCTCCTCTCTTCCTCCCTCCCTCATTCTATTCTTTCCTCCCTCCCTCTCTTCTTTCCTCCCTTCCCTTTTCCTTCTTCCCTTCCTCCCTTTTTTTCTCTCTCATTTCTCTCCTTCCCTTCCCCCCCTCCTCTCACTCCCTTTTCACCTCTTATTCCCTTTTTTCCAGTGGATTTCACTGATTTTACAGCAGACTTAAATTTTGTCTGCATTTCCCAGAAAGGAAAGGGGGATGTGTTTCCTGACTAAGCAGAGTGTTAAGAGTGTAGCCTGAGGTTCCACAGGAGGTGCAGCAACCATCTGACTTTCAAATTAGAATATTCTCAGAGGCAACTAGTGGGATAAAAGCCTGGTTTAGAGGCAGAGGATTAGGTGAAGGGACCTTTAGGCCCCTCACACGGTTGCAAGCATCAGAGAAGGCACAAGAGCCAGGGCTCATTTTGCTGTGTTTTTTGTCCTTTTTTGTACCCTGAGTGCTTAGCACAGCGCTTGTGCCTGGTTCTATCATTAGTGCTTCCAAGGTGACTGACTGACAGATGGTTCTATCTGCTCCAGCTATTCTGGTTCCTTCACTGAACTCTACTTTTCTTACTGTATAACGTGGATCACAGGATCATTGACTTCAAGCTGGAAGGCATCTCAGAGGCTATTTAGTCCAGATGAGGAAACTGAGGCCCAGAGATTTTAAATTCCTTTCCTGCACACACAGCTCTATAACCTGCAGATCTAGGACCTCAGAGTTCTAGATAGTCCAGATTCCTCATTTTACAGAAGAGTCGTTAAGGAACTCCCCCAAGGTCACATAGGTTCTCTCGTTCCAAAGCTAACCGTGCTGTTCAGTGCCATGGTACCTCAAAAAAAGCCACCCAAGGTTTACCCCCGGCTTCCCTCCCCTCAGAAAAAGCCTTGGTGGTGCTTTTTTTGGTGGTTTAATTTTGCAGAGGCCCAGAGAAGTTACATTAGTCTTTATCCGTGGTTAGGAAAGGAGCAGTTGAATTGTCTGAGCTGGGATTTGATGTCTCCTGCCTTCAGGAAGGAATACTTTTTCTCTTACAAAATGCTGCCCCTTAAATGAGGATAATAGTTCTGTGTTTCCCCTCTCTCCCTCCTCCCCTCCCCCAACACCTACCCACATAGCTGGAAGGGACCTTAAAAATCTGCTCCAGTCTGTCATTACACTGGAGAAAACTAAGTCGCAGGGAGGTTAAATTCTTTGCCAAAGGTTGCATAACTAGTCAGTGTCAGGGTTGGGATTCAAACCCATAACTTTAAATCCATGGCAGAGTTATTGTGAAGATGAAGCTTTAAATGTTATAGAAAAACAGTAGTGTTGTTATTATCACCTAAATGTGGTTTTTTTGGAGGGCAGTTGGGGTTAAGTGACTTGCCCAAGGTCACACGGCTAGTTTTTGTGTTAAGTGTCTGAGGCTGGATTTGAACTCAGGTCCTCCTGACTGTAGGGCGGGTGCTCTATTCACTCTGCCGCCTAGCCGCCCCTGCCTATTTGTTGTTTCATTGTTTTTCAGATGTGCTTGGTTCTTCATTTCCCCCCTGTTTAGGTTCTTTTTTTCCTTTTCTTTTTGAGGCAGTCAGGGTCACACAACTAGTAAGCATCTGAGGTCAGATTTGAACTTGGGTCCTCAAGACTCCAGGGCCAACACTCTATCCACCACACTACTTAGGTGCCCCCATTTAGGGTTTTCTTGGCAAAGATACTAGAGTGGTTTGCTGTTTCCTTCTCCAACTCATTTTATAACTGACGCACACAGGGTTAAGTGACTTGCCCAGGACCACACAGCTAATGAGTGTCTTAGGCCGTATTCCAGCTCTAGAAGGTGAGTCTTTCTGACTTCAGGCCCAGTGCTCTGTTCAGGGTGTCACCGAACTGCTCATGTTGTTGTCAATGCTTTTTAATTCATTGATTCTTTGATTCCTGTGTTCTTCCTTTGGCTCCCGCCTTTCCCCGCACAGACCAAGGAAGAGCTGGGACTAGAGCCTCGCTCCCTTGACTCCCCAGTTCAGGATTTACTCAGTCAACACTACTACCCCATGGTAGGCACTCTGCTTGGCATTAGGGATAGAATGGCAAGAAAGGAACAGGGCCCTGCCCTCAGGGTGCTTACATCTTTGCCTTGATTGTGTTGTGATGAATAACCTCAACTGAACGTGGTGAGCATTTATTATGCACCTATTGTATGCCAAAACCAGCCGGTGGATCCAGACTCCTGTGCCTGGTACATTGTTCAGTTTCTGTTTCTGGTGTCTGATTCTCCATGACCCCATTTGTGGTCGTGCCCATTCTTGGCAAAGATCCTGGAGTGGTTGGCCGTTTTCTTTTCAAATTCATTTTACAGACGAGGAAATTGAAGCAAACTAAGTTAAGTGACTTGCTCAGGGTCAAACAGCTAGTTAGTGTGTGAGGGTTGAACTCCAGAAGATAAATCTTAGCGACTCCCGCCAGGGCTCTGTGCGCCGTGGTGCCACTTAGCTGCTCACCTGGCGCACAGTAGGTGTTTAATGACTATGGATTGATTGAGATGACAGCTATAGAAAATGCTAATACTGCTGTTAATTCTTCGGAGTCTATTAAATGTAAACAGCCTGTGAGTAGGTCAGTAAATGCAAAGTAACAAAGTACATAAAAAGTTATTAGGTTGGGGAAAGAGAGGGCTGATGAGGGAGGCTAGCAGGAAGAGATTCCTGAAGCAGGTGCTGCTTGAGTTGAGCCCAGACTGGAGGTGGGGCCTTCATAAAATTTGGGAGAGGAGAAAGAGCCCCCACCAAGGGACAGCCCATGCCAAGGCAAGAAGTGGGGAGATAGACATCTTGCACGGACAGCTTCAGATTGTTCGGTGATGGTGGGATGCTGGCGATAGCTGTTATCCACAGAGTTGGAACTAAGGAGGGGATGAAATCTAAGCGTTTCTTGGTGTGTTGCTTGGTTGGGACCAGGACAGGGAAGGGGTGCCTGGGGGAGAAGGTGGTCAAAGCCTTCGGGTGCCCTTAGGCCCAGGTCAAACACTAGGCTTTTATTTCAATAGGACTTTAAAATAGACTGTGCTAAGCCAGCTGTAGGCCTGGGTAGCCAGCTCTGGGCCCCACACACTGGACCCTAGGGAGGGGATGGGGGTTGGGGTGGGGCAAGGGATTCTTTAAAGCTGTAGGCGGGCAGAGGATTAATTTCCCCTGTTGGAATTTGTCTGATGTGTGTGCAGCAGGAGGCAGGGGCTGTGAGCTGAGAATGCAAATGGAGAATGAGGAGAGGGGAGAGGTGGGGAGGGGAGCATGGAGGCTCTTGGCCTACTTAGGACTATTAGGCTCAACTCGAAAGTAGAGAATTCCTGCTGTAATTTAAATACTTAAGGTGCCTTAAATTCCAGAACCATGGGTCCAGAGGACCCAGGGTCCAAGAGTCAAGAATCACTAAGAGTTACAGTAAAGGGGGCGCTTTGACCCCCATGAAGAATTCAGCTCCCTGATGCCCTGGGCCTGAGTATCTTCTTAGGTTCAGCTAAGGTGTCAAAACAGCCATGTGCAGCCAGAAATCTGAGGGGGAGGATGACTGCCCCAAAGGGGGCCAGATCAGTAGAATCAGAGCTGAGAGTCTACCAGCTCCCAGGGGAAGTAACGGATTGAGTAGCTGAGAAATTTCAGAGCTAAATGGGGCCTTAAATACCATCTGCCCAGGCTTTTCTTCTTAGGAGACTGAGGCTGAGAGGGGTGGGAAGGCAGGAGCTCTGATGGGATTTGAACCCAGGCCTCCATCCATTACCTAGGGCAGGGCACTGGATGAGGCCATTGGAACTTCTAGATTAGACTATGGAGAATGCTAATAATTCTTGCATTCCTGTGATAAACTCTTATGCAATTCTATAGTTATTTACATTGATAATTAAAATTGATTGGGAGAAATTGGGAGGAAGTGGATTTAAGGTTAGAAAAACCCAGGTTCAGGTCCTACTTTTATAACTGCTGGCTGTGTGGCCCTGGATAAATCATTTTACTTCTCAGGTAGGGAGGTCAAGTAGATGCTAAGATCTCTTGAAGGTGTGGGAAAAGTGCTGAACTGGGTTAGGCCAGGGAGTTTGCTCACCAGAAGTTCCATCACCAATGAAATCACAGGTCTGGAGTCCGGTTGTGTAATGAATTATGTTAATAATATATTGGAGAGATTGTTTAATACAGTGGATATATAGAGTAAAGAATGGGGCTCTTACATATGATGCGTGTTGGTAGTACAGGAGAAAAGGAAGGAAAGGAGGAAGGGAGAAGAAGAATGGGAGGAAGGGAAAAATGAAGGGAAGGAAGGAAGAAAAGGAAGGGGAAAAGGGAAGAATGGAAAGAGAAGGGAGAGAAGAATGAAAGGAAGAAGGAAAGCTGGAGGAAAGGAAGAAAGAAAAGGGAGGGAGAAAAGAATGAATGGAAGGAAGGGAAGAATGGAAGGAAGTGAGGGTGAAAGGAAGAAGGAAAGAATGGGAAGAAGAAAAGGAAGGGAAGAAGGGGAGAATGGAAGAGGGAGGGAGAAAAGAATGAAAGGGAGAATGGGAAGAAGGGAGGGGGGAGGGAACAAGGAAGGAAATGAAGGAATAAAAGGAAAGGACATAGGGAAGAATGAAAGGAAGGAAAGAATGGAAGAAATGAAGGAAGGGAAGAATGGAAGGAAGAAAAGGAGGAAGGAAAGTATGGAAGGATGGATGGGAAGAAGGTGAGAGTAGAAGGAAGGGAGGAAAGATGAGAAAAATGGAAGGAAGGAGGAGAGGGAGGGAGAGAGGAAGGGTTTATTAAGCACCTACTAAGTGCCAGGAAGTGTGCTCAATAGTAGGTATAAAATACGAGCAAAAAGAAAAACAGTCCCTGCCCTCAAGGGGCTTCTGTTCTAAAGGGGGGAGACAGCGCACCAAGAGGAGTGGAAAAGCAGGGCCGAGGAGGAAGTACTGGACAAGTCTTCAGAGTCACAAACAGGGCTGACAGGGGCATGAAAGAAGCCTGGCTGGCTGGCTGGGGCGCCTTCCCAAGATGGCGGGCTCCAGGAGGACCTTTCCAGCGGGGAGAAGGGCAATTGGCCTTGCGGAGAGCTTCAGGGTGACAGGATGTTCAAGGGTGAGGGGATATCTGAGGTTCCGTGGAAAGTTCTAGGAGCAGACAGCAGCTCATGCATGGTTGTGGAGTCCAGAAAGTCAGGAACAGGGCAGCGGGGCAGAGAACGTCTCGTTTCTAGAGGTGGCATTTCCTCTGGCCTCTCTGGGCCTCAGTTTCCTCATTTGTAAAATGAAGGAGTTGGTAGGACTGTCTCTGAGATGCTCCTAGTTCTCAGTCTATGGCCTGAGGATCCTGTTGATCTGCATTTTACATCTGTAGATGTAAATCCTTAATAAATCCTTCCCTCCCTCCCTCTCCTCCTTCCTTCCATTTTTCTCATTTTTCCTTTCTTCCTTTTCTTGCCCTTTCTACCCAGATGCTAAATGTTGGAACCAGGATTTGAACACAGATCTGACACCAAATTCAGTGCTTGTTTG
The DNA here is from genome assembly GCA_028646575.1 of Pseudocheirus occidentalis. Lineage (NCBI taxonomy): Eukaryota > Metazoa > Chordata > Mammalia > Diprotodontia > Pseudocheiridae > Pseudocheirus > Pseudocheirus occidentalis. Next base: position 27,784,481 of record CM053594.1, on the reverse strand, counting down.
ACTCCAAAATTTCCTGGCTTCTTTCAAGTCCAGCTAAAATCCCACTTACTACAGAAAGCCTTTCCCACTCTTTTAATTCCAATGCCTTATCTCTCTTCATTATTTCCTGTTTATCCTGTCTTTAGATGTTTTTCTGTAGTTGGTTAGTGTCTCCACCATTAGACTGTAAGTTTCTTGAGGGCAGGACCTGTCTTTTGCCTCTTTTTGTATAGCACTTAGCATGGTGCCTGGCTCTTCATAAATATTTGTTGACTGATTGAAAGTGGAAATAATCCTTTGAGGGCAGAGGAGGTCAGTGTGTGCTGAGGGCTGGCCACTTTTGTCCACGTTGGGCAGAGACTTGGTTGTGCAGAATTAATCTCTGCTTCTAGAAAGGTCTCCTTCCTTTCTTTTTTTTTTCCTTTTTCTTTTTGGAGGAGGAAATGCAGCACAATTGGGGTTAAGTGACTTGTCCAAGATCACACAGCTAGTGTTAAGTGTCTGAGGTCAGGTTTGAACTCAGGTCTTCCTAACTCCAGGACCAGTGCTCTATTCACTGCGCCACCTAGCCGCCCCTCCTTCCTTTCTTTATGCAGCCTGTGGACCTTGATCAGAAGCAGAGAGCTTATGAATGCTCTCTGAGGCTTTCTCCCTTCCACCCCCATTGAACAGTACCACTGTGTGTCCAGGACATACCTAACTTCTTCCCCGGGCCCAGCAGGTGAACTTGGTGTATATTCTTTTTTTTTTCTTTTTGAATTATTTTATTTATTTTCTTGTTTACATCATTCATTTCCATGAGATTTTGAGTTACAAATTTTCTCTCGGTGTATATTCTTGAGGAGGGGGGCGGGAAATATTTGGAGTTGGTGGCAAAGCTCCTGGACACCGTCCAGGAGACCCGCCTTAAAAAGAGAATGTCTCTTCTAATAATAATAGCTTTTATATAACGCCTACTGTGCGCCAGACGCTTTACAAATATCATTTCATTTTTATCCTTACAACAACCCTAGGTCCTAACTCTGAGCTAGTACAGAGCAGAGCTGGGATAAATCACTTGGCTTGTTGCAAAGCATTCTGCACGATGTCATTGATCCTCAAAAGTAGGACCGGCTCCCATGCCCATTTTGTGGAAGGTGAAACTGATGAAAGGTTCAGGCCTCTCTAGGGAGGTTTTGGGGAGCTGGCCTCAGAGAGAGCTGTCGGGTAACATATTGTGCCCAGTGCATTTCAGCACATAGCAGGTGTTTAAGAAATGCTTGTTGTAGTTAATATAGAAATAGGTTTTGCACGACTTCATGTGTAATCAATGTAGTGCTTGCTTTCTTGAGAGGTGGGAGAGAAGGAGAAAATAGGGAATTCACTAAAGTATTTAATGTATTAAAGTATTTAATGCAATAAATAAAAATTCATTACACAAAAGAAATGCTTGTTAAGTGATCAGTGTACCAGCCGAACCAACAAGCATGTATTTTATTTTTCAGAATACAATTTTTATTGATTTTTCAAAATAGTTCCCTCTATTTCTTGTTGTATCTCTCTTTCCTGCTGCTCTCAGAAAGCAAGGAAAGGAGGGGAAAAAGAAACCAGGCCAACAAAACAAGCCTGTCTTTTTAGACAAAATCTGATGTTACATGGAGTTGTCACTTTGGGCCTTCTCAGTGTCCCTTTGGTGTCAGGTCCCAGCTCAGATTTATTACTCAGCACTTGAAGCAGTTTGGCCTGGGGTCAGGAAGATCTGAGTTCAACTCTGGCCTCAGTAACATAATATCTGTGTGACCCAGGGCAAGTCACTTAACCTCTCTCTGCCTGGCTTTCCTCATCTAGGAAATGAAGCTAATAATGACCTCCCTGGCCAGGCTTTTGTGGGGGTCAGCTGAGATAACATTTGTAGAGTGCTTTGCAATTCTTAAAAGAGTACTATGATTATGTATGATTATTCTAGGCCTTGTGGTAGTTCCTGGGGGATACAGAGTCAAAAATGAAACGGGCTTCATGGAACTCACTTTTTTCTGGTCAACATAATGTTTGCTTATATACATATGTTGTTGTTCAGTCATGTCTGACTCTTAATGACCTTTTTTGGTGATTTCTTGGCAAAGACTGGAATGGTTGGTCATTTCCTTCTCATTTGACAGATGAGGAAACTGAGGCAAAACAGAGTTAAGTGACTTGCCCAGGGTCACTCAGCTAGTAAGTGTCTCAGGCTGGATTTGAACTCTGGTCTTCCTGATTCCAGGTTGGTAGTCTTACTGACTGCACCACCTAGCTGTCAGTATACATACAGGGATTAAAATAATCAATAAACATTTAGGAACCTTCACTGTGTGCCAGGCACTGTGCTGAATTTTGGAATAGGACACAGATGACCAAAATGAGTTGGCGAGGGGTTAATTCCGCATTGACTCAGCTGATTTTGTGAGTTCTTTTGGTCATACGCTTCCTGGATCATATTTGAACTTGTCTCCCGGTCCTCTGTGCCCTAAACACCCCCTCTCTTGTGTGTTTATCCATGTCAACAAGAGGGGGTACTGCCAGCTCCCACCAGTGGGTCCCAGAGCCCCAGACATAGGCGGGTGACTCAGAGCAGCACAGACTCTGGGCTCCCTCTGGCTGTGGCACTCAGCAGTCAGCGAGGCCCCGGCTTCCAGGACATCTGGGAAGCCATGGCCTGTCCAGAATCTGGCCCTGGAGTGTGGAGCAGCTATTCTTAGCACAGAGCAGCCCTGTAAATCACCGTCTCCACACCCCGCCAGCTCCTAATACAGCAACCTGCCTCCGGCTCCTTCTCCTCCCCCCTGGCTCAGGCCCCAGCTTCTGCCGGATTGTGGGGATGTTAGGTCACTTTCCTGGGCTGAGTGATGAGTGAGCCTGGTGGTACCCCAGAAGCCAGCTTTAGGATGCAAGTCACAGCTTTGCCCATAGGACTTCCCTCTCTGGACTGGGCTGGACCAGATGGGCAGATGCTAGGACGAGGAATGATGTTGTTCGTGAATAATGATGAGGATGGTTAATTTGTCACTCCAAGGTCTGTATGGCACGTGCTGTAATAAGATGTTTGGTGCAGGTGCTTAACTGGGCCTTGGTGAAACGAGGGACCGAACTAGGCTGGGAGTTGAGGGAGAAGGAAGATGCGGGAGGATGTCCTGGGGGTCCTGGAAGGAGACAGAACTTGGTGACTGATTTGTTGGGTGAGAACAGTGATGTTAGCTAAGGTTAGGACCCACAGTTAGCAGAGTAACATTTATTTCTATATCAGTTTAAGGTTTGTAAAGCACAGTGCACATGTTACCTCATTGGACCCTCAGAACAATGCAGGGAAGTGGGTGCTTCTGTTACCACCAGTATCCAGATGAAGAAGCCAAGACAGAAGAGTTTAAGAATAGCTAACATTTATGTAGGGTGTGGGCCACTAGGTGGCGCCATAGTGCACAGAACGCAGATTTTTTTTTTCCCTTTTTGGAGGGGGAATGCAGAGCAATTGGGGTTAAGTGACTTGCCCAAGGTCACACAGCTAGTAAGTGTTAAGTGTCTTGATGCCGGATTTGAACTCAAGTCCTCCTGACTCCATTTACTGTGACACCTAGCTGCGCCCAGAATTGATTCTTTTTTTTTTTGCTTTCTTTTTTTTGGAGGGCAGTTGGGGTTAAGTGACTTGCCCAAGGTCACATGGCTAGTTTTTGTGTTAAGTGTCTGAGGCTGGATTTGAACTCAGGTCCTCCTGACTCCAGGGCCGGTGCTCTATTCACTGCACCACCTAGCCACCCCTTTTTTTTTTTTAAACATTTTTCAGAATTGATTCTTAAACAAGAAACATTTTCCAAATGGACACAAAAATGATAACCAGAACATTTACTTAATAGAAAACGAGAGAAAGAATAGTCATGACTCTTGTATTGAATACAAACCAGGAATATCATATCATAACATATACTTGGTAGGAAGTGAGAGTAATTAAAATGTAAGTCTATCCATCACTTGTTTGTGAGTCAAACTCTCCCACCAATGCTGGCAGTGTCCATGGGGGAGAGTAGGCACACACTGGAAGAGCCTTTCAGGGTGAAACACACAAGTGGGTGGGGAAACCCTTGTGTCTGGGTACCCTCCTGATTTTGGACATGTTGCTCTCTTTAGAGAATAATCTGAACCGTGCATTATCCGCTGGGAAACGCTGTTTCTCTGTTTTTCTTGGGCTGCTGAAACAGGGTCAAGCTCTTTTTGGCACATAGACACTCTTGGCAGGGGGCTGTGAAGTTTTCGTGTGCTTTAATCGACAAAGCAATCTGATGGAGCCTGAGAACTGTCAGGTCCCTCACGTCTTCTCTGGACCTCCGAGAACAGAGATAGGGTCAGCTTGCCTTGGTGCAATCCACTCTTCAAACAGCAGAAGATTCTGTTTTCTCCAATCAGCAAAGCCACATCCTATCTTCAGTCAGCAGTTCAGATGTCAGTTCAGATATCTCCCTCTATTTCTTCTCACATAAAAATAAGAACAACAATAATAATAACTAGTTTACAAAGTGCTTTCTAGATATTGTCTCATTTTAACCTAATAACAAGCCTGTGAGATAGTTGTGGTTGTTACTACCATTTTTTTTAACAGATGAGGAAACTGAGGCAGAGATTGAGACTTGGGCAGGGTCACACAGCTAATGAATGTCTAAAGCTGGATTTGAACCCAGGTCTTCCTATTTCAGCATCAATGCTTTATCTGTCGTAGAAACATCTCTATCAAAGTAAGCAGAAAAAGGCAGTACAGGCAAGTCTCTGAGAGGTTTCCCTTTTTTCAGAAGGCAGATGGTTCTGAGGGGCAATATTGTATTTCTCCATCCAGTCAGCTGTCAGCGAAGAGTTAACATTTCCTCCCAACAGCGCGGATACCAGCAAAAATCTACAGAACTCTGCTCTCAGCTCGGTTTCTGTGAGCACCTTTTCTGGTTGACCCTTGTGTCTTCTGTTCCTAACTCATGAATTCATCTGCTGTCTTCATTTTAGCTGTCTTTCAATTCTTCTATTGTCTCAAATCAGTTTTTTTTTCCCCCTAAGGAATGCCCATCTCTAACTTAAGATGGGAAAAAAAATCTGCTCTTTGTCAGGTATGACCTTGACAGCTCCCATAGTCCCAAAACAGTTCTTTGATATATGGTTTCTTAGTTATAACCTTCCAAACTCTGAAAAGAGTCATATGCAGATAACCTGTACCACAATGCCCTCCAGACATCACCTCCCTCAGTGCTCTGCCTTCCAACAGGTCCTGGTAAGGCAGTTAGTGGAGGGTTCCTTTTTGTCTTAGCTTCTTAGGACAGTCTGTGTTGCTCCTCAAGCATTTTTATTAGAGGGGTTTTTTCTTAAGTGGATTTTATCAGGGTTCTGTACAAAACTTCTCTCTCCTTTCTGCAACCAAAATATCCATATAACAAAGAGGCAGTACTTCGCAAAGGAAAAGCAGTGAAGGAAAACCCATGAATGAAGTCCCTATCTGGAATAAGGAGGCAGTGTGGTATGATGGAAAGCACTCATGACCCTGGAGGCAGAGGATCTGAGTTCAAATCATGCTTCTCAGGAGTATGTTGGAGTGAGGGCAAACTTTTTCAACGTGAGCATCCATTTCTCAGAAACTGACAAATGCTACTCAGTGGGGCTTTAGTCATATTGTCGTGTGAATTGAACAGAATGGAGAAAATGTGTATAAGGCATATAGTGCACCCCCAGCTGGTCATTGAATATTTGTACCCCCAGCTGGTCATTGAATATTTATCAGCAAGCCCACCACTGCTGACTTTGATGTTGATGACCTTTGAGTCCTCAGTAAGTCACTTCATTTCTCCCTATCTTCTGTAAAACAAGGGGGTTGGACTAGGGGACCTTGCATGTCACTTTCAGCATGACATTGGCAATAGATAGCATATATACACCTTCTTGCCCCGGTAGCCCCCCACCTTTCTGCCTCATGGAGAAAGGTGCTTTCTTGGCCACTTTTCGAGGTTATCTCTCATTCTTGACATTCTTTTTAAACCTCTTTTTGCATTCATACATTTCCTTCATGGTATCTTTCTCTTTCTGGGGTAAAAGTTTTATTGTCGCCTCTTTTTTTCTTCTTTATAGTAATTTTATTTCACTCCCATCAATAAACCTTCCCTCTTCACAAACAGAGTCAAGCAAACTCAGCCATGCCAGACAGTATATATGCCATTTCACACCTGTGGCCCCTCACCAAGAGGAGGGAGATTAGACTTCATTTTTGGTTCTCCTGGCTTAAACCTGACCATTGCAAGTTTTTGGAGCTAGGCTTTCTTTTCAGTATTGCTGTCACTTTCTTTGGGGTACTAGGCGGTACCAGAGTACACAGAGAACCAGGTCTAGAGTCAGGAAGACTCATCTTTCTGAGTTCAAATCCAGCCTCAGACACTTACTGGCCAAGTCACTTAACTCTGCCTGTTTGATCATCTGTAAAATGAGCTGGAGAAGGAAATGGCAAACTATTCCCGTCTATTTGACAGGAAAACCCCATATGGGGTTAGGGGGCGTCAGATACGAATGAACAGAAACAATCATTTACTTCAGGGGTGTAAAACTTGCCGGCCACAGAAACTCTTGAGTGACAGAGGCAGCAGATTAAATGTAATTGGGAAATGTTTAACAAAATAGTCAGTCAATAAGCACTTACTAAGTATGTATCAGGTACTGTTTTAAATGTTGGAGATGTAAAAAGAGTCAAAAGACAAGCCCTGCCCTCAAGGAGCTTATAGTCTGAAAGGGAAGAAAACATGTTCGAAGCAAGTTATGTACAGAATAAACAGGAAATAATCAACAGAGAGAAGTCCCTGGAATTAAGAGGGTTTGGGGCAAACTGCCTGTAAAAGATGGGATATTAGCTGGGGCTTTGGGGAAGTCAGGGAGGACGGTAGTCTTTGTGGAGGCAGGTGAGCCTAACAGACAAGGGGGGACAGATAGAGTGAATGCCTAGAGCTGAAAAAAGGAGAATCTTGTTTGTGGAACGGCTGGATTGGAGCATATATGTCTGTGTCGGGAAGTTAGGGTATAAGGGGACCTGGTTACAAAGGGCTTTGAAGACCAAAGGGGATTTTTGCATTTAATCCTAGAGGTAATAGGGAGTCATTGGAGGTTATTGAGTAGGGAATGACACGGTCAGACCTGTGTTTTAGGAAAATCCCTTTGGTGGCTGAATGGAGGATGGATCAGAGTGGGGAGAGACTTGGGGCAGGATGTTGTGATGATCCAGGCATGAGGTCATGATGGTGTGTACCGGAGTGGGGACAGTGTAAGAGGGGACAAGGGGATGAATTTGAGAGATGCTGCAGAGGTGAATGGACAGACCTTGACAACAGCTTGGATATGGAGGGGAGAAGCGACCAGGATGATGCCTAGGTTGTGAGTCTGGGGAGTGGGGAGGACGGTGCTGCCTCGATAGTGAAAGGGACATTTAGAGAGGGGAAGGTCTTAGGGGGAAAGACAGTGAGTTCTGCTTTGGACATGAGTTTAAGATGTCTACTGGGGACAGCGAGGTGGTGCAGGGAATAGAGGACCGGCCCTGCAGTCAAGAGGACCTGAGTTCAAATCCAGCCTCAGATATCTGACACACTTATTAGCTGTGTGACCTTGGGCAAGTCACTTAACCCCAATTACCTTGCCTTCCCCCCCCAAACAAACAAACAAACAAATAAATAAATGTTTAAGATGTTCATTGGACATCCCATTGGAGATGTCTGTAGTTGGAGATGCATAACTGGACATCAGCAGAGAGATTGAGTCAGAAAAGTGGATTCTCCAACCATCAGCATAGAGATGGTCATTACATCCACAGGAGCTGAGGAAATCACCAAATAAAAGACTACAGAGCAGTGGTTCTCAACCTTCCTAATGCCGCAACCCTTTAATACAGTTCCTCATATTGTGGTGACCCCCAACCATAAAATTATTTTTGTTGCTACTTCATAACTGTAATTTTGCTATTGTTATGAATCGTAATGTAAATATCTAATGTGCAGGATGTATTTTCATTGTTACAAATTGAACATAACCCACAGGTTGAGAACCACGGCTATAGAGGGAAAAGAGGAGAGGGCCTAAGGCAGAGCCCAGTGGGACACTCTGGTTGGAGGGCATGATCTGGAGGAGGCTCCCTCAGATAGGTAGGGGGAAAGCCAGGAGAGAGGGACGTCCCAAATACCTAGAGAGAAGAGTGTCCCAAGGAAGGAGAGGGTTTTCAGCAGTGACAGTGGCTGCAGAGAGGTCAAGGAGAAGGAGAAAGTAGAAATCAGTGCAACACAGAGAATGCTGATTTGTGGTTTTCTAAGTCAGCATGCTAAACTATTTCTATTTGAGGTCAAGTCTCTGCTTTACTTTATTAATAGTAGTCACCAGGTTCACTGTTGGTCCGGTTGCCTTACTCTGCTCTGTATCAGCTCGTACAAATCTTCCCAAGATTCTCTGAATTTTCTGGTGCCATAATTAGATGTTACAGTCACATGCTGCACTTTGTTCAGTCATCCTCTGGACCATGGGAACCCACTCTATTCCTAGTCCTTGGCAACCACAGAAAATGGGGCTATGAACATCTCGGTGCCCAAGGGGCTTTCCTTTCAGTCTTTGATCTGTCTTTGGAATCTGGCCAGTAGTCAGATTGCTGAATCTAAAGGCCTTGATGATACGAAGTCTTTAGTAATATTTTGCAAATGCAAGACGTCTTTAGGGGATCACAGAGCATATGCTCAGGGACCTTAGAGGGACCTTAGTCTGAGGACATGCAGGGAATACTTTACTCTGGTGACCCTCGTGGGTTTCTTTCCTGCCCTTTGAGTCAGAGTAATACTGGGCACCTGGGAGTCGCAGTGCGTAGAGCTCTGGGCCTGGAGTCAGGAAGACCCGAGTTCAAATATGGCCTCAGACACTAACTCTGTGACCCTGGGCAGGTCACTTCACCCTGTTTGCCTCAGTTTCCTCATCTGTAAAATGAGCTGGAGAAGGAAATGGCAAACCCCTCTAGTATCTCTGCCAGGGAAACCCCAAATGGGGTCATGAAGAGTCAGACATGACTAGAAAAACTGAACAATAACAACTAATGTATTTATTTTCTCCAAGAAATACCTGTAAATCACCATTCTGTTTAGCTGACACTTCCATCCTCATTCAACTTTCATTTATAGAAAGAATGTCAGAATTCATCTGACCTGGTTCCGTTCCTCTAGCAGCATGTTGCCTGCGTGTTGGACGTTGGACTGGGAAATTCACCAGTCACCAATTTGGAGATTGGGGAGAGCCTCAAAACCACGTGATTCTCAGTACTGGCTGTCCCTGTCACTACAGAAGCAGAAGGGGGCCACGTAGCCCTGAGGGCTGTTAAAAAAATTTACAGATTCACTTCATGGAAAAAAAAAATACCCAAAGCTAGCATTTATTTTATTTTTTTGGAGGGGGGAAGGCAAGGCAGTTGGGTTTAAGTGAGTTGCCCAAAGTCACACAGCTGGTAACTGTGTCAAGTATCTGAGGCTGAATTTGAACTCAGGGCCTGACTCCAGGGCTGGTTCTCTCTTCACTGTGCCACCTAGCTGCCCCTGAAAGCTAACATTTATAAGATGCCTACTATTTGCCAGATACTATATAAAGCACTTTCCACCCTTACGGCAATCCTGGGAAATAGGTGCTGTTATCATACCCATTTTACAGATGAGAAAACTGAGGTGTACAAAGGTATAGTGACTTGGCCAGGGTCACAGAGCTAGTAAATGTCTGGGGAAGATTTGAACTCGGCTCTTCCTCACTCTGGGTCCATCTGAGCCACCCAGCTGCCTCACTCCCTTATTTCTTCGTAGCACTCTTATCAGGTTTGGATATTAGCTAGTAATGACCACATCCCCTCACCATCACCTGGGGAAGGGATTAAGATGGTGATTTTACAGATGAGGAAAATGAGGCACAAGAGAAAGGAGGGTTTTGTTCAGAGGCACAGGACAAGTTAGAGAGAGAAGCCGGCTCTCATCTCCTGACTTCCTGACTCCCAGTCTGTGGTTCTCTGTCCCATGCCCTTTAAACAAAACACCAAGGAAGGGAGAAGAGGAGGATGGAGGGAAAGATGGGGGTGGAGGGGGTGTTAAGGGAGGAAAGGGCGCCCAGAGAACTGGGCAGAAGAAGGCCGCCAAGGCCGCCAGTGTGCCAGCATCCTGGACGCCCTTGGGCCCTGGCCTTGGTGGAAGAAGGAGGTCCAGCTGGGGCCTGGGCCACAGTACTGAGGACATGGAGGGGGCTGGGGCAGTCTTGGCCTAGAGGGCAGGCTGGGAATGGATCTCGGGGACAGCTTTTAGATGAGTATTCGGAGATCCAAGGCCGAGAACTGGTTCACTGATGCCCTCTGGTGGCTTTCTTCCAAAAGAAAAAGGAAATTGTCTTTTGTTGGCGCAGGGCAACCAGACACGGAACAGGCTGTCAGGCAGAGACTGTCCAGCCTTCTCTTCTTCCCCATAGTAATATTAACTGACATTTAACGTTTTTTAATCGGTATCTTTGGTTTTTCTATCTCCTTCATTTCTCAGTCTGTCCTTGCCCCATCTAAAAAGCCGTCTCTTGTGAAAAAGAAGGAAAAGAAGAAGAAAAAAACCAGTCCAGCAAAACTAACCAACATATTGAAAGTCTTATGTTTTATGCAGTGTTTCGCAGCCTGGTTCCTTGCCTTTGTAGAGAAGCAGAGGCAAGGTTGCTCTGAATCTTTTTTTGAACTAATTCACAGTGGCACAGAATGTTTACATGTATCAACTCACTTGAGCCTTAGAACAACCCTGGGAGCGAGGCCCTATGGGCCTTATCACTCCCACTTTACGGATGAAACTGAGTTTCAGAGATTTCAAGTGACTTACCTAAGGTCACACAGCTGAGGGGCCAGAGATGACTTTCCTTACTCCACAGCTAGTGGTCAAACCAATCATGACATGAAGTTTCTGCTCTCTTGGAGGGCTCTGAGTTGTGGAGATGAGGGTAAGGAATCTGGGCTCCTTCAGATTCAGCTGGCATTCTGAAGGGTTTTGTGCCAATAGGGTCACATTGCAAGTTTTTACACGCATAATGCTATATCAATAACATGTGATAAAGTTTAGGCATATTATAATAGAAATACACATTTCTATTATATAATATATATGACAGGTATATAATACATAAATTATATAACTAACATCTATAGTAAATAACATAATAAATGTTATATTAGTGACAGAATAAAATTTAGATAAATAATGTCATAGACATATTTACATATTATATGATTCATATGATATAAATTACATAAGTGTAACAATAAATAGTAAATAACAATAAATGTCATTAATGACATGTGATAAATATAAAATTCAGATGTGCTGTAATAGGAATATATTTGTATATCATATGATTAATATGGTACATACATTATATAAATATAATATTATAAATGTAAACATAGTAAATGGTATGTTAACTTTTTTTTTTTTTTTTACACTGAAGCCACATTCCAGTGGCTTCCATCCCACCAACTATCTCTTGCAACAAAGTATAGCCAACCAAGACAAGTCACCATATTGGTCATGCCAATACCCAGAACAGGGTATGCCTCGTTCTGCACCTGTAGCCCTTCACCTCTTGGTGGAGAGGAGGGATATATGTTTTGCTTTCAGTTTTCTGCAGTCAGGGTTGGTGATTAGTTAGAGTGCTGATATTTTTCACATTTCTATAATGCTCTCTGGTGAGAAAAGTATTGTCACCTCCCTTTTCTAGATGAGGAAAGTGAGATTTAGGAGTCACAGGACTGTGTAAGGAACCTCAGAGGCCATTTATTCTAATCCTTCTGATTTTACAGAGGATGAAAATGTGCACAGTGAGATCATAACTTGCCTGAGGTCACATAGCTATTTGGTGTCAGAGGTGGGATTTGAATTCGGGTCCCTTGACTCCATAGCTAATATGTAGTCTGACTCACCGTAGGCATCAAAGGCAGGGTTGGAACCTAGGTCCTCTGACCCCAGTCATGCTGTATCCCTAGAACCCAGGTCTCATGTCTCTTCCTTAGTTTGTGGGGGCAGTGGGGCTACCTGCAGGGTCAGTTAGTCAGACAGTGATTGTTGTTTAAGCTCCGACTAGGTGCTGGGCACTGGACATATAGAGAAAGGAAGAAGCCAAGCCATGTTCACCCAGTGGATGGATGGATGGATGGATGGGTGTGGTCGGGCTGGGGAAGGCGCCGATTCCTAAGTCCTTTTCTGAGTTAGCTGGGGTGCCTGTGTGTGGGTTCTGCCACCAGGAAGCCGGAGACTGGTGGACGTGATGGATGTCAACAGTCAGAAGGGCACAGAGATGAGCATGTCCCAGTTCGCGCGCTACTATGAGATGCCCGAAAGCCAGCGGGAGAAATTATACAATGTCATCAGCCTGGAGTTCAGTCACACGAAGCTGGAGAACCTGGTCAAGCGGCCCAATGTGGTAAAGACCATTGATCCCTCCCACCTGCCTTCCCCAGGGACACCACCTCCATGCTCCTTGGCCCCCAACCCTGCTGGTAGCCTACCAGTCTGGACTTTGCAAAGCTGGGGAGCCATGGGATGATAGTAAACACAGAGCCAGAGCCATCAAGTCTGTCCCACTCTCATCCTTTCCCAGATGAGAAAACTAATACCCAAAGAGGGTTAATGACTTACCCAAGGTGACACAGGTGGTATTTGAACCTAGCATCCTTCAGATCCAGTGCTCATTCCATCATTGTTCCATGTTGCCTCCTCTCTATCATTGGCTTAAGTGGTGATTGAGATTGGAGGAAGAAGATTAAAGAAAACTAGGGAGGTGGCTAGGTTGGCAGTGACTAACACCTTGACCAGATCCTGGCTCTGGGGACTGTCCTAGGGAAAAGAGAGGGTGGTTCAACTCTGGAGTTGGACAGGGTGCATGGCAGATGGATGAATACTGGGGGCTTGGATGAAACAGGTGAGATATTAGGGAGTCTCTCCAGATTCCTCCATGGAGCCCAAGGACCACAGCATCTATAGCACATGGTCCAGTTCAACTCAACCCTACCCAATTGAGTATAATCCAGTTCATTCAGTTTGACACAGTTCAACCCAATCCAGTCTAGTATAAACTAACCCAACCCAATTCACGTCAGTATAATCCAATCCAGTTTGACACAGTTCATCCCAATTCATTCCAGTCTAAATCAGTCCAACCCAATTCAAATCAATCAGTATAACACAATCCAAGTTAATATCATCCGTATAATTTAACTAAACCAGTATAATCCAGCCATCATGTGTTAAGTACCTACTGTGGGCCAAGTGCTCCTAAAGGTATTTATATTCTACTGCAAGGACAGGGTGGTGGTGGTGGGGAGATACAACATGTAAACAGGGAGTATGGATGATCTGATACCTTGAGGAGGAAAGAACATTCACCCAGGTGAGGAGCAGGGAAGACTTCCTGTAGAAGCTGGTAGTTGAACCCAGCCTTAACAGTCTTAAGCTTGGGATTCTGAAAGATGGAGGTGAGAATGGAAGGCATGGCCCTGTCAGAGAGGGCAGGATGGGACTTCCAGGCCAGGCTGAGGCAAGCCAGGGGGAGCTACCCTGACGGGTGCATGGTTATGTGGCTTTCAGATCGACTTGGTGGACTGGGTAGACAACATGTGGCCCCAGCACCTGAAAGAGAAGCAGACGGAGTCTACCAATCTCATTGCAGAGATGAAGTACCCCAAGGTTAAGAAGTAAGGCCATTCAGGGCTGGGGGTAGAGGGCAGGGGGTATGGGTATGATATGGGCCTGGGTATAGATGCTCATTTTAAAGGGAGGGCTGAGGAGTGGAGAAGAACTTCCATTATTCTGGGCCAGCCTTCTAGGGGTCTTCCTTGGAGATTCTCTCAAGTGGCCCCAAGCTCCAGGACCTTGGTCTTGAGTATGAAGGGCACAGTTGGGCTGCAGATCATCGTAAGCCAGCCAACATTATTAAGCCCCTGCTGTATGCCAGTCACCATCTTAATAAAATGAAAAACAGCTCCTGCCCTCAAGGAGCTTACCGCCACTGAGCAGATACAACATGGCGACAGGCAGTGTGGTGTAGTGGGTAGACTGCCATACTTGGAATCCTACTTGGAATCAAATTTTGCCTGAGCTACTTGTTAGTTGTGCCAACTGGGTAACATACTTGGAGAGATGACCTCTACCACTGCTATCATCCAGACCGTCACAGTCCAGGTAAGGGCTCTGGTCTTTCCTTGGTCTCTCTTTTCCCATCCTTGTAGTGGGTAGAATAGCTCTTGCCCTTGTTAGTAATAACATGGAGTTTCTTTCCCCAGAAGAGTCAGCCCATTGGCTCAGAAACCAGTTGGGTATCTTGTTAATGCCCAGCCCCCAGTGAATACCTCAGGGGAATTCCACCATGGTGGACATGAGTCTGTGGGCCTGCCCTCCACCTCCTTGCTTGCTTTTTCTTCTTTCCTCCCCTTAGAGCCAAGGCTTCCTTCTGGGGCCAGAGCAGGAGCCCAGAGTCAGGCCAGTCAAAAAGGGCTTTGAGATTTTAGACCTCTTCTCCTGTTGACCGTCCTGTGACCATGACCTTGAATCAGGCATTTCCTTTTGTGGTGGCTCCAGTGTCCCTAACTACGTGTATGACTTAGGAAGAGATTTGAGGCCAATTCATTTTTTATGCTATCCTATACCGGTCTCTAGGCAGGCGTACTCCACATTAGGCAAACCCAGTATACTGGCAAATCTTGATTCACACAAAAGAAGAATTAGTGGGATCAGCACTCTAGCTACAGAACATGTCCTTCACTTTTCCCCAAAAAGGTTTTAGAATGGGATTCTTTTAAAGAGCAATGTACACTGGTCTTTTGTTTCTCCATCCTAATAGAATTTGTTGAATTAGGTTTACACACAATCCTTTAGGGCGCATTCTCTTCTAATTTGTCCATTGTGTGGTAGCGCAGATAAATTTCCCTTCTCCAGCTGGTGGCCAGGCAAATGCCTTATGGGTACTCAAATTGTAATAGAAAGAAAATCGTCACCTTGGAATGAGTCCATTTGTTCCCCCAAAAAGAATGTGGATGTCATTTAACAAGTGTAGGTAAAAAAGGCTGGATTTCTGGGGGAAATAAATGTTGAGGGTTTTATTCATCAGCAACTATGGTAGTTATAATGATAGCTGGAATTATGTGTGTGTGCCCAGGTACTGCGCTAAGCCCTTTACAAATTATATTTCATTTGCATCTCACAACAATCCTGGCAGGTGGGTGCTGTTACTATCCCCATTTTATTGATAGAGAAACTGAGGCAGAGGTGAAGTGGTTTGCCTAGGGTCACATAGCTCGTGAGGATCTGAGGCTGGATTTGAACTTGAGTCTTCTGGGCCTCTATCCACTGTTCTGTTATTCTAAGTAGTCAACCCAATGAGTTGTGTTTATTATGGACAGTATTATTCATGTGCTAAGCACTGTGTGTGCTCTAGGGATAATGAGAAAGGCCCAAAACCAAACCAGACACCTCCCACTCCCACCCCACTCCCACCAGTCTCCTCTCTCCAGAAGCTCATGGTCCGATAGGGAAAAGTAGGTGCAATTGGCCGGCTACAAGCAAGATATGGAAGGGGTAGGTGGGTAATAACAGAGACGAAGAGGTTTCTTATAGAAGGTGGGATTTGGAGGAAGCCAATAAAACCGGGGTCTGAGATGAGGAGGGAGAGAATTCCAAGCATGGGAGGCAGCCAGTGGAATGTCCGGCTTTGGGAGATGGGAGTGTCATGTCATGTCTGAGGAGCAAGCGAAGGGACTGGTGTCACTGGGTGACACAGGACACACAGGGGAGGCTAAGGGAGGCCTAACTTCTCTGAACCTTCAGTTATTTTTGTAAAATGAGGGAATTTATACTATATCCCTAAAAATCTCATCATCATTGCCGTTGCTAGCATTTATATATATTTATATAAATGATTATTAATATATTTAATAATTATCTAATAACAAGCAAATAATTTAATAATAAAACAATCATTTAATAATAATAAATAAGATCATATATATACATATGTGTGTATATATGTACACATATATACACACACACACATATTAATCAAGTATGCTCTCTCAAGGCAGCTAGGTGACTTAGTGGATAGAAGGCTGGACCTGGTGTCTGGAAGACCTGATTTCAAATATGGCCTCAGACACTTACTAATTGTGTAGTCCTGGGAAAGTCACTTAACTGCTGTCTGCCTCAGTTTCCTCAGCTGTTACATGGGGATAATATTAGCAACCTACTTCTCAGGTTTATTGTGAGAATCAAACAAGATGATGTTTGAAAGGTGCTTTTTAGAAAATCCTTTTATTAAGGGAATTTGTTTTGTGAAATTTGGATTCAGTCTAACGGCCACACTTGGGGACCTAGAGGTCCACATGTGGCCTTGAGGCCAAAGGTCTACCTCTGTATGGAAGGCCTCTCCCGGTTCTAAAATTCTAAGAACTCCTCCCCCCACTTTTGTCTCTGTGTTCTAAGCTGTCTTGTAATTCTAACCTTTTATTTAAAATAAGCTTTATTGATGCTTTTTAACTTTTACTTCTGAATGCCAACCCTCTAGTAGCATTCTCCTTTTTAAGAGAGAAGTATAGTTAAGACAGACTAATGCATTGTGCCTGTTTGCTGACGTATGCCTTACTCTACACCCGTAGCTTACCACCTCTCACTCAGGTATCCTTCCCTGTCTGTCTGATGAAGTCCATGTATTCTGTGTAAGACCCCTCCAGAGGCCTCCAAGGAATGACTTTCTCTGTTCTCATGTCCCAGCTTTGCCTCTCTGTTGTAAGGACCCTTCCAGCTTGGACGTTCTGTGTTCTAGGCTTTCCCAGTGTGTTCTCTGAGATCACCTCCAAATGTCCTATATGTACCTGTTTGTAGAGTTGTTTGCATGTTGTCTCCCCATCAAGGGCAGAAACTGGTTTTTACCTTTGTTTTTTTTCTATCCCTGTCTTTTTCTATGGAACACCCTTCATAAATGCTTACTGACTTGGCTTCAGGCTCCTTCCAGTTCTGACATTCCCTGTTCTAACTTCCTTTCTGGCTCTAGCATTCTTTATTCTAGGGGCCTTCGCAGCAATGACATTCCATGTTCTAAGGCTCTTTCTGGTTTTGACTTTGTTCTAAGGCCCCTTCCAACTGATATTCCTTCTAAGGCCCCTCCCAACTCTGACATTCCCTGTTCTAAAGTCTCTCCCAGCCCTAATGTTCCTTATTCTAAAGCTTCTTCCCTCTCCAGCTCTAATATTCCATATTCTAAGGCCCCTCCTAGGTCTGACATTCCCTCTTCTAAGATTACTCCCAGCTCTGACATTTCTTGTTCTAAGACTCCTTTGAACTCTGACTTTCCCTGTTCTAAGGCTCCTTCCAGCTCTGACATTTCCTGTTCTAAGACTCCTTTGAACTCTGACTTTGCCTGTTCTAAGGCTCCTTCCAGCTCTGACATTTCCTTTTCTAAGGCTTCTTCCAGCTTTGACATTTCCTGCTCTTAGGCTCCTTTGAATTCTGACTTTCTCTGTTCTAAGATCTCTCCCAGTTCTGAGATTTCCTATTCTGAGGGTCCTCCCAGCTCTGACATTCTGTGTTCTCCCTCTCAGCTCTGTATCCTATGAACTTAAGCATATATTGCTAGACTTCACTGAGGTGTGCTGGGCTCTCTGTCTCTGAACAGACTTACTAACTTGGAAAATGCTGCTTTTAAAATATTTTTACCTGTGCTTCTCCTTTGTGATCTTTTTAAAGAATGACCTCAAAGAGTTCATACTTAGCCTGGGGCTATTAGAACAAACCATAATAGCTGTTATATGGTAGCTGCCTTAATGTTTTCAATGCTATGTCTTCCCATGTGGCCTCTGGATGGATTCCTCCCATTTTATAGACCAGCAGACTGAGGCACAGTCTGGGAGGTAGTCCTGGGTTACCTAGCTGGGAAGCTACAGAGACCAGACTTCAACCTTCCCATCTACTTTTCTTTTGGCCAGAGGTGCATTTATGGTACAGCCTCTTAATGTTTATTTCCTTAATGTTGCTTCTGGTGTTGGTACCTAGAGCATCCAAGAATCCTCTGGAACCTCTGGAACTGTGGATGTTTCTTCTAGCTGTCATGATAAGAAAAACAAATGGTGGGAGGGAGGAGCCTGGTATGTTTTGTCTGTCCTCTCTACCCTTAAAAGGAAAAATTCCACATTCCTCCCAATCCATCTCTATCCTGTTGAGCGCCATCTTGGGTAGGTCTTAGGGATCCTAGGTCTACTGCTGGAAGAGACCTCATCTCCAGGATTAGACTATGGAATCTCAGGAGGTTGAATGGTATTGCTCCAGGTCAGAAGCTTCAGAGATGGGGTGGAGAATTTAAACCCATATCCTTGGAGGTCATTCCATTTGACTCTCCCATTTTTCAGCAGAAGAAACTGAGGCCTGGGTTCTTAATGGGGCCTGCTCAAGGTCATAGGTCACAGGGGATGAGACTTCAGAGTTATTAGAGTTTTGTCCCACATTAATTCAGTAGAGCAGAAAGAATTCTAGACTGAGTTGGAGGACCTGGATTCTCTCTGCTGCTGACTCTGCTTGTGCTTTTTAGGGAGGTGAGTCACCTCCCTTCTCCAGGGTTCCTAGTTCTTCTTTATAAAATGGGCATTATTCTCCAAGAGGAGACTTCAGGATGCTTGAGCTCCCCCCTCACTGGAGGACTTCATGCACAATTATTAGGGGACTGGTTTAGACAATGGAAATTACTCTGTGCCTGGAGTCAGAAAACCTGAATCCAGCCTCAGACACTAGCTGTGTACCCTTTAGCCTCTCTCTGCCTCAGTGTCCTTATCTGTAAAATGGGGAGAATAATAGCACCTCCCCCTCCCTGGGTTGTTGTAAGGGGGCCCCAGTCCTAGCTTGCACCTGTGGTTTCCCTGGGGCAAGGAATTCCTGTTTAGGGAAGTCCTTCCCCTTCTGAAGTCCTGGGATTGTCAAATGAATGAATCTAGGGAGATGTATTAGCTGCTGGCCTGCCTCTTCTCTAGGTAATGTGCTAATGTGTACAAGGAGTGCCCTGCCTTAAATCAATTTAAGCTCCTGGTTCTCCTACTTATTAGCTGTGTGTGGTTGGGCAAGTAATTTAGCAGCTCTAAACCATCATCTGTGAAATGGGCAGAATACCTAGACTCCCTATCTCACTCGGTTGTGCTATGAAACTTTTGAGCTGTTTTAAAAATGTAATGCCCTGAGCCCTGAATATTTGGCACTCCCACTGCCTTCCTGATTTTGGTGGCTGGATCTTATTGTATATTGTGGGGTGTGGGGTGGTGGTGTGTATGGAAATTTTGATATTGGGTTTCCATAGGTGATTGGGGATTCTATGGGAGGGTGAATTGGAGTTGAAGAATTGCTGCTAGTGACCAAAAAATCTCTTCTCCTGACTTCCTCTGCTTACTTTCCTTGTACCCTCTACCCCAACATATTCTTTCTTCATAGCAAGAGTCAGGGAACAGTGAAATTATTTGTCATGCAGAAGACCCAGGAAAAGTCAACATTTGGCATAACTGCACAGTGTGCCTTTTGCATACTAGGTGATTAATTTTTTTTAACCAGATCTGTGATTTCCTTGGTAGAAAGAAAACCCCAAGTGAGGGAAACCTGGCCATATGTGTACAGCTGAGTCCCTGTTCTGCCCTGTGTAGCCTCATACAGTTATCTGGGGCACTCAGATTGGTTAAGTGACTTGTCCAGGGTCCTACTCATCCTCTGGAGGACGCAGCAGCTTGGTTCAGTTTTTATCAAGTGCACAGATTCAACAATCTGCCCCTCAGTAATTGAGTAATTCCCAAAGGGACCTGGAGGTGAGGCTTACTGCCTGTTCCACCTGGCATTTCTCTCTCTTGGGATTAGGTGATTAACGTACTGGACTTTAGTGGGGAGAGACTTGGATTTGAATTCTGCCTCCACCCAGACCCTTATGTTACGTGAGGATAACAGCTAGAATGTAAAATGCCTCCCTCCGTATAATTTTGTGAGATTGGGGTGTCAGTATGATGTTCCCCATTTTACAGAGGGGCAGACTGAGGTTCAGTGATTTGCCCGTAATCACATAATTAATAAGTATCTTGAGGTGAGGTTTGAACAAGGGGTTTCTGGATTGTAACTTGAAACAATCCATCCGTCACCCCATACTGATCCTCAGTCATTCCCCTATTATCCTAGGCTGTTGAGGTACTATAAAGGACCAGCCTGGAGTCAGCAAGACCTCACCCCTGACATGTACTGTCTGACTTACCGTGGGCAAGTCACTTAACCACCTAGCGACTTTGTTTTTTGGAGGCAATCGGGCTTAAGTGACTTGCCCAGGGTCACACAGGTAGTAAGTGCTTGAGGCTGTATTTGAACTCAGTCCTCCAGACTGCAGGACTGGAACTCTATCCACTGTACAGTCTAGCTCCTTTCCCACCCAGCTGACCCCCAACTTTTAAAGAGTTAAGTTGCAGAACAGGGGCAGACCTGCATTGGTGGAGGGACTTTCTCATATCTCACAAGTCCATTCCAAGCCACCCTACCCCCAAATTCTATAGTTAGTACCTTTCTCAGGGGAAAACAAGGAGCTTATTTTGGGAGGTGACAACATGCAAATAATCATCTGTAGATGAGATACACTCTGAGTAATGGGAGGTAATCTCAGAGGGAGGGGCCTCCTGCCAAACATGGGATCTGAAGGGACCCTTGGAGAAAATGGAGAAGCTGCCTTGTGACCTTGGATTTCACATTCCTGGCCCTCGGTTTCCCTTATCTGTAAAATGAGTGAGTTGGGCTGATGGCATCTAAGGTTCCTTCCAGCCCCTCAGTCTATGCTGCTAGGCTAGAAGACGGAAGGGAAGGCAGCCCCTTGGCCTCCAAGAGCTGGCCTCCGCCTCCCCAAGAAATCACTGTCTGGATTCTACTTGTTGGTTTCCAAGTGCTTTCACCTCCGTTGTGTTCTGTGATTCTCACTACAAGAAGAGCTTTCTTTTGGGGTAGAGGTAGAAAGCATTATTGCCCCCATTTTCCAGATGGGGAAGTTGAGGCCTCAAGAAAGGAAGTGATTTGTGGAAAGTCACAGGGCTGGGGAGTTTGAAGCATGGACCAGAGCCCAGGTCTTTTGCCTGCCTTGCAGAGGGTAGATGCCTCTCTCTCCTTGTGGTTGGTAAATCATAGTCCCTGGAAGGCTGGAAAGCCAAGGGGCTGCCAGAAGATGGGAAACGGGAGTGAAGAAGTACTGTTTTCCTAATGAATCCACCCCAAAAAGCTGCTAGGCCCTCTGCCCCATCGTGGTACTAAGGTGAAGCTTCAGGGGCCATGGAAAGAGGTCTAATCTGCTGCCATGGCGGCAGGCAAGTCTGGGGCTCCTTGGACCCAGAAGTTGAGCAGAAGCTCCCATTGATGGGCACTCTGGGGGGGGGGGGAAGGGGGTGTTAGTGGAAAAGTTCCTCAGGGGCTTCTTGTACTTCTGGCCCCTCTCTGGGCCACAGTTTCCTCCCCTGTAAAATGAAGATGTTCCCAGAGACCCTTTTTAATGAATTATTATGTGATTCTCCGTTTCTGACACTTTTTTTGAAATAGCTCCTCAAAATTCAGGCTTGGGATAAGTAGGGGAGTCTCAAGTCACAGGGCTAGTGAGAAAAGAAGAAGAGAGATATAGGAAGCTATAGACCTGGAAAAACCCTTTTGAGAATATTCAAGGGGGGGGTCCTACAAGGTCAATCCTAAGACATTTCAACTTCTAATACACACAGATATTCATAGATATAACCCACTTTGGGTGCTCCTCAGTAATTTTAAGAATAGAAAGGGGGTTCTGAGATCACAAAGTTTTATAACAGATGATCTGGGCCATCTCTGTTATTTACAGATGAGGAAATGGGTCTGGAGAAAAGAAGGGACTTTTTCCAAGGTCACAGGGCTAGTAATTTGAGAGATGTAGACAAAATAGTCCCTACCATCCTGGACTTAATATACTTTCTTGTGAAGAAATATAAATGTACATGCATAAATATTTGTGTCATAGTTTGAGATGGGAGACAGGAATGGAGACAGCCCCTCTTCCCTCCCTTACCATTAATGGGGTCAGAAAAAAAACCTTCCCATAGGAGATGGCATCTGAGCTGAGTCTTAGGATTCTAAGAGGTGGAAGAGGTCAAAGGTGAGGAATGCATATAGAATAAGGACTCCACTCATGTTTTTTCTTAATTTTGTTGACTTTTTTGTTTCCATATCAATCTTCATTTCTGAACCTATCCCTTCCCCCCCCCCCCAGAGGAGTGAGGAGTGAGCCTCCCCCCTCAGAGGAGTGAGCCATCTGTTACAACAAAGACAGAAAAAGAAAACATTTCAGCACAATCAATCAGTAGTACCTCACCAGGGCATGACGGTATATGCACTATTTCACAGCCATAGGGCCCCACCTCCGTAAAGAGGGGAGGGAGGTACATTTTTCTCTCTAGGACCAGACTTTGTCATCATTTTAATTCCATAGTGTTCAGTTTGAACTTTTTCAAACCCATGTTTTCTGACTTCCAGCTCTTTTCCTTTGTAGGGCATAGTAGGTGATCATGATGCCACAGAAAGTTCACTTACTGGACAGATAGAATTGTTAGAATTTCCAGGGCCCAAATCTGCCTCCTTCTGTCACTTAAGCTCATAGACTTTCAAACTAGAACCCTTACAGATCAATTCCTTGGATTTCTTTTCAATGAATAAGTCTTTTCTCCTGCCTCTTTGTTTTTCCTAAAGAAAAATTTAATTTCAAGATGAGGGAAGAGGTGGGATAGTTGGTGATAACCAATTCTCACTGACTTCATCTTGGATTTAGACCCTGACCTTGGCTCGTACCCATAAGGAGCAGGAGGGCATCTATGTCAGTTTCTTCTAAGTCAAGGCATGGAGTGGTTGGTATTCAGTTAGCTTAGTGGTTTAGGGGTCAATTATAGCAGAGTGGAGAGGAGACTGTCCCAAGTCAGGAGACCTGGCTGGGCTGGCTTAGCCTGAAGCTCCCCCCTAAGCACTGGGGCTCCTTGGGCCTCAAGTTCCCCCTACCTCCTCCCCAATTAAGGGTTTTGGATTATATGACTGCTAAGGTTCTTTTCAGCTTTTGAAATAACCAGGGCCCTCTTCTCCCCTGGGGAAATTGAAGGCCACACCAGAGGATTCCTAGAATATTGAATCGGGTGAGGACTTTTAGACAGCCCCAGTGAAGCTGTGATCACTGAAAGGAGAGTAACTTGCCCAAGGTCAGTATAATGGAGAGATAGGAAGAGGGATGAATTTGGAGTCACAGGGCAAGTTAAAATCTTTGCTCCTACACTTGACCTTGGGGCAGTTACTTAAGGGGGGTGGTGTCATTTTCTTCTTCCTGGGTAAAATGAGGGTAGTGGGACTAGGGGATCTCTCCACTGCTTTCCAACTTCCCAGATCCTGGCATCTCTGGCTTCCTGGACACCCTGCTTCCCAAACTTCATCCACTTCAGGGCCGTCTGCCTATCCCCTCCCCAGATTTTCATTCCCTCCGAGGGTGCCCTGCCCGACGTTCTTTCCTGGCCAGAGTCCCCATCTTCCCCCATTTGATGCCAGTTAGTGGCTGGGACACCCAGGGCACGGCCAACCTCGGGGAAAGATGTACTTTTGCGGAGAGCCACTGGGGCCCTAGTCGGGCCTCGGTGCTCACGGCCCGGGGCGCACGGCCTGGGGGAGGAGGGGTTCTCGTTTGGAGGATCCAGGGGAGGGGGTCTGGAAGAGGGAGTGAAAGTGGCCTTCCCCTCCTCGCGTCCCCTCCCCTCCCAGGCCGGGCGAGCTGTGGGCGGCGGCGTCCCCTGCTGCTCGCTGGGGCTGGGCGCCGCCGCGTCCCCCCCTTGCAGCCAGCCACCCGCCCGCCCGCCTCCCGCCCGGGCTTCGGCTAGGCGCTGGTGTTCAGTTTCAGCGCGGAGATGAGCGAGGCCGGTTAGCCCCCGGCTACGGGGAGGAAGGAAGGAAGCCGGCCCAGCGGGGACAGAAGACCAGGCGCCCCTGGGCTCACTGGCCACCTGGGCCTGGCAGCTGGGGCCGAGGAGGCCAGGGTAACCCCAGCAAGCGACCGCGGGGGCGGCGCGGCGTGGCGCGGGAAGGGCTGGGCAGGGCTGTGGAGGGTGCAGCGGACCCGCCTCGGTGCTCCCCCAGCCCCCACCCTGGAGCGCAGTGTGTGCCTGCTTGGGGGTGGGTGTGCGCGCGTGGTATGTATATGCCTGGCTGGGTGTTGTGGGTTGGTCTTCAGCTTGTGCCCTGGAGGGGGAGGAGGCGGCGGCTGGGAGCGGGTGTGTTAGCCCGCCTCTGTGCGCAGATCGAGGGGTGTGAGTGCGCGCGCGCGTTTGTATGTGTGTGTGTGCGTGTGTGTGTGTGTGTGTGTGTGTGTGTCCCGGCTTTGTGTGGACAGGAGCTGCGCGTGTGCGTGTGTGTGTGCATATGCATGTGCGCGCGCCCCCGCGCGCCCTGCCTGCTGGCTAACCCTGCTCGGTCGGGGCTCAGGACCTCGGCTGGAGGGGACGCCCACTGTACCCGTCCTCGCCACCGCCAGCCAGGCGGGCAGGCTGAGTTTTCTCAAGTTGGAGGACCGGGTGCAGCCGCCCGGGGGGAAGGGGGCGGGGACGGACGCAGGCGCTCCCTGCCTCCAGGAGGAGGACCCGCAGGGGACTGGAAAGTTGATGCCCTCAGGTGCCCCGACCCTGGAGCTCTCCTCAATTAGAGCTCGTTGTGGGCTGAGACCCCCTCTAGACAGCCAGTTTGGGCTTACTAGTTTTCTGGGTTGTTTTTTTTTTTGTTTACAGGGGCGGGGGTCTTTCAGCACCCCCATCCCCACCGCCAGGCTCTGACTGTAGGAGGATTGTAGTCCCCATCTCCCGCCCTGGAAAAGCCCAAGCTAAGCAGGGCAGCCAGTCTGGAGGCTGAAGACCCCGGCAAGACAGACCGGCCTGTGTGGATGTGTGCTGTCCGTGCCCACGGGTGGGTGCGGGAGGAGCCTCGGGCCGGGGCTGGCCGGGACTAGGCTAGGGGAGGGGGGGGAGATTAGTTGGCTGTGGCAGAGAGCCGTGCGTGGCCCATGTGACTGCGGTGTGCTTTGGAAGAGGAAGCTGCAGAGGTCAGTGCAAAGGCGTAGCTTACCGGAGCCGTGCAGCCAGGGGAGGGGGGAGGAGAGGACAGGAGACATGGCCGGGGCCACCTTTCCAGCTCCCCGCTTCACCAGCATCCTCATTCTGACCAAAGCAGCTCTTTTCCCCGACAGCCCAGAGGGCTACCATGGCTGCAACGTCCAGCTTGGGAGTGGGAGGAGGGAGAGGCTCTGAGGGGACCTGGGGCCTTTGGGGCCAACGGTCTGCCTGAGGCTGCCAGGAAAGGCTGCTGTGATGAGGCTGTCCCAGGCCTTCCAGAGGGGGAATCCCCCCTCCCTGGGGAGTGTGGTCCAGAAGTTTTTCCCTCCTTTCCCCGGCTGACTTTGGGCTTGAGTTGTTGGTGATCAGCTGCAGGAGGAACGTGAGGCTTGGGCATGGAGATAGCATTCCGGAGAACTGGATGCCCCCGAGTCCAGGGCTTTTCAACAAGTAGACGTGTTTGGGGATGCAGGGGGGCAAAGTTTGGCTGGCATCCATCATTTCTGGAAGGGGAGGGAACTTCTTACTGGCTCCCTCCCCTACTGTCTCTGGACACCTGAGCCCGATTTCAAGAAGGAAAACAAGTTTGGGGGGTAACGGTAGTCTGCAAGGGGTCGTCTCTCCAAACGGGGCTCTCTGGTTTTTTTGTCCAAGATTCCGTTCAGTAGGAACGGAGCCAAGATTTTAAAAGGAAGAAAAGGGGAGAGAATTTGATGGGGCTGGGGCTGGGGCTGGGGCTGGAGAGGACTAATATTTTGAAATGATGCCTATTAGAGAGTCAGTTCAGTTGGTCCTTGAGGAGTGGTGGGTTCCGAGCTCCGAAAGGCTGCCCCCTCCTCTGCCTTCTCTGGAGGAAGGAAGAGCCGAAGCCCTTTTCGAGGGCTGGGCCGGGCTGGGCAGGGGAAGGAGGCAGGGGAAGGCAGCCCATCAATCCCCAGCAGAAGGTGCCCATAGCCTACCCGATACTGTCCAGCTGAAAGGGACTTTGCAATGCCTGCTGCCTGTCTGGGGGACAACGCTGCGCCCTGTTCTGTCAACCCCGGCCCTCCGATGGGGTTGCTAGGCAGCCAGGCTCTGATGTACGGGAAGGCCCTGTGATTTGCTAGCCTCCTGCAGACACATGGTTAAGGTTCCCTCCAGCCTATCGGGTGGAGGGATGGGGGGCACGCCGTTTGCATACTGCCAAATGCTTCTCTACCTGAACGTGGGGTGGGAAGGGGGAACAGGGAAGGGAAAGAGAGACAGCTTCCCCCTCCTGCTTTCTCTTGAGCTTCAGCCCCCTCCCCATCCTTTCTCTGGACCAAGTCTGGTCCAAAGGTGCTGCTGCCCTCTCCCTCTTACCCAGAGCCCTCCCCTTCCTCAGACCATGGAACAGGAATGTGGAACGAGGAAAAGAGGTCAGTGGGTAAGCCTGTGTATGCACGGCTCCGTGCTGTAGCGGGTGCATGCAGTGAGGAGGCATCGTTCTAGATGAAGCCTCAGTTGGGGAGGGGATGGGCCATTTGTCCTAGAAGGCTTTACTGGGGTAGCTTTGAGGCAGGGGTGTCAGAGGAGGAAAGAACCAGCTTTGGAGCCCCCACCTCTGCCTCTTGCTTCCCTAACAACAGGGGCCAAATCACTTAATTTTCTTTGTGAGTCTCTGTGTCTTCATCCATAAAGTGAAGAGCTTGGGCTGTTCTTTCTAAATCCAATGCTTTCGCTCTCTCCCTACCCAAGCATTTCTTGGCAGCTCCTCTATGGACCCTACCCCCTCCCATTTACCCCTCCCTAACAACTGCCCAGTGACCCCTCTATTACTGTCACTCAGCTTTTGGCTTGTCTCCCTCCCCAGAGGAGACCGGAAGCTCCTTGTGGGTAGGGAAGCCAGCTTATCTCCTCCCTAGTTCACTGTGGGTATTCAGTGGGTGGTAGATGAACAAATGAATGAATGAATGAGGGGGTCAGCTGGGTGTTAGCTGGCACTTGTGACTGCAGGTGGTCTGGGCTGGATTGGGGAGGGGAGGGGAGGGGAGGCAGGAGGTGGGGAGGTTATGCAAGAAATAGCCTGTGGTTTGGGACTGGTCCGTGGAAAACAAGGCTCTGCCCCAGCCAGAAGGGCCAGGTCCTCACAGTCTGGCCATGACCACCACACCCAGGGCCTTTCCCTAAAGGGATCACCAACGGTAGCTGGATATTTATTAACCCCCCAGAACTCCCCTGTGTATCAGCTAAGGGAAGTGCCTTTAGGGTGTGAATTTGGTCCCCCATGAAATAGGCTCTCAGGGTTCCTTTTTTCTTTCTCCTACCTGCAGATACTGTCTGATGAGCGTCAAAGGCTGTTTCACGGATTTCCATATTGATTTTGGAGGCACATCTGTCTGGTACCACGTCTTCCGGGGCAAGAAGGTAAGTGAATGGGACAGGCTTCTCCTCACACCAGGGTCCCCTCCCTAACCTGTATCTGGATGGGGGTGGAGTTGAAAGGATCTTGGGTTTAGAGCTTATAGACCTGGCTTCCAACCCTGGCTCCATCACGGTTACTGCCTGCCCATGTTGTCTTGGTCAGTTCGCTTTCTCTTTTTTGGGGGCCTCAGTTCCCTTACCTGTAAAATTAGGGGGTTAGACTAGATAGTTTGTAGGGGCCCTAAATCTATGACTCTGAAGATTGTGTGAGCTTGGCCTCAGTTTCTTCATCTGTAAAAATGAAGGAATTGAATGAGATGCTCTCTCCAGGCCCTTCTAGCTCTTAATCCTGTCACCTGCTTTTCCATCTCTCTGTGTTCCCCTCCTCCACTCAGGTTCTAGGTCATTTCTCAGCCCTGCATGAGTCCCCCACACCCGTACCTGCTAATTGGACAATGTCCTTCCACTTTGACCAAGCCCCTGGGGCTGATGGGTGGAGACCAGAGTGTTGGGGTTTGGGGAACTCAATCAGAATCCTGAAGTTCAGAGGTCACGTAGTACTGAAGAGAGAGTGGCTGTGAAGGCTTTGGAATCCGAGGACTTGAATTCAAATGTTGCTATTTAATACTTGTGTGCCCTTGGTAAATCTCCTCATCTCTCTTGTCCTGTTTTGTCATCTCTCTGCTGAGGGGCTGGACTCTGGACCCCATCTGAGCCTGCTTCTAGCTTCACTTTGAACCCCAGGACAGGCACCCCTAAACTTTGTGGGGCATTTGCCAGAACTTTCAGACACCCTTCAGGA
Source organism: Pseudocheirus occidentalis (assembly GCA_028646575.1). NCBI lineage: Eukaryota > Metazoa > Chordata > Mammalia > Diprotodontia > Pseudocheiridae > Pseudocheirus > Pseudocheirus occidentalis. The sequence continues at coordinate 27,756,150 of CM053594.1, read as the reverse complement.
GGCAGCCTTTATGCAGGGAAGAAGAAGGTGAACAGGATGTTTCCAGGGGCAGCTTGAGGGTGGTCATAGAATGCTGGTCCCATATCCTACCAGTTATACTAGTGAAGTGACCCTGGATAAGCACCTTGACTTTCCGAAGCCTCTGGGCTAATAAAAACTAGCATTTAGGGGTGGCTAGGTGGTGCAATGAATAGAGCACCAGTCCTAGAGTCAGGAGGACCTGACTTCAAACCTGGCCTTACACTTACTATCGGTATGACCTTGGGCAAGTCACTTAACCCCATTTGCCCTGCTTCCCCCCCTCCAAATAAATAATTAAATAAATAAACTCAGCATTTACATGCTTCAGAATTTGCAAAGCCCTATATAATTATCATCTCATTTGATCCTCCAGAAGAATCCTTGGGAGGTAGGTTCTATCATTTCTATTTCACAATTGTGGAAACTGAGGCAGGCAGGTTAAGGTTAAGTGACCTGCCTAGGGTCACAAAAGCTAGGAAGCATCTCAGGTTAAATTAGAACTCAGATCCTTCTGACTCCAAGCCCAGCATTGTACCAGCTTGCCTCCCATCTGCCTCTAGTTCTCCAGGCTCAAAGGAGATGAGAATTATAATCATAGAATCTAATAATAATTGTAAAAAGGCCTTTGTGGCCCAGTAATTAGAACACTGGACCTTGAACCCTAAATTCATGCTGGGCCTGGAGTTAGGAAGATCCTTGTTCAGATCTTTAGAGGCTTCCTAGCGGTGTGACCCTAGGCAAGTCACTTAACCTGCCTGCCTCAGTGTCCTCCTCTGTAAGATGGGATAATAATTATAGTGGTACATGCCTTCCAATGGTTGTGAAGAGGCTCAAGTGAAATAATAATTGTAGAGCATTTTGTGGACCTTAAATCGCTATATAAATAAATATTTGTTTTTATTATTATCTCGGAAAATTAATGGAACTTGAAGGTTCGAAAAGTGCTTTTTATACAGTATTGCATTTGAGCCTTCAGTGAGTCATTCAGTCAAGAAACACTGTTGAGAAGCATTTTACTAATAAACGGGGGATACAAAGACCAAAAAAAAAATTAAAAAGAAACATTTCCTGCCCTCAGTTTGCTTACATTCTATTAGAGAAGGCAAGACAACCCTGTGAACCAAATGAGCCTCAGAGCATTAATAAAGTGTAAAGCACTCTCTGCATTCTTCTTATTGTTGTTCTTTTGCTGCTGTTGTCCCTTGGTTGGAGGTTAAGGGAAAATGCTCCAAATTTATATTCAGAAGATCTGGGTTTGAGTTATGACCTGCTTGGGGTATGTGTGTGACCTTACATGAGTCACTTCACTCCTGAGTTCTGGGTCTTCATTTATAAAATCAGGGGGTTGGACAGGACTCTAAGGCACCTTCTGTCCCTGTTTTTTATGTTGGGGTGGGTGCATCTTTATAGATTTGCTTTGCCTTCTGGGTCCTGTGCCCTAGTGGACATGGGGATGGGTGTTGTCTTTCTTTGAGAGAAGGAGAGAGAGAAGGAGGGAGAGAGAGAGAGAGAGAGAGAGGGAGGGAGGGGATGTGTGTGTGTGTGTGTGTGTGTGTGTGTGTGTGTGTTTGTCTTGCACACAGTCTTGCCACACTCTGCCTTCCAGATGTTTTTCCTCCTACTGATCAAACAGAAGCTGGAGATTTGTTTTATTTTATTTTTAATTTTTGAATCTTATGAAATTTCCTCACCCCCCCACTCCCCCCACTTAGCACCTCCCACTCCACTTCACACCAATGAACCAGTGAGGCTTGATCCCATAGGAGCCCCTTCATCTTGGTACAGAATCCAGAACAGGGGCCCTGGGATTTCAGACCTGCGGGAACCCCAGTTGACTAGAGAGATAGTTTGCTGTAATGAAATACTGATCAGGAGTTGGAAGCAGGTGAGCCATGGGTTCAGATCCTGCCGTGGAATCCTAATTAGTGGGTCAGTCGTTTATCTACTCCAAATTTCAGGTTCTTCATCTATAGATTGGAGATAATAAAACACAAGGTCTTTACCTCCTGGGGTAGTTTCCAGGCTCAGATGACATCATCAAAACAGTCATTATGTTCCTGGCACTGTGCTAGGGATACAAAGGCAAAAGCAAATTGTCCCTTCCATTAAGGATTATCGATTTAGAGTTGAGAGGAAGGAAATAAGCATTTATTAAGCTCCTTCTGTGTGCTAGGCACCTTGCTAAGTGCTTCACAAATATTATATCTATTGATCTTCACAGTAACCCTGGGAGGTAGGTGCTGTTATTGGAGATTTTTTTTTGAGGAGTGAAGGCAGAGCAGTTGGGGCTAAGTGACTTGCCCAAGGTTACACAGCTATTACGTGTCAAGTGTCTGAGGCTGGATTTGAACTCAGATCCTCCCGACTTCAGGCCCAGTGCTCTATCTGGCCCCATCAGTGCCAACCCCATCAGTGCCAGCTGCCAGAAGCTGCTGTCCTACATCCCATTAGAGGTCCTGTGAGAGAATTCATAGTAGTGTCATACTATGTATGGGTCATAGAAGTCTTCATTTTGCAGTTGAGGAAAACAGATTAGAAGTAAAGCAACTTGGAGAGTTGGTGCTAAGTTGGGATTTGAACTCGGGTCTTTCAACATAACCACCTACTACTACAGACAATGCTCTAGCTTGGGTTGCTCCTTTCCAAGCAGGTCTCCTCTACCCAAATCTCTGCCCATGTCCACACCCTGGAAGGTGGAGAGCCTCAGAGGACCTGGCTTTGGGTTGGGTGTGGCTGAGGGACATGGTTTCTCTTCTCAGATCTTCTGGCTGATTCCCCCCACCTTGCACAATTTGGAACTCTATGAGGAGTGGGTGCTCTCAGGAAAGCAGAGCGACATCTTCCTGGGAGACCGAGTCAAGCAGTGCCAAAGAATCGAGCTGGCCCAGGGCTACACGTTTTTTATCCCCTCCGGTAAGTGACCCAGGCCTGCGGCCTTCTTGGAAGCCGTGGTTGGTGCTTCTGTGCTGGTCCTCTCCCTCCTTTGAAATGATCCCCTGACCCATTGGCCACCTCTGCATTGGTCACTTGCCGAAGAGATGCATCTCTGAGAAATAGTCCAGCTTCTCAAAGACCTGCCTCCTCAGCGGGATCCTTTACTTAATATCCTGCAGTACCCTGGTGATGCCTTTGGGGTGGCCTTTTGCCTAGGGTGGCTATTTATTGGACCCCGAGTCTTTTTTTTCAGGGGTGTGGGTTCTGTTTCCCACTTTTATTCTTTTCCCCTGGAGCCTGGTCTGACTCTTGGGAGCTGGGGGGCAGTGCGGGTATATTAGGGGCATGGTTTAAACCCCAGCTTTACCACCCATATAACTTTGGGCAGATCATTTCCCTACTCCGTTTTCCCTCGGTTTTCCCCTTCTTAAAATAGAAAGGATTGGTCCCTTCCATCCCTTGGTTTCTGATCTGTTGAATGGGCCAGGTAGGCTGAATGGTCCTGACTTGGTCAGAGCCCATGAAGGTGCTGTGATCCACAAGGTGGACTGCTATGTAGTTGGGACCCCAGTCTGACAAGAGTGTCAAGAGCTGTCCCAGGGCAGTTTGGGAATAAAGATAAGGGGATTATGGAAGGACAGTATGAGGCAGCTTTCTTCTGCGGAAGATGGAGTTCAGTGACAAGAAAAAAAAACAAACCCAATCATACTGTCTGTACAAATATAGGATGGGAAAGAGGCTTCTTAACAAGTAGTTCATGTGGTAAGACCTGAGTGCCGTATGAGTCAGTAGTGGCTATTAAAGTGACCTTACACTGAATTAAGAGCAGTCAGATGGGGGGGGGGAAGGGGGGAAGGGGGGGGTTTGAGAGGAGGTGGCAGGGCAGGAAGGGTTAGGTCTGTGATTGCTTTGATTGGAGGGGGCCTCCCAGCATGGAAGCTGCCTCTCATAATACTGATCAGCCCTGTGTCTTGGACTAAAGCCTATACACACCCAGTCCATGTGAGAGCCAGACCCTAGGCCTTCCTAATTCTGAAGCTGACTCTTTAGAGATGAATTCTACCATCACCACTCTGTCTTTTCTTCATATACATCTTGCGTTTTTATCGATGACCTTATTGCCTTCCCCCATAAGAAGATCAAGCAATTTATGGGCAGGGACTAGAGTCTCACGTTTATTTCTGCATCCTCAACATCAGGCTGAGTGAATGATTACCTGGGAGAAGGAACATCTCACCCACCCTGGTCCTGATGCCCCCATTCAGGGGGCATACTAAAGACATGGCAAGGGAGATGAGAGGAGGGGTCTTAGGAGAGCAATGGGGACCATCAAATTTTAGAGCTCCTCTCATCCCTTCCCTCCTTCTGCAGAAGAGGGGGTGGGACCTCATGTCTAGGGTTCAGGGACTGGTTCAGGGTTATGTGGATAAGTCTCAGTTAGGATTTTTAACCCTTAGATTCTACTTCATTTCCTAGAAGTGAAGATTAGACTCTCTTGAAGTCACAAAGGGAGCACCTCACTGTTCCAGGATGGACTCCAAATATATGAGAGCTGTGTCCTGACTGATGTGGACCATGAGCCCATGAAGTGGTTGTGGTACTCAGATTCACGCTGCTTGTTTTCATTGGGCTGGAATATGTATTTTTATAGAATCTCTATATTTTACATATATATAATTTCAAATAGCGTGCATCTGAATACTAATTGAAACCTAGTATACCACTGGGACCTCAAGACCTGCCAGGTGGAAGAGGGGGTATACCCCTGCTTTGCTTGGCCTTGAAGTTTTGTCCAGGCAAAATTCAGTTGGCATCAAGAAGTCTTCTTAGTTGGTGCTGTCTAGTAGCCTAGTTGGAAAGGGCTTGCCCTATTGACAGTGAGCTCCCTGTCATTAGAGGTATGTAGGCAGAGGGAGGTTGGATAAGCTCCTGGGATGATACTGAGGGAATTTCTGTATAGAACAGGAGGTTGGGATAGTGATCTCCAAAGATCCAATTCTGAGACTGGTTCGAGAGATGGAGGGTGAGGCTTCTCACAGTCCCAAGGCTGGCTGTGGGTCACCGGCAGCTTGAGTTTTGTATCACCAGGATGGCTGGATTTTGCCTGGGGCTCAGACTGATCTTCAGGGAAGATGGATAACATCAGGTTCCATGGTGTAGTAGCAAAGTCTTACTATCTCCATTTTGCTGGTCCTGAGGCCTGGCTGGTTGTTGAAGGCTTTTAAGGGAATGAGAAGGTGCTTCTGGGGGCAGGGGCCAAGCCATAGAGATGGTACTTCCCTTTAGATGACTTTAAAGCAGCGGTTCTCAACCTGTGGGTTATGTTCAATTTGTAACAATGAAAATACATCCGGCATATCAGATATTTACATTACAGTTTATAACAGTAGCAAAATTACAGTTACGAAGTAGCAATGAAAATAATTTTATGGTTGGGGTCACCACAACATGAGGAACTGTATTAAAAGGTCTCAGCATTAGGAAGGTTGAGAACCACTGCTTTAAATCATCTGTTGTTCCCTGGTGGTGAATTCTAAATGTTCTGGGACCAATATTCTCTGAAAGAGCAGTTCCTGGGGGTGCTCAGAAAGCCTGGTTTTTTTTAGGCTTGCCCCTGTTATGGGTTGTTACATGTCCTTGGGAAAATGGCATCTTCAGTCTCCTCTGGGGTCCTCTGGTAAAATAGGGGAAGCTGGATTAAATAATTTCTAAGGTTTTTCCTAGCTCTAATGATGTCCTAAGGCCCCTCCCAGCTCTGACATCCCCTGTTCTGAGCCCCTCCCAGCTCTGACATTCTGTGTTCTAAGGGTTCTCCCAGCCCTGACATTCCATGTTCTGAGGCCCCTCCCAGCTCTGACATCCCCTGTTTTGAGGCCCCTCCCAGCTCTGACATTCTGTGTTCTAAGTAAGGGTTCTCCCAGCCCTGACATTCCATGTTCTAAAGTCCTTACTAACTCTGACATTCCATGTTCTAAGGCCCTTTCCTTCCTTGACATTCTGTGTTCCAAAGCCCTTCCCAGTTCCGACATTCTGTGTTTTTAGCCTTTCCCAGCTCTGACACTGTTCTCAGGCTCCTGACCTCTTACATTCTCAGTTCAAATGTCTCTCCCCCAGCTCTGACATTCCCTGTTCTAAGGCCTCTCCTGGCTCTGACACTTCACATTCTAAGCTCCTTCCTAGCTCTGATGTTTTCCGCTTTCAGGGTTCTTCCAACATTCTGTGATCCCATAGCCTAGAGGGCTGACAAGCCTTCTCATCACTTTTCCAGATTTAGAACAAATATTGGCACTTCCTCTTTCTGGTCATTAGGCAGTGTGGGCATGCTTTCCCTCCCAAACCTCCCTTGCTTCAGGTCAAGGTACAGGTGTGGAGACTGGGGGTGGGGGGTATCGGCGATAGACTGTGTCCAGGTTAGAAGTGACGTAGGAGGAGCGTAGAGAGGCAGGTTTCTCTGCCACAGAGAGACAGGACCAGGGCAAGCTGGCTTGATCATTGTAGCAGGTCAGATGGGCAGGGACCCAAGGAACTGTTCACTTTTTTTTTTTTTTTTTTGCCATGGAGATAAGGGGAGACAGAAAAGGATCTGAATTTGCTTCTCAGAAGTAAGGGGGTAGAACTGGTGCCTTGGAGAGCTGGAGAGACCTGTATGGTTCTCTTGGCACGCTGCCCTGTGTCTGTCCCTGCCATGGATGTAGATCTGGGTCCTGGGGTTGTTGGCATGTGCTCTTTGGAGGTCAGGGAAGCTCACCACCCTGGCACTCCCTTTCTCCATTTGGGAAATGGGATGAATGAAGTCCAACCCTCCTCATGTCTTAGAAATGTGGGCATATGACATTGAATATGTGACAGCGATTTTATCTCTTATAAGAAAAAGTGCTAGGGAAAATCACTTGTTCTTTGTTCTTGAGCTCTTAATGGGTGCTGGGTGCTTGGTGTGGGGTCAGTGGTTTATGAACCAGGAGGCCTGAGTTCTGGCTTTGGCTGAGTCCTTGGCTGCCTCCATGACCTTGAAGTTTATCTCTTCATTAATTTGTCCATCCATTTGTCTGTCTGTCCATCTGTCTCTCCATCCATCCGTCCATCCATCCATTTCTCCGTCCATCCATCCATCTGTCCATCCATCCGTCCACCTCTCTGTCCATCCATCCGTCCATTCATTTGCCTGTCCATCCATCCATCCATCCATGTGTCCATCTCTTTGTCCATCTGTCTATCCATCCATCTGTCCGTCCGTTCCTCTGTCCATCATCCATCCGTCTGTTCATCCATCCATCTCTCTGTTCATCTGTCCGTCCATCCATCCATCTCTCTGTTCATCCGTCCATCCATCCATCCATTTATCCATCCATCCACCCATCTGTCCATCCATTCAAAAAGCATTTTTTGTGTCAGATCATTTCCTTTCTCTATTTGAACCTCAGTTTTCACATTTGTAAAAGGGACAAATAATTTGTTGCCTGAAGATTAAGTCCAGATCTAGAAAGTGCTTCAAAGGCCAGCTCCCTCATTTTATAGATGAGCATACTGAAGCCCAGGGAAGTGACTTGCCCAAGGTTGCACTGGTAGTAAGCATCAGAGTGTGGATTTGAACTCAGTTCCTCTGACTCCTTAGCCAGCATCCCTTCCACTGGATTAGTATCCTTTCTCCAGTGGGTTTAGCCATGCAGTTTCTTCTTTGCTTTACTTCCCTGTGGGGTGTGAGGAAGGTGACTCCACACTCTGTCATGATCCCTTTTTTTCCCCACCACTGCCTTGGCCCCAGGGTGCCAGGTGGCATTAGTGTATCCCCCTGCCCTCCAACAGCTGCTGTAGGCCATCTGTGCCCCATCCCTT
>CM053594.1:27714136-27747862 GCA_028646575.1 Pseudocheirus occidentalis | reverse complement strand
TGCTCTGGGTTCTGTAGGCTGGGGATTAGGGAGGGGATCAAGGAAGAAAGCCCAGTATCTGAGATCGAGGGAGGGAAGAGACTCCTTCAGCATTATTCATTCCCTACCTTCCTTTTTTCCTTCCTTCCTTCCTTCCTTCCTTCCTTCCTTCCTTCCTTCCTTCCTTCCTTCCTTCCTTCCTTCCTTCCTTCCTTCCTTCCTTCCTTCCTTCCTTCTTTCCTTCCCTCCCTCCCTCCTTTCCTTCTTCCCTCATTTCTTCCTGCCTCTCTTCCTTCCTTATTTCCTTTACTCCCTTCATCCTTCCTCCCTCCCTCCCTTCTTTTCTTCCTTCCTCCCTTCTCTTCCTTCCCTCCTTCTTCCCTCCTTCCCTCCTTTCCTTCCTTCCTCCTCCATCTTTCTACTTTTGAGTATGGTACAGTGAAAAACATTCCAGAGGCCAAAAGACCAGAGTTCAAATCTCAAATCTGCTCCTTCTAATCCTTTGAGACCTTGAACAAGTAACTATTGCTTTCTTGCCTCAGTTTCCTCATCTGTAAAGCATGGGCCATGCTCTTATGAGATGGCCTCTGATGTGCCTTTCTGGTTGATATCTGTGGCCCTAGGATCCCTCCTCCTTCCTTCTCTGTTTCTTGGTTTCTTGGTCTTTGCCTATCATCAGTGTAGGCAACTTCTAGAAAAGAGATTAGCTAGGGGGTGCCATAGTGAATGGAGCATGGGCCTAGAGTCAGGAATATCTGAGTTCAAATCCAGCCTCAGGCTGTGTGGTCCTGACCTAGTCGCTCTACCTCTTTCTGACTCGGTTTCTTCACCTGTAAAGTAGGGATAATACTAGCACCTACCTCCCCGGCAGTGGTGAGGATCAGAGTAACTGATAATTGTATAGTGCTTAGCACAGTGTTTGGCAGTAGGAGGTGTGAAAGTGAACACTAGATATTATTATGATTATTGTTGTGATTGCTTCTGCAGAGAGGGGAGAGAAGTGTATTTTCTGAGTCCTTCACTGGAGCCAAGCTCCATCAGTGGCCCTGTTCTTTTGAGTAATTTGGTCCCAAACCCTGAGTTCGAGTTCCACCTGGGATGTGTTTTGGCAGTGTGATCCCAGGCAGGTTCCTGACCCTCTCGTTGCTCTAGGCAGGGAAGGTGCTGAGCTCCATTCCCTGGAAGTCTTTGTTTCCTGTCCCTCATTCCCAGATGAACCCGTTTCCCCTCACATAGTTGTGTGTTTACATGGGGATCATTCTCCTCATTTTACAGGTGGGGAGAGAGGAAAGTTAATGGCCCAGCCTCATAGAGCTGGGACCCCCAGTCCCTGGACCCCAAGTCTCTTGGTGGCCTGGCCAGGTCGGCTGAGCTCACGGGGACCCTTTCCTCTGGTTGGTGCAGTCCTCTTGTGGGATTTGTGTTCCCTGGCTCGATGCCCCCCAACAGTCCAACGAGTGGGGCTCCGTGGCCAGGGATGTGAATGTTGGGAAACACTGTTTAAAAGCAGCAGTGCCGGGGATGGTGATAACAGTACCACTAATAATAACCCAGGCTTCCAGTCCCCTCGGGAGAAACAAAAACTGTAGTTACTGAGGAAACAGACAGGATTTAGCTCTTGGGAAGGAGATGAAAAGCAAATCTTAAAGGCAAGGTAGAGGAATCAATCTGGAGGCCCAGGACCTGGGTTCAGATCCTGCTTCCTGGAGCTGCGTCTGATAGTGCTTGTAGTCCTTGCCTCTGTAGGGTTGTCCAGGGGCTCCCATGAGGCCCAGGTTGTAAAGTGCTACGGCAGTGTCTGTGATTGCAAAGCGTTTTACAGATGCTAGGCCATTCGATAGCAGAGCACGTTAAGGGAATTCCACGCTCATTTTGCAGGAATGTCAGATCACCATCTCCCCTCTGTGTTCCCCTGGTTCTGGGGCCCTCCCTGGGTCTCTTTCCATATGAGAAAGCCACTTGTTATTCAGGTTGAAGGGGTAGGGGAGACAGGGGGGGGGGGGGCGGGGCCTGCCAACTGGCCTTGGCTTTGGGGACCTGACTCCCAGATCATCTCTCTTCCTCCTTCCTTTTCTCATCCCCTCTTTCTCTCACTTTTTCTTCTTCTTCCTTCTCTCTACCCTCCTTCTTCCATCTATTTCTCCCTTCCCCTCTCCCTACTCCTCCCCTCCTGCATCCTTCTCCCTTCATCCCTCCTCCTCTGCATCCCCCTTCCTCTCCCCTCATCTTTCCCCTCTCCCCTCTCTCCCTTCCTTCCCCTTCCCTCTCCTTCCCAGCTTCCATCTCTCCCCCTCCCCTCCTCCCCCTCCTCTTTCCCCCTTCCGTCACTCCTCCCCCCTCTTCTCTCCTCTCTGCTCCCTCCCTCCCCTTTCCTTCTCCCCTCCTCCTGCCATGTCTTTCTCCCTCCTTTTTCTTGTCACCTCTTTGTCTTTCCCCGTCTCTGCCTGCTTCACCTGAACATCTCCATGCCAACCAGGGGGCATCAAAGGGAGTCTCTTGTTTTCTGTGGCACAGCAGTTCAAAGTGAGGGCCCCTGGCCATGTGGAGACCCTGTCAGAGGGGCGGTCTGTCAAGTTAAAATAATTTTCACAATAACATCAGAATGTTTTAATTTCTAATATGGTAAATATTTATAGATAACTAAATCTGTGCTAGTAAATGTTTAACAATTGTCTCTCTGGGAAAAAAAAAGTGTTCCTAGCACACTTTTCAATTTCATTTCCGTGATTAGACGTAACAACAAAATCACGTATTAAACCCTAATTTGGAGCCTTTGCTGACTTCCAAAGTATGAATTCCCAGATTGAAAATTTAACGTTTGATTCTCCCTAAACACAATCTCTTTGGGAACATGTGTCTTCACTCATGTCTGATTCTCTGTGATCCCATTTGGAATTTTTTTGTTAGAGATACTGGAGTGCTTTGCCATTTCTTTCTCCATCTCATTTTACAGATGAGGAAACTGAGGCAAACAGGGTTAAGTGACTTGCCCAAGGTCACACAGCTAGTAAGTGTCAGAGGTTGAATTTGAGCTTGGGAAGATGAGTCTTCCTAACTCCAGTGCTCCACCTTACTGTCCTGGGAGTGGATGGGGGTCCTTAATAATTTTTAAGACAGTAAAGGGATCTTGAGACCAAAACATTTGAGAATTGCTGCTTTGTTGTGTGTGTGTGTGGGGTTAGAGGTGGGGTTGGGAAGACCCGAATTCAAATCTTAATCCAGTCCCTTCCTTGCTGTGTAGCGCTGGGTTTAAATTCTCTGAGCCTTGGTTCCCTCCTCTGGGAAATGAGAGGGTTGCCCTAGGAGGCCTTGGAGACCTTTCCTGTTCTAAATACATGATGGTCTGACTGTGAGCTCACTGTACTTCCTCTTTCCTTGCTTAGGCTGGATCCATGCTGTCTACACACCTGTAGACTCCCTGGTGTTTGGCGGAAATATCCTACATAGTTTTAATGTGCCCATGCAGCTACGCATCCATGAGATAGAGGACAGGACGCGGGTAAGGAGCCCTCTTTCTCTCTCCTTCGGGGCAAGGCCTTGGACTCTGGCTCCAGACACTCAGAGGGGAATGGATTAAGTTCCTGGGGTCAGTTGTGTGGGAGGAGAGTAACCTTCAGGCTCTCTCTGTTACACTGACCAACCTCCCCATCTCTGTCTCTAAAGCTGCCTGCTTGACAACTTGGGGGGGCGGTGTGATCTATCCACTAGGGCCCAGCCAGCCCCTTCCCTTCCTCCTCCAGAGTTTCTGTTCATCTGTGCACAAAATCCCCTTTGTCAGTAAGGAAATGACCCAGAAGAAACAGGGCAACCTGGGCCTTCCTGCTTCTCACTCATTAAAGGAACCACCCATTGCCAGGGAAACCGAGGCAAAAACCAGTCCTCTTGGCTTCTTTGCCTCTGCTTTTGTGTTTTTCTGGGGAATGTCAAGATCAGCAGGGGAACCCGGCTGTCTGGACTGTGAGGCTTTCTGCTTTTAAAATGCATAGATTTAGGGCAGCTAGGTTGCACAGTGAATAGAGCACTGGCCCTGGAGTCAGGAGGACCTGAGTTCAAATGCCGTCTCAGACACTTAACACTTACTAGGAGGTGTGTGACCTTGGATAAGTCACTTAACTCCAATTGCCCATCCTTCCTCCCTCCAAAAAGACAAATACACACACACACACAGACACACACACACACACACACACACACACACACACAAATAAAATGCATAGATTTTTTTGCTGAGATGGTCCTTAGGGGCCATCTCATCTAACCTGCTCCCCATACCAGTTCATTATACCGATAATTTAACCAAGTGATAACGTTTCTCCATCAGTCATCCCAACAGAAGGCTTTGGACCAAGTGTGAATGACGTACCCAGAGGTACTTGAGTAGTAACCGCACACCTGAAGGTGCTTGAGCTCTGCCTCCAGCCCCCCATCTCCACTGAGGCTCTGGCGTCCCAGCATGTGAACTTGGCAGGCAGTAATATCAGCCTGTCAGTTTTCCATTGCTGTTTACTTATTTCAGTCGTGTCTGGCTCTCTGTGACCCCATTTGGGGTTTTCTTGGCAGAGATACTGGAGTGCTTTGCTCTTTCCTTCTTCAGCTCATTTTCCAGATGAGGAAACTGAGGCAAACGGGGTGAAGTGACTTTTCCAGGGTCCCTCAGCTAGGGAAGTTTCTGAGGCTGGATTTGAACTCAAGAAGACCTGACTCCAGGGCCAGTACTCTATGCACTGTGGTGCGACCTAGCTGCACAGTCTCTCCTTTACTTCTGTTTTTTTTTTTTTAATTAAATTTTGTTTTTTAATCAGCAAAAATTTACCCTCTCTCCCTTCTATCCCTCTTACCCCAACTCCCTCTCCTCCACCCCCACAATTGAGAATGAAACCCCTGTTACAAAAATGTATATTTGAGTATAACAGATTTCCATGTTTGCCATATCTAAAAGAAAAAAAGATAAATGTGTGTGTATGTATATATATATATCTCTCTTTATATCTAGGTAACTTTATTTTATCTGCCTTTATCTATATCTGTCCACCTATCTATCCATCTCCAGTCTGTACTCTGAGTCTCTCAGCTTTCTCATTAGGAGAGAGATAGCATGTTTCATCATTAGATCTCTGGAATTATGGCTGTGAGGAAACAGGTTAAGTGACTTGCCCAAGGTCACCCAGCTAGGAAGTGTCTGAGGACAGATTTGAACTCAGGTCTTGCTGATTCTAGGCCCAATGCTCCCAGTACTGTGGTGCTACCTAGCTGCCTCTCCTTTACGTCTGAACTCAAGAAAACTAGGACACAAGGGATGGGATGCTGGGGGTGGGGAACGTCCTTCCCTCTGTACTTGCCCTGCCCTGAGACATTCATTGCTTAAAATCTTCACTCTTTCCTGCCCACTACTCCTGACATTGAGACAGACAGTTGAGAGGTAGGTGCTGTTATGATCTCCCTTTTCTAGTTGAGAAAACCGAGGCAATCAGAGGTTAAGTGATTTGCTAGTAAGTACCAGAGGTTGAATTTGAATTCAGATCTTCCTGGCTCCAGGCCCCAGCCCTCTATCCACTGTGCCACCTAGCTGTTTCTAGGTATGTAGAGTCCTCATGTCCCTTCGATCATTTTCATGCCTTTGGATTTGGGGAATCTAATCAAAATTCATTGCCTTCTCGGGGCCCCCCAGTCTCTGGCTAACACTAACCCAGTGTTATGTTTCTTGTGGTGTGTGTTGGGGGGCAGCAGGGAGGAGGGATGGATGCACTGGGCTTCCTCTTGGGAGGTGCCTGGGTTTACATCTGGAGGGAACCATAGAAGTCATCAATTTCAACCCCTTTCATTTTTCAGATGGGGACACTGAGGCACAGAGAGTTTATACACCTTGGCCAGGGTCACCCAGCTAGTATTACAGTCAAGGTTCGAACCTAGGTCTCTGCTACTTTGAAGACCAGGGCCCATTCCACTCCTCTGGGGTCCTGGTCAGTTGCATACAATACTTAGGGGAACCTTTAGACTATTTGTTGCTTGTAATTGCCACAGGACTTCACAGACTGTGGTCTATTTTCAGATACTTTTAAAGGGAAAATGCTCCCTTGCAGATTTCGCTTTCTGGGATTCTCCCCCCCCCTTTTTTTCTCTTCCTTTTCACCCACAAAGAGCTTTTCAAGCCCTGAAGCACCTTCTAAGTGTGAATCAGAACTGTTCCTCTCCTACCTGCTAGTCCTTACTCAGATCCCCTGCAGCAAGAGGGGATGCTGGGACCAAGGGGAGGGTGGGAAGAGCGATTCATTGTCTCGGAGCCTCTTCTGGTTGTGTGTAGCCAGGGCTGATATAATGGATAGAGGCCCTGGGAGACCTGTGTTCAAGACCTGCCTCTGACCTATATAAGACCATGCCCTCACATCAGATAATTCTCTAAGACTTTAAAGCTGCAAAGGAGCTACCCGTCTGAAGCAGTGGAGGGGGGTTTCTTCACTTGGAAGTTCCAGAAAATGATGAAATTACAGGTCTGGATGGCCTGACCCTTTCCAACCACCTATACTTCCCAAATGACAAACAAGCAAACATCTTTGCATTAGGCCAAATTATGTCCAGGATTAAGGTCCAAATGTTCCTTAAATTTCCTCTAAGAAATGATCAATTCTGTTTATGGGCCAATAGCCAGGGGATAAAGCCCATGCCTGTGGTCTTCAAGGCATTTTACAAACATGTAAATTAAGCTGGGCATTTTCAAGGCTTTCTAAACTTTTAGGAAAGCCATTTCTTCTCTGGAGTGGGGAGGGGGGACCTGAGGAGTCTGGCTTCTTGTCCCGGGTGAATGTATTTTCATAGGAAGGGGCCTTAGAGAGAGGACCTGGGCCTATAATCCCCTCCTCTGTCCCTTTGCCATATGACCTTGGGCAGATCCCTCCTTTAGACCTCAGTGTCACATTCGTATGATGGCGGGATTGGATCAGATGGACTTGGGAGGTTCTTTCTTGCTCTAAATCTGTGTACCTGTGTTCTCATTCCAACTCCCTCCTTTTACTGATGGGAAAATGGAGGTAACTTGCCCAAGGTCACACCTTCCAGAAGGTGTGGAAGAAGCAGGTAGAAGACTTGCTTTTTGTACCCATCCTTTTATCTGTAATCTACATTTCTCCCCCAATCATGAAATGAGGTAGAAAGGAATTTTTACCTTAAACTCCTTTGGAATAGTAAACCTATGGCAGGATGAAGAAGAATGATGAAGTCCCTGAGGGACCCCTGAGCAAAGTCATTGTCCCTGGACGGAGCTTTTCCACCTGCCTCCACCTTGGCAGGGCTATGAGTGCAGGCTGCCTCTCATTGATTGGCTGTCAAATCCTATTCAATTTCTGGTCTTTGGAGGGGTTTGGCAACAAACCTGATGTGTCTTGGGAGCCAAGACAAGGGAAAAGCTGCTGAGGAGAGAGGCTAATAGGCTCTCAGAGTCGAATAAAATACCAAGTTTCCTTATTATGCCCACTCTGGCTTAATTTTTCCTATCCCTGGGAGACTTCTAAAGAAGGTTATGGCCATTTAAAAATAGTTTTCTGGCAGTAATAAAAAACATGTCTTGGATTAGAAGCACCTGCTAATGGGGTAACAGAGGTAAACACTCATTATTTAGGCCTTTTGGTTTTCTTTCCTCATTTAGTAACAGGGGAAGGGGGTAAAAGAACATTTTTTGACTTCAGTCCCATGATAGAAACTAGGGAACTGGCTGGTCCATTGACTAAGCTTGCTTGGCCCCCACTGACTCAGCCAGGGGAACAAAAGATATTTTCTTAGCAGCCAGCCCTGGGCCCCTCAGTCAACCCTCTTGGGCTTGCCAAGGAATGGATAAATCCTCATTTTTGAGTACTACCCAGCTGGTCATATTTGTTTGAATCTGTTGCAAGAAACTGATGAAAGTAAGGTAGTCACTTCCCGATGGAAAACGTCCTGCTGTTTATCTGGAATCTTAAGAGTTTCATCATCAGTGGATCAATTTTTTTTCTTCTTTCTCCTCCTTAGCTGGTTTGAAATGGAGTAATGTCCTTGTTTCTCTCCTCCCTCCCCCTGTGAAGACTTAACTTGGCTTGGCCCGAAGTAGGTAGAAATTTGGGTGGCTCCTAAAGAGTTAAGCATTCCAAGGAACCAGCTGTGTATGACTGGGAGTAGTCATGGGCTGAATGTAGGATGCTTGAAGGAAACATCTAAAGCCATTTCATTGTTCTATGCAATACTCTTCAGCATATCAGTGTACCAGAAAGCATTCCTGTGATCATTTAATGCATAGATATCTCTCTCTTAGAATTATTTTTTTTCTCTCCTTACTCTGGTGTCTCTAAAATAGAATGCATATGAGTTGTCCAGGAACATTAATAATGACATGATCTGCCCAGTGCCCCTTCAACCAAGGAGTCTGGGATCATTTTATTGTTAAATCCTTTTGGTCATGTCCGACTCTTCATGATCCCATTTGGGGTATTCTTAGTAGAGATATTGGAGCGGTTTGCCATTTCCTTCTCCAACTCATTTTACAGATGATGGAAACTGAGGCAAACAGGGTAAAGTGACTTGCCCAGGGTCACCCAGCTAGTAGGCGTCTGAGGCCTGATTTGAACTCAGGAAATGAGTCTTCTTGACTTCAGGCTGGGCATTCTAACCACTGCACCATTTAGTTGCCCTTCTGGGATCATAGAATCTGCAGTTTAGAGCTGAAAGGGACCTGAGAATCTTACTTCTGATCCCCTCTCCTTACAGATGAGGGAACTGGAATGCAGGTAGGTTTAAAGGCTCAAAATCATAGGGATAGAGCTGGAAAGGTCCTTAGAAGCCATCTGTTCTGACCTTTTCATTTTGCAGATAAGGAAATGGGCCCAAGGAGGTAGATGACTTATAATGAGTTAGCCAACAGTCATTTCAACAAGCATTTATTAAGCGTTTACTGCATGACAGGCCTGTGCCAAGTGCTGATTTGGAGCTAGATGAGACCACAAAGGTCATCCTAGTACAGCCCCTTTTTTTTGCATGTCATGAAACTGAGGCCCAGGGAGGTTAAATATCTCAGGATCATCGATTTAGAGCTGGAACAGGACTTTATCTTGTGTTTAGTCCAACAGATGAGGAAACTGGCCCAGAGAATGATGCAGGATCAGGTCTAGAAGGGACCTAAGAGGTCATCTATGGGAAACCTTTCATTTTATGGAGAGTCCAAGATGTGGAAAGACTTGCCTGAGATCACATAGGTAGGAAGGGACAAAGCCATGATGAGAATGAACCCAAGTCCAAATACTCCAGAGTCAGTAGGGTGTCCATTGTGTTATTCAGCTTTCCTTGTACCCAAAAGCACAGGTTAGTGTCAGAGCCAGGATTTGAACTCGGGGTTACCCGACTCCAAATCTAGCAATCTTTAAACAGAAACCTACTTGACATCTGTGTAGACATGGAAATGATTTCATTTCAACCGACTGCTTCCAAACTCCCTTTTTTTTTTCCAGGAGAAAAGAACCAAACAGACCCCTCCCTTCCCCATTCCCTTCAACAAGATAAATCGAAAACAAACACCCCAGCCTCTTTCAGATACTTGGGGCTTTTCCACCACCTGACACTTGAATGCTAAGGGAAGTATCAGCCAGTTATGGGACTTCCCAGGCCCCCTGCTGTACCTCGTAATGCCTCAGCTCACTCACCTGTAGTGTGGCTTTGGGCTTCTCTAGTAAAGCTCAGGATTAGCAACGAGGTCAATGGGAAGGAACTCAATTTGAACCTTAAAAAACCTTGAGAGATCGGGAGCACTGCATGCTTGAGGCTGACTGCCCTGTTATTCACATTCGCTGAACATGAGTAACATGGAAATTTGGTGAGGCTCTGGAATCGATCACCAAGTAATGCTGAGCAATGCTGTCTTTAATATTCCCAGGCATGTGGCTGAAACCTTTTGAAGGCGAAGGGTGGAAGGCGACTCCCTGTTTGTAAGTCAATTCTTTCGCAAATTTTGTTTTCTGCAGTGCTCTCTTGGAAAAAAAAATGATCATCATCATTATTATTATTATTATTTTTTGAGTTCCTTCGTTAGCATATGTTTTCACCCTGATTGATTTCCCTCGAGGTTCAGCAACTGAGAGGAGGATTAATCTTTCCTTCCCTCTTGATCCATGACCAAGTTTTTGATTTTTTTTTTGTTGTTTTCCTTTTTTTTTTTTTTTTAATCTAGAAAGACACTTGGGTGTGCTGGTGCCTGGCCAATGGCATGTTGACCCAGAGCATTATATGAAGGAGTGGAGAGAATGACCAGTTGCTTTAGGCAGGGCTAGGGAGGCATCAGGCTTGGAGGAGATGGAAGAGAATGCAGTTCAGTAAGCAGCCAGGCACTGTCCTAGGTGCTGGAGACACAAAGCTAAGGATAAAGCAGCCCCTGCCCTCAGGGAGCTCCCATTTTATTGGGAGGAAATAAAGGAGTATAGTTTGGCCTTGGCCTGATTGGGGAGGAATTCTTCAGAGACTTTACAGACCCCTGGTCCCAAGAGGATCAGATTTGCTCCTTAGCCAAGTGCCTTTTTTCTTCCCGAGACAGAGAAAATTGATGTATTGATAAAAATAAAATAATAAAATCTTCTACCCAGCTAAAATTGGGGCAGCTCAAGAAAGAAAATGTAACTATCAGACTGACTCAATCCTAATCCCAACCTTATACATTTCTCCTGCTATGTTCCCAAAGGAAGTTCATTGCAAGGTCCAAGATCTCCAGAGAGTCAGTGGGGCGTGATGACTAGGGAGAGAGAGTCGGCCTTAGAGCCAGAAGGTCTGGGTTCAAGTCCTACCTCTGACAAGTATTGGCTGCAGGACCCTGAGCAAGCTCCCAGCCTTTAGACGCCCTGGGCAACTCCAAGTGTGTGCACTTTAGACAATGTGCTGACTTATTTTGGTAGAGGGAGTTACTGACATCAGTGACGCCACCAGTGCAGTTTAACAGAGAGAGAGAAATTAGGAGAAGAGAGGGAGAGAGAAAGGAAGAAGTGAAGAGAGGAAAAGATGGGGGAAGGGGAGAGGGGGAGAGGGAGAAGAGTGAAGAAGGGAGAGAGTGAGAAGAAGGAGAGAAGGGTAGGTAAGAAGAGAGGAAGAAAGAAAAAGGGGAAAGAAGAAGGGGAGAGAGAAAAAGAAAAGAGAGGAAGAGAAGAGTGAAGGTCGGAGAGAGGAAAGAGAAGAGGAGAGGAGTAAGAGGGAGAGGAAGAAGAGAAGGAGAGAGAAGGAGGAAAGAAGAAAAGAGGGAGGGAGAGACAGAGATTCCCTGGTATATGTGATCAGTGTAATCTCATTTCATATAATAGCATTCTACCGACATAGGGAAATAACAGGGTGAGCTGTTGAGAGAAACTGAGGCCCAGGAGGGGACCTCACTTGTCCCAGCTTCCACAGAGTAAGAAGTGGAATTGGATGTTAACTTAAACCAGGGGAAGTTTCCTAGGTTTTCTCACCCAGGTGGGTTTAGGGAGGATCTCCAGGAGGGCTCCTGAAGGAGAGACGGAGGGCTGCCTCAGAACAGCGTTGGTTCCTGCTGATTTCTCTTGGAGGTTCGCAGAGTATCCTATGTTCCCAAAGATGGTATTAGCTGAGCAGGTGGTTCCTGGGGGCTAGAAAAGTTTGTAGATTCAGGCTTGAGAACGGTCAGGGCCAGTTAAGCCCACTGAAAGCCTAGGTAGAGGCTGGTTGCTTTTTTTTGGACACATCAAGTCTTGTAGACTTTGGCAGGCCTCTTAGGGGGCTGTGGTGGGAGTTTTGTGAGATGTCCCTAGGAAAGCAGAAACCCTTCCATCCCCCGGACCCCATTAGAGTCAGGTGACTGGTGGGGCTGTGTTGTCTCCCAACCCCAGTGATTCAGTGTCTGAGAGGAAAGGGAGGCTCATAGAATACCTGCTATGCAGCTGAAAGACCTCAGAGGCCTAGTCTAAACCAAGGCCTCAGACTAGGGAAATGACTTGTCCAGGGTCACACAGAGGGCTTTGAATGTATCCTGGATCTAGAATTGAAAGATACTGCAGAGACCATCCAATCCCTATGTTCTTCAGATGAGTCACAGAAAGGGGGAGTCACATATAGAATCAAAGGTTTAGAGTTGGAAGGGACCTCAGAGGACACTTAATCCACCCCCCGTTTTATATATGAGGATACAGGCCTTAGAAGTAAGTGACTTGGGTAAGGTCACGCAGGCAGTCAGTGGGAGGCTGGGATTTTCCTCTGCACTGTGGGCACCACTTCCTCACCTGTGCTCAGTCTCCTACCCACTCCCCTCCTCACACATATGGAGCCCTTCCACAGTTGGGAAGGAAACTCCCATCCCTCCTCAGGTTCTCCACCCTGCATGTGTCAGGCTTGTCAGGGAATGGGGGAGGAGAGAGAGTGCTGTGTTCCGGCTCAGAAATACAAAGACCACCTGTGGCAGACAAAGCCTGACACTTGCCAAGGACCCTTTTCCCTCCCCCTTCCTCTTCTCTCTCCTTTTCCCTTCTTATCCTTCTCCTCCCTTTCCCTCCCTATCCTTCCCCCTTCCTAGCCCTCTCTCTTCCTCACTTCCCCTACCTCTTCTCTTCCCTCCTAATCCCCCTCCTCCCTTTTCCTTCCTCTCTCTCCTTCTCCCCACCCCCCCTGTTCTTTCCTCTCTCCCCTGGCCTCCCATCCTTATGGTAGCATTAACCTAGCACAGTTCGGATGAGGCTGCTGTCCTGTGGCTGTGTTGGGCCTCTTCCAGGTTCTCCACCTCTTTCCTTCCATAACTGGCTATGGGGATTGTGGTCCCCGGCTCTCCCTTTCGAGCTGAGTTAGGTACTGTTCCAGTGATGACTAAGGGTGATCCCTTCTCACCCCCTCAGTCCTTAGAAGTAAAGAGGAAATAGTAGTAGAGCTCTGTTAATCCCTGCGTGGCCTCATGGGCAGAACTCCAGTGTCTAAACCCCACTGGGAAGTCCCAAGTTCGAGGGGATGACCCATGCCCATGGGTGGACAGAGGGAGAAAGCCTCCTTGGTATCTTTTTCTCATTTGTCTGCTCCTGTGTTCTGCCTTCTGTCCACTTAAGGCTCTTAGAGTTAACAAGGATGGAAAAGGGGAAAAAAATGTTTTTTCTTCCTTGGGGGGTGTGGTCTTTCTTTTCTCAGTGAGTTAGGGAGAAAGAAGGATGGTAGACTTTATGAAGTATTGTTCAGGCAAGCAGATGGGCCTGTCTCCACTGTAGTTCAGTAGTGGCTTCACATCTAGATGGGAGCCCCTTATTTGAGTGGCCCAGGTGAATCACTGGGGGGTGGGAGGAGCCCTGTGAGATTTTTGGAGCATTTCAGGAGAATCCTGGTCCTCCAGTCCCCCTCTCTCTTCCCTGGGTGTGCACGTTAGCGAACCCTGAAGCTATCACCTCTGGCTGCCTCATTCTGTATGCCGCTGGCATCTGGCCCCCTTCCAGCCCCTCCCTCCCTCCTCTTCTCCTTCCCTCTCCTCCCCACATCATTCATGCTCTTGCTAAGATGATGAAAATCCTGCCTCAGGGGGCCCCTCTGCTGTAAACTTCTCTTGTTCCCCCCTTCCCTTTTCTCTTCCCAACCTCCCCCCACCCCTTCTTTGCTCACTCCTCCGGAAACTGACCTCCACCCACCGGGTGTTGCTTTCAGGTACAGGCCAAGTTCCGGTACCCTTTCTACTATGAGATGTGTTGGTATGTTTTGGAGAGATACGTACATTGCGTGACCCAGCGTTCCCACCTCACTCAGGAGTACCAGCGAGAATCAATGCTCATTGGTGAGTGCTGGCGAGGGTCCGGGGGAGGGAAGCTTGCCATGCATCGGGGAAGTCTGGTTCCGTGGCTGCCTCAGTCTTACAGAGTGGGGAAGAAGCAGCTGCTGAATGTTGCAGAAGAGATCCCTGAACTCAGTGGATTCGTTTCAGAGATGAGGACATTGGGGGGAAAACTCCAGGGAAGGACAGGAATGGTCATCCTCTGGGAGAGAGAATTCCCGCCTTGGATAATGGTAACTGAGGCTTTCTGGGGACCCATGAGTCTTAAAATCATCTGTGATTTTGCAAAAAGGGAGGGTCTTGAGGGGCTGGTGCTTTGCATGACCAGTCCCCCGTGTGTCTGCAGATTTGAGGGTGTCCATAGCCCCCGCGAGCTTGATGTGTTCTGCTTAAGCCTTTGATTTGTTCCTGGTTGATTTTTCTGCATCAGTGAGTGGCTTTTGTCTCATGGAGGAGAGAGGCTCTTGGGGAGAATGCCCAAGGCCCATCTTTAACTCGCCTGCTGCAAGGGGCTATTGGGCTGGGAGACGGGGAGGAATGGCTGGGAAAGCAAGATCAGTAGGTGGCTGGTGATACTGATACAGGCAAGGAGAGAGCGCGTTTCTCCGGCAGCTGCAGTAGCCCTGCCCCCCTGCCTTTATTTAAAGGGACATCAGCCCACGCTAGGCTCTGCTCTCTCCTCCTCTCACACATCAGTCCTGAAGTTGCATCCTGGCGGCTGATGGCAGTGGAGATCTGGACCAAGCAGAGCTGGCTCTCCAAGCAGGAGTCATTGATAACTAATGTTTCTCTGCCTATTGAGGGTTTGCAGAGTGTGTCTCACCTGAGATGTATAGCAGATTTGGTGGGGAATAAGGCGGGGCAGCTAGATGACTTGAATCCAGAAGACTCGAATTCAAATCCAGATTCAGATACTGTGTGACCTTGGTCAAGTCACTTACTCTCTGACTGCCTCAGTGTTTTCAGCTGTAAAATGGAGATCATAACAGCATCTACCTTCCAGGGCTGTTGGGAGGATCCAAGGAGACAATATTTGTAAATAAAATAGGAAATAATCCAGCCTACAGGGTTGTCTCTGGGCTCTGCTGAAATCTTGCATAGGAAAACACTTAGCACAGTGCTGGTATATAGTAGGTGCTATATAAATGCTTATTCCCTTCCCCAGGCTCACACAGCTGGCCAGTAAGTGTCTTGGGTGGGACCTGAACCTAGGGTCTCCTGCCTTCAAGTCTGCAGCCTTGTGGCTCCTCAGTCCTGGGCTGCCTTGTCAGCAGAGGGAGGAGGGAGAAGAGAGGACGGTGGTGGAAGGAGGAGGGAGGAAAGAGGAGGGAGGCTGGCCACTTTCTCCTTTCTCTTTCCTAGTTGTCTTTTCTTGATTTTTCTCATACAACAGGATTTCCTCCCCCAGCCCTCTCTGCCTCATCCTCTGGTGCTTTCAGTGGCACCAGAGACCAGGGGGCCCCTGAGGGTTGGGGAAAGGAGGGGTCATTAAGAGGGGTGTGTGTGTGTGTGTGTGTGTGTGTGTGTGTGTGTGTGTGTGTGTGTGTGTGTGCTTGCACTCTCACCAAACCTCAACAAATTGTATGTATTTAAGGCATTTAGAACTGAGTCACTTTTCTACAATCCCATGATTTCATATTCTGATCTTTGAAGAAGGAAGAAAGGAAGAAGGAGAGAGAGGAAAGGAGAAAGAAAGGGAGGGAGGGAGGAAAGGAGAAAGGGAGAGAGGGAGGAAGGAAGCAAGGGAAAGAGAAGGAGGAAGAAAGAAAGAGAGGAAGGGATGGAGGGAGGAAGAAAAGAGAGGAGGGAAGAAAGAAGGAAGGAAGCAGAGAAGCGAGGGAAGAATAGAGGGAATGAGGAAGGAAAGGAAGAAAGGGAGGAAGGGAGGAAGAAAAGAAGTGAGAGAGAATGGATGGATGAAGGTGTGAAGAAGCATTTTTGTGAGTGAATGAATGAGCAAGCTTGCTGTGTGCCAGACACTGTGCAAAGCCTCCTAGTAGTTTCCTGCCCTCAAGGGGAAGGGAAGGCCATTAGCCTTTGTGAAGCGCCTGCTCCACGTTGGCCCTGTGCTAAGTGCTCTCCAGCTGTTACCACATTTGGTACTCATAATAACCCTGGAAGGGAGGTGCTACCTTCTTCTTCATTTTACAGATGAGGAAACTGAGGCAGACAAAGGAAGGGATTTGCCCAGGGTAGCCGAACTAGTAATTGCCTAATGCTGGATCTGAACTTGGGCTTAGTCGCATCTCCAGCTGCCTCCTTGATAAGAAAGTTTGGCTTCCTGTCGCTAGATGGAAAGGCCCACGTCAGTCCTTAGGGTTGCCAGGGATTAAGAGCAGATGTTAGGCCACCATGAATAGCGCCCCCACAGCCACGCCCTCCCCCCTCCCTAGCAGGAGGACTCCCCTGGAGCCAGACCAGTGGGTGACAGGTCATAGAATTTAGGGCCTGGCTAAGCTGCCCAAGCCCCCAGTCCAGTTTCTTCTCTTCCACCAAAGGCACCTGCTTTGAGACTCAGCAGGAGACAGCTCGAATTAATTAAATTAAATTAAAAATATTTAAATAATTTTAGATTGCTTTGATATCTATTGTTTTTCCTTGCCCTTCATCATTTCCACATTTATCTCTGTCCCCTCCCTGTCTAG
The DNA here is from genome assembly GCA_028646575.1 of Pseudocheirus occidentalis. Classification (NCBI taxonomy): domain Eukaryota; kingdom Metazoa; phylum Chordata; class Mammalia; order Diprotodontia; family Pseudocheiridae; genus Pseudocheirus; species Pseudocheirus occidentalis. Next base: position 27,731,491 of record CM053594.1, on the reverse strand, counting down.
CAAGCCATCCCTTGCCGCAAAAAATGAAAAAGAAAGCCGTGTTCCCCACCTGTGGCTTGCCACCATCATCCAGAAAGGAGGGATGTCCAGCATCGGTTTTGTCATCTGTAATATATGGCAAATAATGCTTCTCCTCCGTTCCTCCCAGATTGCAGGAAGGGAAGCAAACTGTGGCGGTTTCCATAATGGCGGACATTTATTTAATGCTCTAAAGTTTGCCAAACATTCTGCCTCCATGATGTTCTTCAGTCCTCAACACTGCCTGATGGGGGGTGTAGGTACCATTGGGGTGGTTATCCCCACTTTTATAGATGAGGAAACTGGGCCTCTGAGGTATTGATTGAGGTGCCCCATGGTCACACAATTCATACTTTAGAGGTAGGATTTGAAGCCACATTTTCCTAACTCTAGAACCAACATTCCTATCTCTTACAGCAGTGATGTTTCTAATCTTAAGTTTCTGTATGTGTGTGTGTGTGTGTGTGTGTCTGTGTGAGTGAGTGTGTGAGTGAGACAGACACACACAGACAGACTGAGAGAGATTGCTTTACATATTTCATGGTTTCTTTACTGTATCATGCAGATGCCTCAAGAAAACCCAGTGTAGACGGCTTCTCATCTGATTCCTGGCTGGAGATGGATGAGGAATCCTGTGAGCTGCACCCCCAGGAGGAGGGAAAGGAAACAAAAGAGAAGGAAGAGAAAGAGAAGGAAGAGAAGGAAAAGGAAAAAGAGGAGGAGAAGGAGAAGGAAGAGAGTGTAGACAAGGCACCCAAGCCTTTGGCTCCACTGGTCCAGCCTGTCCCACCCATCCTGCCTCTCCCACCCATCCCGCCTGTCCCGCCTGTCCCGCCTATCCCACCTGTCCTGCCCTTCCTGCCCCCCCATGCCGCCGCCTCTCCTACTAGCACACCCTCGGAAGGCCAGGAGGTCACTACGAAAAAGCCCAAAGCAGCCACCATGCGGTACCTCAAAAGGACTTTGTCCAACGAATCAGATGAGAGCGTCAAGTCTGCCATGACCACAGACTATCCCAAAACCCCGACAGGCTCCCCCGCCACAGAAGTCTCCACCAAGTGGACTCACCTCACGGAGTTTGAACTGAAGGGCCTGAAAGCCCTGGTCGAGAAGCTTGAATCCCTTCCAGAGAACAAGAAATGTGTCCCCGACGGGATTGAGGATCCCCAGGCGCTTCTGGAGGACATGAAGGTGGGTAGTGGAGGGTGTTGGAGGGGAAACCCTTTTATGTGTTATTTCTAGAGAAGAGGGGAGGCTTGGGGTGTCAGGAAAGGTCATAGTCCTAACGCTGGAAGGCTTTCCCAGAGCCATTTACAGGACATAAGGAAGAGATGGAAAGGCATTTGTGAAATGTCGACTCTGAGAGAACTAGTAATTGTTAATGTTAAGCAATGGGACTGAGTCTCAGAGGTCATCTGGACCTCCTCCTGCAGCCTGCCCCCTCCTCATTTTCCAGGTCCAAGGTTGTATACATTGTAAGCGTGAGAGGCAGGATTGGACCGGAGTCCTCTGAACATAGAGATGTTTCCAGGTTTGCACTCTGAGAGGTTCAGAGGATTTCACACCAGGAGGTGCTGCTGCCCTTCGGGATGAACCAGTCTGTTTTACCCGTTTTATAGACAGGCGACTGAGGATCAGAACTATTGAGGACTTGGCCATTTCATCTACTAAGGAGTGTCCTAGCTGGAATTAAAGCCCATTGTCTCTTCTTTTTTCTTTTTCTTTTTGGAGGGGTGGGGGGGCAAGGTTAAGTGAGTTACCCAAGGTCACACAGCTAGTAAGTATTAAGTGTCTGAGGCCAAATTTGAACTTGGGTCCTCCTGACTCCAGGGCTGGTGCTTTATTCACTGCACCACCTAGCCACACACCATTGTCTTCTGATTTCAAAATTTTGTGTTTCTTTTGCTACTGCTGTTTTTCCTGTCACTAGACATCAGAGCCTGGCATGGCTGTGATCTCAGTGGAGGGTTAATAACAACCCCTTGGTTGTGGGCAAAATATTCGTGGCTTGGTTATTAGTTTTGCCATATACCTATATATGTACCCCTTGTTTTCACTGATAGTGTAAACACCTTCAGGGCAGGTTTCATTTTTGTCTCTGTATGCCAAAGGCTAATGTAGCTTCTGGTCCATAGTAGGTGCTTAATAAATTCTTTGTGAATAATTGATTATCTCCATTTTCCAGTACACAAATTTAACATTGGAAGGTGCCTTTGAGGCCATCTAGTCTCATGTTATAGATAGAGAAGCAGCCTGGGAGGGTCACAGCTACTGAGTGTCAGAGCCAGGATTTGAACTTGTGTTGATGATCCAAAGTTAGGCCATAGGGATGAAATCTGCAGTAAAGAGAGGGAGATTCAAAACCTTATTCATCTCCAGAGTTGTGATCTCTGCTTAGAGAGCCATAAAGCCAGCATTTCAACGGCCCAGTCTGGTTTAGGGGCACAAGGCAGAGGCTGTGCAGTCAGGGAGCTTCCCAGACACTTAACTGCGTGACTCTGGTCTGGTCACTTGATCATTTCCTCATTTTTGGAATTGAGATGGCAGTAATCATGTTATTGTTGTTATGTGCCTCTATCCTGTGACTTGTCCCTACGTAGTTCTGAGACACAGGTGAAAACGAATAAGCTTAAAGTACTTTGTGAGTTTTAAAGTACTACAGAATTCAATAGCATGATGATTATTATTCCTAGATTTCTTTAAAAGTTTTAGTTTTTTGGTTTTTAACATCACTTAACTTTCCGGATATATCCCTCCCCAGCAATCTGTCCCTTTTTAACAAATAATAAAAAAAGAAAGGGCAGCTACATGATCTAGTGAATAAAGCTCTGGGCCTGGAGTCAAGTATTCCTGAGTTCAAATCTGGCCTCTCCAGCATTTACTAGCTGAGTGACCTTGGGCAAGTCTCTTTACCGTGTTTGGCTTGATTTCTTCATCTGTAAAATGAACTGGAAAAAGAAATGACAAACCATTCCAGTATCTCTGCCGAGAAAAACCCCACGTGGGGTCACAAAGAGTTGAACACAATTGAAAAATGGCTGAACAACAGCAAAAAAGAGGGAAAAAAAGGAGCAGCTAAGATAACACGAGAAAAGAAGCATATCAGTTGTGTAATAGTAGATGCAATATTCCACTCCCGTATACCCCCACCTCTGTAGAGAAGGGGAGAAAGACGCATTTTCTCTTTTTAAAAAATTTGGTGGTCATTATTAATTATTTATCACTAATGATTATACTTAATTATAATTATTAATTAATCATTAATCATTATTAATGATTTTGGGGGTTTCTTTTTGGGGTTTTTTTTTGTTTGTTTTGTCTTTTTGGAGGGGGAAGGCAGAGCATTTGGGGTTAAGTGACTTGTCCAAGGTCACAGGGCTAGTAAGTGTTAAGTGTCTGAGGCCGGATTTGAACTCAGGTCCTCTTGACTCCAGGGCCAGTGCTCTATTCATTGAACCACCTAGTTGCTCTAATTATTAATGATTTTTGAAAATTCTTAGTGTGAGACTAGATTCAGACACCCCCTCCCCCCACTTGACTTCTCACTTCTAATGTCCTGATGCTCAAACACAGATAAATTTCAGGGATGGGAAGGGAGGCAGAGAAGCAGCCGAGGTTTATAACTTTCTGCCCCGTAACCTTGAGTAGAGTGGTCCTCCTAACTTTTAATGCCCTATCTACTCTTGGTCTGTGTCACGTATCAGTGATACGTCATTATTGTTATAATGTTAGCAGCGTTATCACTGCTGTCTCATTCCTGCCTGTTGGACCAGATGATGAATGAGATATTTTATCATAACAATAATTACAACTGCTACTAAAGGATTGCCACCCTGGTCTTTTAAATCAAATTACTTCCATAGTCAAGAGTCCGATTAAAAAAAATTTACTTCCCACACCATGTCCAAGAGTAAGTAATTAGAAATTACTTAACCAGTAAACAGAGCAAATAATTAGAAAGAGTACTGGGCTTCGAGACAGAAGGTCTGAGTTCAAATTCTGATTTTCCTGCTAGATATATGATCCTCGACGAGTTAGGAAGACACTTCTAGCTATAACCCTGGTTAAGTCATTTTGTCATTTGTTTATCAAACACCTGCTTTGTACTGACTTCTCTCAGTAAGGCAAGAGAGCCACCATTTATAAAAAAGACAGTTCCTGCCCTCAAAAAGCTCCCAGTCTGTTGGGAGAAGTAACATAACTGTTTTCAAACAAAATCTAGATAAGACATTGGGGTGGACACTTGCAGTCCTCGAAAACTCAGGTTTGGTTAAAACAATCAACTCAGTGCTTTATTTATTTCGTACTGCCTTCTTGGGTCTTTTGGGGAGGCAATTGGGGTTAAGTGACTTGCCTAGGGTCATGCAGCTAGTAAGTCTCTGAAGCCAGATTTGCACTCAGGACCTCCTGACTCCAGGGCTGGGGTTGTATCCACTGTGCCACCTAACTGCCCAATCTTTTGAATTTTGTCAGTGTAGAGAATTTTCCAAGCGGAAATCTGCCCTCTTGTTTGAGTCTCCAAGAGAGTGCCTGGGGCACTGAGAGTTCAGTCATTTGTTAAGGGTCACACTTTTTTTTTTTGGAGGGCAGGTTGGGGTTAAGCAACTTGCCCAGGGTCACATGGCTAGTTTTTCGTGTTAAGTGTCTGAGGCCGGATTTGAACTCAGGTACTCGTGACTCCAGGGCCGGTGCTCTATTCACTGCACCACCTAGCTGCCCCCAGGGTCACACTCTTTATGTGCCTAGAGCGTTGAACCCAGGATGTTGTTACTCCAAGTGAGGTGTCTTGTCTGCTATGCTTCCTTTAAAAGAGTGGGATAAACAGTTAGGCTTTATTTAGAGGAGGAAAAGTTTCTAAGAGGTGGGGTTTGGATAGTAGCCAGGAATTAATAATTAGTAACTAGTTATGTTAATAATTAACTCTCCCTGTTAGATTGTAAGCTCCTTGAGGGCAGAGCACTTGTCATTTGCTCCTTTTTGTATACTCAGCATTTAGCACTGTGCCTGGCACATCGTAGGCAATTAAAAAAATGTTTGTTGATTGATTCAGGGAGAAAGGGAGAAAATGGGTGTTTTCATTCCCATGACTGGTTTGGTTGGAATGGGAGTGGATCCATTGGTCTCAAGTACAGGACTCTCCTGTCATGCAATCGATCAATCAATCAATCAATCAGTCAACATTTATCTACCTATTTGCTTATTCATTTATTTTGCATTCACTAGTGGCCTGGCACTCTGCCAGTCCCCTGATGTACAAAAGGGAAAAAATAGTGCCCTGCCCTCAAGGAACATATATTCTATGGGAAGTGCGAGCATGTACAAGGTGTACCAAAAGTCTTGGTGCAGTTTAATGTTCTTCAAGCTTAAGACTACATTCAGAGTTTTGGAATACCATGTATAAAATCTATGGTAAATATGAATACATGGTGGTTTTGGGAATGGAGAAGGCATTTGTTGTGGGGTAGGAGGGAGAATCAGGATCTGAACTTTCAAGGGAACTGAAACTTCCAAGAGCTAGTAGAGAAGAAGGTACGTAGTATAGGCATGGGCCACCGTCAGTACAAAGGTGTGGAGGCCGGAGATGGGAGCATCATATAGGAGGCACAGCACAAAGGCTGTTTTGGCTAGATATTCAGAGTACAGTGAGGGGACTGTTGCACTAATTCAGCATTAAGCACCCTGCTTGGCACACAGTAAGTGTCTAGTAAGTGCCAGTGGACTGACTTTGTCTATTGTTAGCATAAGATTGGAAGAATAAGTTGGAGCCAGGTTATAAAGGGCTTTTGATGCCCAAATAAAGGAGATTTAGGAGCCCCTGGAGGTTTTGGACTGGGGAATGACATGGTCAGATTGGGGCTTTGGAGAAAGGTGTAAGTCTAGAGAGACAAGTTGAGTTGCAGCTGTGAAGGAGTCTTTAATAAAATTATAATAATAGCTAACGTTTATATAGTGCCTACAGTATGCCAGGCTCTGTGCAAAGCGCTTCACAAATATTACTTCATTTGATTCTCCCAACAACTTTGGGAGGAAGGTGTGATTATTCCCATTTTACAGTTGAGGAAACTGAATCAGACAAAAGTAAGTGACTTATCCAAGGTCACGCAGCTAGAGAGTATCTGATGCTGGATTTGAAGATGAGTCTTCCTGATTCTGGGGCCCCTGTGACGCCACCTAGCCACCAACATTAAGAACGTTAAGAATTTAACATTTAAGCTGAGAATGAATTTGGTGCTTAACTTGTAGGCCTCAGGGAGCCAGTGAAATACTAAGCAGTTGACTAAACCATCTGATTAAGTAACTATTAATTTATGACCAAGTAAGCTATTACCAATAATAAAATTAATTACCAATTGATTAGCTGCTAATATTTATTAATTAATTTGTTAATGGCTTTGTGTTTTGTTTTTGTCTGGATCCATTATTTCATAAGTATAAAAAGCTCTCAGAGAAATTTCTTCTACCAGCAATCTTAGAGAATTGTCTGAAACAAACTTAGAGGTTGAATAAAAAAGTTAGAGCTACCCATCCAGGATGGGTCTGAGGCAGGACTTGAACCCAGCACCTGACTTCCAAGCCAGCTCTCATCATTATCTCGCGCTGCTTCTCCATTTCATTATTCTCTATTTTTTCCATTTTGGACCAAATCTGTGACTTCATGGGTGGAGGGAACTCCTGGTGAGAAAGCCTCCTCTATCAGTGAAGATGCTATGCTGAGACTTAGAGGGTTAGCTATTAATTAGTACTAATTAGTACTTATAATCCCTTACATTTCTGTAGTTCTTCAAGGTTTACACCGGCCCTGTCAAAGCAAGACTTCTCTGCTTTCTGCCTTCCTCCTGCCTTTTTGTGTTAATACTCAGACTCATTCTGTAGCAGACTTCTCATTTTACAGGCCCTGCCCTAGGGGAGAAATGGTTGTACAAACAACAATAATAACAATGAGGGTTAAGATTGGTAACAATAGTAACAACAATAAGGGTTAGGGTTGGTAACAATAGTAACAAAGATAAGGGTTAGGGTTGGTAACAATAGTAACAAGGATAAGGGTTAGGGTTGGTAACAATAGTAACAACAATGAGGGTTAAGATTGGTAACAATAGTAACAACAATAAGGGTTAAGATTGGTAACAACAGTAACAACAGTAAGGGTTAAGATTGGTAACAGTAACAGCAACAACAACAATAAGGGTCAGGGTTGGTGACCATAACAGTAACTCCTCCTCCTCCTAGCTAACATTCCCATGGTCCTTTCAGGGTGGGCAGCCCTTTACACGTTGCCCATCTGATCATCACACGATGCCCTGGGCCTCTTGAGTTCGGCTCGCTGACGTTGGACGTCAGAGCTTTTTTTGTTGTCCTGTGCCGAGTCCTTCTGAGTATTTTTCATCAGATTGTTGTAACTAAAACCAAATGAGTTCTTCACTGCCAGAGGCCCAGATTGTGCCAACTTAACATACTAAGAGTCATTCCAGCTGACTTTCAAGGGATTGGGATTGAGGTTAGCTTCCCTTAGTGGGGACCGGGTCTCAGTGGGCCCCAGAACCAGGTCCCTAAGTTTTCCGTTCTTGGTGATATTTATGAGCTAGGGCTTGAGAAGAAGCTGGGTCTTAGGGCAGGTGAGTTTCAGGGTCTTTTGGAATTAAAGGCCAGTCTCTCCTTTTTATAAATGAGTGGATATTTAAATGTGGGGCAGCTAGGTGGCACCATAGGGCATAGAGCGCCAGTTCTGGAGTCAGGAAGATGCATTTTCTGAGTTCAAATCTGGTCTCAGACACTTCCTAGCTGTGTGACCCTGGGGAAGTCACTTCACTGCCTCAGTTTCCTCACCTGTAAAATGAGCTGGAGGAGACGGCAGATCACTCCAGTATCCTTGCCAAGGAAACCCCAAATGGGGTCACAAAGAGTCAGACACAATTGAAGTGACTCAACGACCACATGATGTAAAGAGTGCTGGATCTCAGGTCAGAGGACCTGGGAAGATGAGCATTATCAGGATGCTCTTGGGAAAGTTATTTCCTCTGATTCCTCGCCTGGAATGAGGAAAGGAGAAAAAAAAAATTATTAAATATCAGATGTCATGACAATGTGTTGGGTGTTATGCTAAGCATTTTACAATTTTTTTTTTCATTTGAGCCTCTCAAGAATCTTGGGAGGTAGCTGCTACTATTATCTCCATTTTACAGTGGGGGAAACTGAGGCAGTCAGAGGGGAAGTGATGTGCCCAGAAAGGACCTCAGAAAGAGCACTTGAGTGTTTCCTTAGACCCAATGAGACTAAGATTTGCCTTGGGTCATATAGACAGTGTCAGGTTGGGTACAACCCAAGTCTTCCTGATTCCAGGTCCAGGGCTCTTATGTTTTTATGACTCTCCCTCGTTGTTACTATTGTTACCAATCTTAATCTTTATTGTTGTTACTATTGTTACCAACCCTAACCCTTATCATTGTTACTATTGTTACCAATCTTAACCATCATTGTTATTATTGTTACCAACCCTAACCCTTATTGTTGTTACTATTGTTACCAACCCTAACCCTTATCGTTGTTACTATTGTTACGATATATATATATCAATATAACTATCTTATATTCCATCTAGTACCAGCTATGAGTGCTCTCCCCCCCAAAAAAAACAGTGCTTTGCACAATGCCTGGTATACAGTAGGTGCTTAATAAATGGCAGCTGACCAATTATATATACTACTATGTGTAAAAAAAAATATTACCTTGTGTTCATTTTGCATTTAAATCAGTGCTCAGCATAGTGTCTGGCATATAGTGGCTTAATAAGATTTACTATGTGTAAAAAAATTGCCTTGTGTTTATTTGCCTTTAACTCAGTGCTTAGTGTAAAGTTTGTCATACAGTGGCACTTAGTAAGTGCTAATTGACTGACTAGATCTAGTACTATGTGTAAAAAAAGTGACCTTGTGTTTATTTTTCTTTTAACTCAGGGTTTAGCGTAGTACTTAGTATACAGTGGCCCTTAATAAGTGTTAGTTGACTGACTTACTATTTGTAAAAAAAATTACCTTGTGTTTATTTTGCCTTCAACTCAGTGCTTAGCATAGTGTTTGGTATACAGTGGTGTCTAATAGGTGCTAGTTGACTGACTATCCATACCACTGTATGTACCTGTTGCCTCCCTGATAGAATGTCAGCTTCTTGAGGGTAGGGACTATTTGTTTCTGCTTTTGCAACTCCAGCATCTAGCGCTGTGCCTGGTACCTCCTGCTTGGTGTCAGTTGTTCCCTCTGTTTCTCTTCTGAGTATATACAGCACTTTTGATAGACAGAGGTGACCTCCTAGGAGCTTTTGTCCTATAGGGATCCCAAGCTCAGGGGTCTCAGCCTGCAAAGGATTTCAGGGACCATCTAGTACATAGATTTCCAAAGTGAGCTATACTGCCCCCTGGGAGGTGCTAGAATGATGGGGGAGGGAGGGCAGTGGTAGCCTTGGGTACAGTTGGAGGGACGTTGAATAAAAATAAGGGAGAGTCATAAAAACATAAGGAAAGAAGATAAGAAAATTTTGAAAAACCATTGGTACATGTTTCATGTGTTGTGTAACAGCGTTAAAGTAGTAGTGATTACGTTATTTTTCCAAATAAACACACAAAATACGAATTTTAACCCATGAGTGGTCCAGTCCAATGACAGGCCTTAACAAGCAAGTGTTGGCAGGTGAATGTGTTGTGTATTCTCATGCATTCTCAGGACATCCAGCATGCATCAGCAGGAATGTGTGCGTAATGTCTTGTTTACAATATGATACTATATAATTATGTGATGTAATATGGAGTCATCAAAATTTTAATATAGGGGAAAACCCCACAAATTTCTAACAAATTATAAATTTAAGATGCATCATTAAGAAAATTTAGTGTTTTTGAAGTGATGAAAATTAAAAAAAAAACTGTTAAAGGGTTAAAGAAAGTAGATTTCTAGGGGACTGCTAAATAATTTATTTTTTTTTAAGAGGGTGGTAAGCCAGATAAGTTTGGGAACTTCTGGTCTAGTCCAGCCCCCTCATTTATGATTGAGAATACTGGAGCCCTGAATGGTTAGTTACCCAGGATCATGCTGGCAATTTGACTAGAGGCTTTCTTTGACCTTCCAAACCAGTGTCCTTTCTCTTACATTACCTTTGTTTCATACCTTCAGAATCTGGCCAGTCTCCTACTTCCAGGGTACCCTGGGAAGATCCAAGAACAGAAGAAACTGTATTGTGATCCTGGATGCAACCCCTGGGAGTGGCCCTTTGGCCATTGGCCTGTGAGGGCAGAAGGGCCACTAGGACCCCCTTCTCCCTTTCTTCTCCCAACCCCAGCTTGTACCAGTGCCCTAACCCAGGTTCTTTCTCTGACCGTAGAATGTCCTGAAGGAGCATGCTGATGATGATCAAAGCCTGGCAATCACTGGTGTGCCTGTGGTCACGTGGCCCAAGAAGACAGCAAAGGTGAGCAGTTGCTGGAGTTGGGGCTCCAGGGGACCTTCCTGACCCTGGAGTATCCTCTTCTCTCAGACCCCTTTGCCAAGATCAGTGGGTGGGTGGAATATTCTCTTTCCACACTTTATTTTTAGTTTTCCTTTCAACAGTTTAAAATAGCATCTGGAGGGGAGGGCTCCTCCATGCGGCAAGGGGGTGGGAGGGACATTCCTTCTGCCAGTGCAGGGGTGCAGGTGATGAGTGCCTTTCTCACCCTGAGTGGTCTTTGTCCATGCCCTTCCTTAGATGTTGTGCCTGACCCCATGGTCAGCTTCCTACATCTCTTTTATTGGCAGTGCAGCATTTGGGATGTTCATTTTTTTATGCTCTGTTCTCCCTCCTTGGCCAGTCGAACATGTACTTGGGGATGCCTTTTAACTTGAATTTGGTAATAAGCTGCAGCCTGTGTTCATTCGCCATGTGCATTTCTCCTTCACTCATTTGTAGGTTATGTTTTCATGTCCTTTAACTCACAGAACACTAATGTGTGTAATCGAGAATGATGTGGTTGGATTGACAGGCTCACTCTGTGCTGGTCAAGATTCCTGGTGTTGGTTGTTTTTTGTTTGTTTTTGGAGTTTTTTTTTTAAAGTTTTGAGCGCTGGATCCTGGCAAGGCTGGTGTTCTAGTTTCCGTTTCTGGTGTCCCCTGGTACTGCCTTATTCTTGGGATTGTTTTAACTCCATCACAGTGTGTTTATTGCAGCTGTGTTAGCTTTTCTTGGTCTTGGGTTAATTTTTCTTTTCCTCTTTTTCACTGGCTTTTTTCAAGTGTCCCTGGTTGTTTTGGATGAGAGTCCCCCATTGAAGAAAATAGGATTGTAGAACAGTTTTGTCCCTTCTCCGTCTTCCTAAGCTTTGAGGTTTCTGGGGAATGGCAAAGGCTTTTGTGCAGGGCTCAGTATCCAGAGGGGTCCTGCAGCATTGAGGCCTGGCTTCCCAGAGCGGCTCTGAAGAACCATGGACGCTGTCTACCCACCCCACCCCTGACTCCCCACCAACTGTGGAATAGCATTAAACCTGCTGTTAGGAAAGATAGAACATGGGCTCCTAAGAGGAGAAACCCTCAAACCAGCCAAAAGACAGTTCACTGCCATCTGCTCTCATCTCAGGATTGATGGAGGGACCCACACAAGGGGCTCAAACTGAACAGGGGCTGTATCCCACCAGGGTCTAGAAATGGCCCCCTCATCTTGGAGCCAGCTGCTCCTTCCAGCATCTTTGCAAAATCACCTTTTGACATAAACACCCAGGAGACCGTGAGCTGACTTCTGGACTGGGGAAAGGGAGGGAGATGGAAGGGATACATTCTCTTGGAGATGCACACCGAAACTGGTTATAGAAAAGCCAGTTAGTGCAATGTCGGTGCCTGGAATTGTTTGCATTATGGGAATGACTCAGTATCCACAATTTCCACATGTGACTTTATGCAAAGCATCTTTTCTTTCTAGGACTCAGTTTCCCCATCTGTAAAATGATGGGGTTGGACTGGATAGCCTCTGGTGTCCTTTCCAGCTCTAGGTCAGTGAGCCTGACTGGGAGAAGAGCAAGAAAAGGAAGGGGGTGGGGCTTGCTGATATTTTTATGCCCTTCTGCCTGAGGTTGAGGGGTGAGGGTACGGGTCATTAAGGCATAAGCTCATTAAAGAAGCAACTGCTTTGGCTTTTTGAGGTTTTGAGGAAATGGGCCAGATGAAAGATCAAGGCTGCCTGGGAAGGATATCATGATCCCTCCTCCCTTCCTCACCCCCTCCCCCTTGCACAGATCTGGTTTCTGCCCTCTGTAAGTAATAAGTGATTAGTGCTAAATGATGATTAGTTTAAAAAAATACTTTGATCTGACACCTTTCTGGAAGGAGAGCGAAGCCTGTTTCTGAAAGCAATTAGTGGCCGGTAGGTCGTGGCTAAATGCTTTGTCTCTAACAAAGATGCTGCCTAATCACTGTCATCCCGTATTTACCATGAATTACTATTTCCTCGGAAGTGGTGGTAGATTTGTGTCTGGCTGGACTGTCTTCCACTGGCTCATTCCTTTTTTATGTCCAGCTGGCAGGGTCAGTTGGGGGGGGGGAAGCGATGCTGTCTGCAACCTTAGAACTGAGCCAAGCTGATGAGGGCCCCCAGAGAACTGAACCCATGACCCCTGGCTCATTAGCCCCCTCCCCCATCCAGCTGAACTAACTGGCCCTGTCTGATCTCTAGATGGAAAAGATCTTCCTGGATTTATGGATGGAACTGAATCAGGAGAGGAGAGGGAAGACTGATTTGCCTTAGAAAAGAGACTGTTGAATGAGGTCTGACTTCTGTACTGTTGTCTCTAAAGGCTAAAACATTATGCCACTTGAATTCTCAATGCAGGTAATTTTTCTGGACAAGTGAGGCTGGTGTGGGTCAGGATAAGGACCTCCGGCTTGGGGTGCTGAGATGGTTCTGGTTGGTATGTCTTGTGTGTGTGGTTCCTTTGGGACGTGTTTGTCCCTCCTGTCCCTCATCCCTGTACCCCAGCTTTTTTCAGGTCTCAGCTGAAATCCCACCAGAGAGGCAGGAAATCTTTCTCAACTTCCTTTCATTCTGGGGCCTTTTCCTCTGCTGATTATTTCCTGTTTGTCCTATTTTTGTCTTATTTGTACATAGCTGTTTGAATATTATCTCCTCTGTTAGATTGTGACCTCCTTGAGTGTAGGGACTGCCTTTTGTATCCCCAGAAATTAGTCCAGTGGTGGGGCACGTGCCTAATAAATGTTTATCAACCAGTTTCCCTCACCACTGATGAATATATAGCCTAAAATGGCATGGCATTCATTTGTATACATGAAGGGACCTCCAAGCCTATCTAGTCTAAAGCCTTCCTTGTGTAGATGGCGAAGCTGAGGCCTAAGAGATTGAATAACCTTCATCCTCTGACTTCCAAGTCCTGATTTCTTCATCTGTTCATCACAGAGGGTAGATGGTGGGCAGGTGGGGGTTATAGGGTCATGGCTCAAGGACTGGCAGGAAGGCCTGGGTTTGGAATCTCTAGAACATAACTCGCTGTGTGACCCTGGGTAAGTTACTTACCTTCTGATAGGCATCTTGGTGCAGTTGGAAAGGTAGTATAGAATGTGGAGTTAGATTGGACCTTGGCTTATATCCTACTTGTCACTACCTTGTGACTTTGGGCAAGTCTGGTCCTCAGCTTCCTTATCTGTAAAATGGGGAGAGTAATGAGATGATGTTAATGTTACAGCGACCACCATGTTTTATATTGTGCTCTGCATATGCATCTCATTTAATACTCACCACAACCATGGGAAGTAGAAGCCATTATCCCTGTTTTACAGACGAGGAGAAGGATGTGGACGAAGGCAAAGTGACCTGACCAGGGTCACACAGCTAGTAGATATCTGAAGCAAGATTTGAACTCGGACGTTCCCGACTCCCAAGTCTGGTGCTCTGTCCACTGCACCGCCTGTATGAAGATCTTTGCAGTCCTTCAAGCGATAGGTTCATGCCAGCCATCATTATTGTCTTCTTTGGGAAGTTACTCTGGGGAAGACCCTTTGTCACTCCGAGAAGAGAAATCTCTTCATAGGCCTATGGTTTGGTTATTAAACCTTTGATTCCATTGGTGGTAGAAACTCAGATGAGGAAGCCGTCTCCCAAGGTAGGTGGGCACTTTCTGTGCATCTCCCTAGTCCAGAGAGAGAGAGAAAGACAGACAGACAGTTGAATCCTGCTTTTTACATTTTCTTAGTTTTTACTTATTTTAAAATCCCTGGAGTTAGTGGAATTTGCTCCTGAGGGAGGGATGCTGCTCTGGTGGTTTGCTAATGGTGGAAGCACAGCTTGACAGGAGCTCCCTCCTCCCAGGTCCTGGTTTCTTCTTTGTTGAAGAAGGGGAAGGATCTGTGACTGAGCCTGTTTACTGAGCACATCTGGGAGGGCCCAGTGGTGTCTGGCTCTTCCCTTGTGTTTCACTAACAGTAACAGGTGTTAGGGATAGGGGACCATCCTTCAGTTTCACTCAGGTCGGGAACTCCCAGGTGAGGACACTTTCCTTACCAATCCAAGTCAGCACCTTTTCTATAGGGTGTCCCAAAGTCTTGGTGCACTTGGATTTAATAGCTTAAAAATCATACTCTTTTGGCACCCTGTATAAGTAGAGTGCTTTGCAAACCTGAAAGCCTTACAGGAATGTAGCAGTGGTGGTGGTGGTGATGGTAGTAGTAGTGGTAGTAGTAGTGGTGGTGGTGGTAGTAGTAGTGGTGGTGGTGGTAGTAGTAGTAGTAGTAGTAGTAGTAGTAGTAGTTGTTATACTAGTGTACTGGTGAAACAGAGTGTACTGGTAGTAACCGTGACAATAATAGTAATGGTAGTAGTGGTAATACCTGGCATTTCAGGTTTGCAAAGGACTTTATAAAATGTTATGTCATGTGATTTTTCCACAAACCCATGGGCCAAGTTTTCTAGCTGGCCTTATGTCCATTTTACAGCCAAGGAAAACTGAGGCCCAAGAGCTTGAGTGACTTCCCCAGTGTCACACAGCCAGCCAGGGTCTGATGTGGAATCTGAAGCCAGATTTTTCCTCCATCATCTCCAGCACTCATGTGGAGTCAAAAATCTGCCCGGCCCGTGGTTCCGGTTCTGCCTTCTGGGGTCAAGTGGAACTGTTCTGATCCCTCTTGGCTGTGAGAGCCTTATCAATATGTAGTGATCTATACTATTGCATCTCTCCCGTTTCTTTTTCCATCCAAACTTTTGTACTTTCTTTATTTGCTGCTGAAATGATAGGTTTTTTTTAAATCCCCTTTTCCAAAGCAGCCTAGAAACATGGGCTGATGTTATTATTAACTGGATAACCTCCTCCTTGGAATTCCATTGCCCCTCTGAGGGAAAAAGAAACCCTGACCTGAGACAGTTGGGCCGGACAATGGTTCCCCCAGGGTTCTTAGGCAGTTGGGACAGTGGATGGGGGGGGCAGGGAGGAAGTGTATTCTGAGGACAAGCAGAGAGCTTTGGAAGCATTTCCGTCCTGTCAGGGGGAGAGCCGATGGGAGCAGGAATACTCCAGGGAGCAGAAGGCTGGTGCAAAGGGGGGAAATTCCAGGCAGACAGCGGATAGCGGCTGAGAGACACAAGATGTGTTCAAGCAAAGGGTGGAAAGGCCTCCGCATGGCAAGGAGGAGGCAGGAAGTCGGGGAGGAAGCCAGGAGGGAAAGTGGAGCCAATGAGATTGGAGAGGAGAAAGAGGCAAGTGGCAGTAAGGTGGGAGAGGGGGAGGGAGAGGGCCCGAAGGGAAGAATCGTGGGGCAGGCATCCCAGGGGGACAAATCTTCCTAGTGGCAGACTGGAATACAACAATTCAAGGGCTTGCAGAGATTTGAGCCTAGAGCTAGTGCTGATTATTTTTAATACAGATTACAAGAAAAATTTCTATATAGCAAAAATTAGAGGTTATTAGTAGATGGCTCTGGAACAGCTAGGCGGCTCAGTGGATAGAACATTGGCCCAGGAGTCAGGAAGACATGAATTCAAATCCAGCCTCAGACACTTACTAACTGTGTGATCCTGGGCAAGTCACCTAAACCTGATTGCCTCCACAAAAATAAATTAATAAAATAATAAAAACCTAGTAGGTCTTTCCCTCATTCCAGGTAAGGTCATGATATGGGGAGGCATCTTGGTAGAGCTTCCAAAACAAAACCGCTGGATTTAGAGACAGATGACCTAGGCTAGGGTCAAGTCTTGGCTTTGCTGCTTAAGTTACCAGGACAACCTTGGGTAAATGGGTTGAGCTTACTGAGCCTCACCTTGCTGGCTCTCTGAGCTGTTAACTCCCCTCATCCAGGGACCATTAGAGGATCATCACAGATTTAGAACTCCAAGGGCCCTGGAGAGGTTAGGGGTGTGAGGAGAGAGGTATACATGTGACTCATTATCAGACAACAAAATTTCAGTACAGCGGAACCATTTAGAACAGAGCCCTTGGAATTAGTTGTAAGGGCTTGCCATGGCCAAGGGCATCTCTTCTTTTTCTTTTTTTTGCTTTTTTTGGAGGGCATTTGGGGTTAAGGGACTTGGCCAAAGTCACACTGCTAGTAAGTATGTCAGATGTCTGAGGTCAGATTTGAACTCAGGTCCTCCTGACTCCAGGGCCGGTGCTCTATTCACTGTGCCACCTAGTCGCTCCTGGGCATCTTTTCTAATGGGATGGTGCATTGCAATCTATCAAGACTGAGTGTAGAGCATGAAAAATGTTGGTCTAGCCTGAGTCCAGATTTCTTAAGGAGATAAACCATATTCTTCTCCCTCCTTTCCTTCTTTCCTCTCTCCTTCTCTTCCTTCCTCCTCTCTACCCTCCTTCCCTTTCTCATATATTAATTACCTGTATAGATAGCTGGGTGCCTCAGTAGATAGAGTGCCAGGTTGGGAGTAGGAAAACTCATCTTTGTGAGTTCACATCTGGCCTCAGAAACTTACTAGCTGTGTGACCTTGGGCAAGTCACTTTACCATGTTTGCCTCAGTTTCTTCATCTGGAAAGTGAACTGGAGAAGGAAATGGCAAACCACTCCAGTATCTTTGACAGGAAAACTCCAAACGAGGTCATAGAGTCGGACATGACCAGTGTGTATGCACTGTCAGAAATAGAACGGCATTGGCTAAGTCACAGTTCCTACTACAGAACCACCATTGGCCATCCACTGCCTCTACAATCTGTCTTTGAGGGCCCTCTTCAGTCTGCCCCCTACCCACCTTCTTTTTTTTTTTTTTTTTTTTTTTGCTTTTTGGAGGGCAGTTGGGGTTAAGTGACTTGCCCAAGGTCACACGGCTAGTTTTTTGTGTTAAGTGTCTGAGGCCGGATTTGAACTCA
>CM053594.1:27660493-27714036 GCA_028646575.1 Pseudocheirus occidentalis | reverse complement strand
CACTCCATCCCTAGCATCCCCCTCCCCACTTATCTCCTGGTGGCTTCTCTCACCTTCCTCCCTCATGTGACCCCCATCCTCACCTCTTCACTCATCCCTGTTGTGGCCCCCTCCTCACCTCCCTCACGTGAGCACCCCTATCTCACCCCTGGCCTCCCTTTCCTAGAATCCTTGCCTTCAGGAGTCAGCTTCCAGGAAGCCTTTCCTGATCTCTCTTGGTGGTTTCCTTGTCTGGGAACGTGTGTCCCACCCCCTCCCCTTGAGTAGGGCAGGATGGATTTGTCATTTGGTTTTCATACTTGCAGGCCTAGCACAGGGCTTGGTATGCATTTGGTACTTAATAAAAGCTTGTGGAATTGAACCCAGTCTGGTTCAGACCCTCTGAATACATCTTCTTGACAGCCTCTACATGAGGCCCCTGGCCAGCGTCTGGGTCACTGGTGATCTTTTACAGAAGCAGAAGGGGAGCTCCGGGTGAAGGAAGCCCAGTGAGCTCTGTGCTGTGGGGCCTCTGTAGGGATGACAGTGGAGGGAGTTGGTGGGAAAGAAGGCTGGCTTTGGCATCGGGGGGCCTGGGTTTGAATCCTACCACTGTGCTTATTGCCTGGGTGACCTTGGGTCACTTCTCTCTGAGCCTCAGTTTCTCCCTCTATAAAATGGGGGGGGGGTATTTGACTAGATGATCGATCTAAATAAATCCCTTCCTGTAGTGAATCTGATGGTGGGATGACTGAGAATTGATTAAAGTTTGGGCTACGGGTCTACTTCTCTTGTTCCTCTCCTTCCCCTCCCCCCAATACATTTTATGCTCAATTTAGTGAGGGAGGACTCTGAGTTCAAGTCTGTACGTGGTTGGTGCTGTGAATAGAGCTCCAAATTTGGACTTAAGAAGACCCAAGTTCAAATCCAGCCTCAAGACCCTTATTAGCTGTGTGACCCTGGACATATCACTTTAACCTCTGTTTGCCTCAGTTTCCTTATATGTAAAATGGGGATCATAATAGCATTCACCTTCCATGATTGTTATAAGGATAAAATTTGTAAGGCTCTTTATAGACCTTAAAATGCTATACAAATATTAATTATTCTCATTATTTTCTTTTTCTTACCTGCTCCGCCATGTGCTGCCTGTATAATTTGGGACATGTTCTTTCTAGAATTGGGGGTTACAGAATTGCTGCACTGAGATTGGGTCTGGGACAAGACTTACTTACAATTTATTTCCCCTCCCCCCTTTAAAAAAAGAAGAAAAGAGTTTAATTGATGTGATTTGTTATTTCTATCTGCTTTGTGTCACAGTAAATCCCTCTTCCCTCCTTTCCCTTTTAATAAAGACTAAAAAGAGAGAAGAAAGTGTAGCCAAAGCAGTCAGCAGATCAGCTGAGTCTAACAAGGTATGCAGCGTTCCGCAGCCACGGTCCCCCACCTTTGTAAAGAAGGGCGGGAGGTCTGGGCAGCTATTTATGCAGGCGATGAAATGTGCCAGGAGGAGATGTTACCAGGATTTTCCTAGGATACAGTGTTCTTCCTTTGAATGGAGTTTCTTCTGTTCAGCTTTTGTTCTTTCTTGGGCTAAGGAAGAGAATGATCAGTATGAAGTCTGAGGACCTGGGTTCAAGTCTCACCACTGCTCCTTATACCACTTGGGTCATCTTGGGTGAGTCCCCTGCCTCTATTCTCTCCTCTTCAGAGGGAGGGGCTTGGACCAAACCTTGGAGATGAGACCTCTTGCTGATCAGAGCCCTAAATTCTCATGTTAATAATGACAGTCTCCAGCAGCACTCTGTAGATTCTTATATCAACCCTTTGCGTCAGGAAACAGAAGTGAGGCTGGTGTGCCCACCATGGTGGGCCCAGGAAGGGAGAAAACCCAAGTTTCAGGACTCGCAGGGCTGAGCCCCAGCCCCACTGCCCCACAACAGCTTTACCTGATTAATTAAGTAGTAATGAAAGCTAGAGGCCTTGGAACACAGGATGGCTTGGTTTTTGTTTTTGGATCTCCTGCTGTGGTACCTGGAGCATGGGAGTGCATGATTAATGCCTGCCTTGTCTCCAGCTAGATGTCTCTCTGTCTCCTGTCTATCTATGCATTATATTGTCTGTCTTTATCATCTTCCTCTCTGTCTGTCCTGTCCATCCATCCACCCATCCATCCATCCATCCATCCATGCATCTGTCCGTCCGTCCATCCGTCCGTCTATCCATCCATCCATCCGTCTATCCGTCCATCTGTCCGTCCATCCATCCATCCAGCCGTCCGTCCGTCCATCCATCCATCCGTCCGTCCATCCATCCATCCATCCATCCATCCATCCATCCATCCTTTACTCTAATTATCTCTTTCCATTCTTTTCTCTCTACCCTTCCATCTCTCTATCTGACTATCCAGCCATCCACATCTCTGTTTCTTGCTGTATCTACCCATCCATCTATCCATTTACCCATCACTCTCTTTCTCTCTCTCCCCCTCTCCCTCCCTCTCCTCCTTCTCCTCTCCCTCTTCTCTCTCCCTCCCTCCCTCCTCTCTCTCCTTCTTCTCCTTCCCTCCCCTCCTTCTCCTCTTCTGCTCCTTCTCCTTTTCCTCTTCTTTCTCTTCCTCCTTCTCTCTCTGTCCCTCCTCCCTCTTTCTCTCCCTTCTGCCCCTCCTCCCTGACTCCCCCCCCCCCTTGTGGTCTGAACCTATGATTTATTCAGTTGAAGGAGATCCAGGTGAGAAAATGCCTCTAAGGTGTCTTTGTGCCTTCTCTCTCGCTCATGAGGGTTCAGGTTAATGATGTGGGGTGACGTGGCTTGAGGACACTCTGCTCATTTAGCTCTGGAGGTTGTGAGAGTTGTCATCAAGAGTTTACAGGGTCCCCAGAATGGAAGGAGCTTCCATTTGTTCCATTGGACTCCTGGGGTCGGATGGGGGGAGGGGAGCTAGAGGCCCACTGAGACTCCAGACTGGGAGGACCTTCCCCGTCATTAACTCTGTCCCCAAGTGGAAGGTGCTGGCTTCCCCCTCCTTGGAGGGCTTCAGGCAGAATGGATGGCCTCTTTCGGGGTACGTTCTGATGATGGTTAGCATTGGCCGGACCAAATGGCCAGTGAGCTCCCTTCCCATTCTCCAGATCTGTGAGTCATAGGGCAGGAGTGTTTTGTGTCTTATCTTGTTTCTCCAGCG
Source organism: Pseudocheirus occidentalis (assembly GCA_028646575.1). NCBI lineage: Eukaryota > Metazoa > Chordata > Mammalia > Diprotodontia > Pseudocheiridae > Pseudocheirus > Pseudocheirus occidentalis. The sequence continues at coordinate 27,710,873 of CM053594.1, read as the reverse complement.
CCCAGTTGGTACTTAATAAATAAAATGTCTTTTGATTGATTTATAGCTTCATAGAGTTGCCCAGGTTCCTGAGAAGTTATATGACTTTGTCCAGAGTCACACGGCCAGTCTGAGTCAGAGATCTGCCAGGACCCCTCTCCCAGGGCTCTAAGCCCACCTCTCTACCCATTAGACCACACTGCGCCTAGTTAATAATAATGGGTTCTCTCTACTACATTGCGCTCTTTCTTACCCATTGCATTCAAGGGCTTCTGCCCTCTCTTTTTCCTTGGCAGGATTCCCAGGGTCCTTGCCCTTCCTCTCCTTCACCCCCTTTACTTACCCTCCTTTCTCCTTTTACGCCGACCTGCTTGCCCATTGGAGCTCACTTCCCTGGGCATCAGTCAGCTGTAATACCTTTAACTAGCCTCTGCCGCTGAGAAAGAGCCTCCTCTTATGCTGATAACCTGTTCTGATGCCTGCGTTCATTCGTGGCAGAAACGAATTCTTTTGAAGCAATTGAGATATTGCAGACTCTGGCCTTTGGTGAAATAATTAGAAAACCAGGCAAGGCGCTCTCCGTGAAGGGCTCTCCATTATCAGGAGTTTATTTACGGAACAATAGTGAATTCTTCAGACTTTGGCGACTTCTTCAAATGCCATCTTACCTTTATGCATTTTAAAAGGAGACTTCTGATTGCCGACATTTGTACATTTGTAATAGGTTGTTATGACCCCTTCCCGTGCTTCCCAGGGTGCGCTCCCCCCCCCCCCCCACCTCAGCTCAGGATGCTGGAGTGCTTGGGGCGATGGAGGCCCGGATATGGGAAGAAAAGGATGCTCCCACCTTTGGCAGGGAGTACTTGTTGATGTCTAGGCTGCTGGCACTTCTGGTGGCATCTAGGGCCTAACTTTGGACAAGTCAGGTGTGGTTGACACTTCTGGGATTGGAAGTGATGGCCTTTGGTGAACGTAGAGAGCACAAGGCTTGGAGTGAGAGGACCCAGGATCGAATTCTACCCCACCCTCCCACTGCCTATGTGACCTCTGTTTCTTGCCTCTATAAAATGAGAGGGTTGGGATTAGGTGTCCCTTAAGGTCCTGTCCAGCTTTAAACCGATGTTTCTGTGAAGAAGCATTTATTAAAAGTTCCTACATTGTTCCCAGCCTGGGGGTGGGCTTACAGAAACCAGAGATAGCTCCTTCCCTCTGGGAGATGACTTACAAGTACTCCAGAACTAATCCACTCCAGCAAGCATTTAGTAACCCCCTATTCTGTGACTGGCTTCTAGGCGGTACAATCGATAGAATGTCTGGCCTGGAGTCAGAAAGATTCCTCTTCATGAGTTCAGATCCAGCCTCAGACACGTAGTAGCTGTGTGACCCTGGGTAAGTCACTTCACCCTGTTTGCCTCAGTTTCTTCATCTGTCAGATGAGCTGGAGAAGGAAATGGCAAAGCACTCCAAGATCTCCGCCAAGAAAACCCCCAGTGGGGGTCGGAGAGTTGGACATGACTGAACACTGCACTCTGTGCCTGGGGCTACGAAGACAAAGAAGGAAAGCCACCTCTCATTTCCAGGAGCTTATTTAGGCAACCAGCTGTCTTGGTGGGTAGAGTACCAGACGTGGAGTCAGGAAGACCTCAGTTCGAATCCTGGCTTGGATACTTACTAGCTATGAGACCCTGGACAAGTCACAAACTTTTCTCAGCCTCAGTAGCCCCATCTGTAACATGGGACTATTGTGAAGATCAGATTTGTTGACCTGTACAAAGCGCCTTGCGGATTTCCAAACAGCGTGTGAGAAATGCTTGCTGTTACTCTCCTGGGGGGTTAAGATGGAGAAGGTGCCCAATATGAAGCAAACAGTTACTTTAAGAGGGAGGTGTTGCCAGTAATTTGGGGGATCAGGAGAGGAGGGAGGGGGTGCCTGAGCAGGGCTTTGAAGGAAATGAGGGAAGCCACCTGAAGTTGGATCCGTAGTGTTGGCTTTGAAGTTGTGAGGATCTGGGTTCGAATCCCACCTTGGCCGTAAGGAGAGGGACCTTGGACAGATTGCTTTCCAAGGGGTTGAAGGGGTTGGACTGGATCTCCTGTGAGTCTCTTCCAGTTTAAATCCCCGATCCCTCAGACCTGTTTTGTCTCATCCCTAGTTTCAGCTCCCCCAATCATGCTTGTGCAGGATTTTTCAAGTGTGGTTCAGGTTCTATAATGTAGCCGACCAATCAGCAAGTTTTTATTAATTGCCTAATGACTTGCCAAGCAGTGGGGAGACAAAGACAGAAGATGAGATCTTTCCTGTACAACCCCAGCCCCCCAGAACCTTATATTCTGTCTGGGAGGAAGAAGGTGGCCACTTAACCAGCGGCACGTGTGTGTACGATAGATTCTGAAGGCAGACGAGATGATTCGGGAGTTGGCACTTGCATCTGGGGAAGCAGGCTAGGTCTCATGTAGGAGATAGCAGCTGAACTGAATTTTGGAGGAACTCAAGATTTCTGAAAGGTTGAGTTAAGGGGGAAGTGCATGGGGGTACATCCTGTGCAAAGGCCTGGTGATGGGAAACTCACTGTCTTGTTTGAGGAGCAGCAAGAAGGCTGGTTTGGTGATACTGATAAGGCAGTGAAGGGCAGTAAGGCCTAAGAAGGTGTGCTAGAACCCAGTTGTGGAAGGCTCTAGAAGCCAAACAGAGGTGTCTGTTGGATTCTAGAGGCGAGAAGGAGCCATTGGGGTTTCCTGAGGAAGGGAGTGATGTGGTCACATGTATAAGACTTGCTCTGGAGGCCCAGGAAATCAGGAGCTGGTTGCTGGTCACCGGAGGTTGATTTTTTTCCTTGTGTGTTAACTTTGAAATCTCATCCCCCAAACTAGGGCTGGGGGAGGGTTCAGGGGGAAATGGAGCTAATCTGGTTGTATATACTTTATTTGTTATGAATTTGGGGTGCAGAGAGGGTTTGAGGGGGGGAGCGTAGTAAGTGGGGCCCTCAGATAGGAAGTAGGCTTGTGAAGGAAACGGAAACCTGCCCATATCAGCCACGGGGCAATGAAGCTGGTTAGAAAGTGAAAGCAAAATCAGAATGAAGGAATGTGTTTTAATGTCTGCCCACCTGCCCACTCCCACATGTGGGCAGCTGAGTAGGCCAGGCTTTCAGCCTCCAGGAGCTTGGGCCCTGTACTGGGGCGATTTCAGAGCAAAGTCCGCTTTGAAACCCTTAGGGTTTCATTTTTTAGAGCCAAAATTCTTTTTCTTCTGGGATTTTGGAAATGGTTGTTTGTGTGTGTGTGTGTGTGTGTGTGTGTGAGAGAGAGAGAGAGAGAGAAAGAGAGAGAGAGAGAGAGAGAGAGAGAGAGAGAGAGAGAGAGAAGAGTGAGAGAAACAGAGAGAAGGGGGAGACAGAACAGAGAGAAGAAAGAAGCTAGGGGAGCGGTGACCCTGCGACCCATTAACCTTTGGTCCTAGATGAGGAGGAGGGGAAATAGATTGAACAGGGAGAAAAGTCCCAGATGTTTAATCACACAATCAGCAAGTAGTCATTGAGACTTCTACTCATCAGTTCCTGGGCTAAGTGCTGGACATACAAAGAAATTGCAACCGTTGTTCAGTCATGTCTGAATCTTTCTGACTTCCTTTGGTTTTAACTTGGCAGAGATACTGGAGGGGTTTACCATTTCCTTCTCCAGCTTATTTTACAGATGAGGAAACTGAGGCAAACAGGGTTAAGTGACTTGCCCAGGGTCACACAGCTAGGAAGTGTCAGAGACTGTATTTGAACTCAGGAAGATGAATTCCCGACTCTAGTCGTGGCTCTCTAGCCACTGTGCCATCTGGCTACCCAGTCGCTGCTTTCTAGAAGCTTTATATTCTAACAAGGGAACTAACAAATTTAAGTAGGTATCTGCTAGATATATGTGGAATAGGACCCCAGCAGGTGCAGGGGACTGGAAGGGGTCTTCAGTCAAAGGTAGCATTTGAGCGGTCTTAAAGGATGTCAGAATTTTTTTTTTGCGCTTTTTGGAGGAAGGAAGGTAGGGCAATTGGGGTTAAGTGACTTGCCCAAGGTCACATGGCTAGTTTTTGTGTTAAGTGTCTGAGGCCGAATTTGAACTCCGGTCCTCCTGACTCCAGGCCAGTGCTCTATTCACTGCTCCACCTAGCCGCCTTGAAAGTTAGAAATTTTAAGATGTAGGAATAAGGGAGAGGGACATTCCAGGTAGGGGGCACAGCCTGGGCAAAGGCATGGGGACTGGCAGTAAAGGGCATGGACTATAGTGTGCCTAGAGTAAAGTCGTGTATAGGACTAGAAAGATAGAAAAAAGGACCAGGTTAGGAAAAGGCAAGCAGGCAAGTCTATAGATTTGATTCTGGAAGTGACAGAAGAGATGGGTGTCTGTTGAACAGTAGTGTGGAATACCCAGACTTGTGCTGTGGCGCCCGTGTGGTGTGGGAAAAGAAGGGAGGCAGGTAATTTTTTTAGCGCTAAAGAAAGCAGTACAAGGAGGGGCCCTGGGCTCTTCATCCTGCTTCAGACACTTAGCTGTGTGACCCTGGGCAAGTCTCCTTTTCTCTGAGCCTCGAGTATCCTTATCTGTAAAATGGGCACAATATTGGCAGCTTATTTCCCCCCCCCCTTTTTCCACACTTTTCAAAAAAATTAGTATTTATTTTTAACTTTTTAAAAAATTTTGAGTTTCAAATTCTCTTCCTTCCCAGCCCTCCCCTCCCCACTGAGAAGTTAGGCAATATGATGTCAGTTGTACGTGTGAAAGGCAAAGCCCGTTTCTGTATTAATAGCTAATGTTTTTATAGAACTTTGAGGCTGGCCAATATCAGCTCATGTGATCATCCTGACTAGTCTGTGAAGGTTGGTGCTGTTATTATTCCCGTTTTACAGATGAGGAAATTGAGGCAGGAAGGGATCACGGGTTCATAGGATCTGAGATGTAGAGCTGGAATGGATCTGTCCTCTTGATTATTTCCTGTTTCTCCTGGATTGCACCTGTTCATACATCTTTCCTGTGTTGCTCTCCTGCCTTAGACTGTAAGCTTCTGGAGGGGAGGGACTGTCTCGCTTCTTTTTGTATCCCTAGTGCCCTTGTGCTACCACTGGACCCGGATGGCTCCAGAGGAGAAGGTGAGGCTGGTGACTGTGCAGTCCTGCCTCACTTAAATCCAATTCACACATAAGTTACAGCATCACCTTCTTGCTGTCGTGGTCCTCTTTGGGATCGAGGGACAAACAACACAGCGTCTGTGATCCCTGGCACTTGTGACAGTGCCTGGCACACAGTGTAGGTGCTTACTAAACGTTTGTTGCCTGGCTAATGCAGGCCGTCCCTCCTGTTTTCCGAGAGCTGCTCCTGTCCCATGGCTGGCACTTGGTTGGCCTGAGTGACACCTGTGGGGCCTGCATCCCGTAGTTAGAATGGAAGGCCCCTGAGGTTAGGGCCTGTTTTATTTCTGTCTTCTCAGTACCCTTCATCCAGCAGGTGCTTAATAAATGCTTGTTGGATTGTTACTGACTATTTAGTTCCCACTTAATGCCCATCCTCACCCTTTGACCCTGGGCAGCTTGTCTGGCCACTCTGTAATCCCAGGCTAGAGGCAAGTAGCAGCCAATAAGATCTCACATACACGTTAGTTCTTATTTCAGATTTAGTCTCTTTTGTGTGGTGAGTATAGAGGAAAGGGGAAGAGGATTTTTTTTTTCTGTTTGGAGGGACGAAGGTAGGGGGCATTTGGGTTAAGTGACTTGCCCAAGGTCACAAAGCTACTCTTTATGTTAAGTGTCTGAGGTCCTCCTGACTCCAGGGCTGGTGCTCTATTCACTGCGCCACCTAGCCGCCCCAGAAGAGGATATTTTTTAAACAGCCATTTAAAAAAAAAATTATTTTTCCTTCAATTACATGTTAAGACAATTTTTTTTTACAGTTTTTAAAAGTTTTGAATTAAAAACAGCTATTTTTTAAAAAGCTAAATAAATATAAAGATGATAAATGCCAAAAAATAATTTTAAAGGTTAAGTTAAGCAGGGTTAAGTGACTTACTCCCCCAGGACCATACATGTAATGTTTGGGGTTGAATTAGAACTCAGTATTCCTACCTCCAGGACCCCCTATTCATGTGGCCCCCTAGCTCTGTCACCTGGGCCTATTTTTAAGAGAATGGAAATGTCTTTGGACCGTGGAGCTGGAAGGTACCTCCGAGGTCAGTTACTCTGTCCCTAAGAAGTCGGTCCCACCCATAGTATGTAGATGGTCAAGATTCAAACCTAGGTCCTCTGGGGAAGAGCTGAGCTGTCTTTCTAACCCGTGGCAGCTGCTCTTCTCCTCCCTTTGTTCTAGAGACCAAGCTAGTCAGTTAAATAGAGAGCACACAGTATTTTAATCCTGGATTTAGGACTGGAAGGGACCTTGCCACCCAGTTACTGACAGGCTCATGGAATTTTCAAGGTGGAAGCATCTCACAGGACAGCTATGTAATTTAATTTAATCCAATCCAACCTTTTCATTTTACCAATGGGGAAACCAAGTCCCAGAGGAGTTGTGACTTGTCCAAGGTCACTTAGTATGTCTGAGGTAGGATTTGAACCCAGGTCTGCTGACACCACCCCTTCCAGTGTTTTCTCATGCTTTTAAAGCTCAGGAGGCCTCTTTGCATTGGGGCCCATTCCCTCCATTGCTGCTTCCCTTTGGAGGAAATTGGGGGGTGGGCAGTCTGGTTTGGCGAAGAAGCAGTAGCTATAGCATTTCTATTTAATTCCAAATATTCATTGAATTTTCAGTAATGAAAGTTCTGATTGTAGGGCTGGCTGGCCTAAGTCTAATAGGATCATGGGATTAGAGGGGAAGGGACCTTGGAGGCCATCTGGCCCAACTCCCTCATTTCTGTTGTTGTTCAGTTCTGTCTGACTCTGTAACCCCATTCAGGGTTTTCTTGGCCAAGATCCTATAGTGGTTGGCCATTTCATTTTCTAGCTCATTTTACAGATGAAGAAACTGAGGCAGAGTGAAGTGACTTGCTTAGGGTCACACAGCTAGGAAGTTACAGATTAACTCAAGTCTTCCTGACTCCAGGCCCTCAGCCTGCTTGACCCATAGTGGGCGCTTGATAAAATGCATATCAATTGGTGGAAAGGGAAGAACATTAGTAATGCAGGAGTCCCCAGAATTAATCAGTGAGTACTTATTAAATCCCCAGTAAAGGGGAAGCTAGGTGGCCCAGTGAATAGAACACTTGCCCTGGAGTCAGGGGGTCCTAAGTTCAAATCTGGCCTCAGACACTTAACACTTACTAGCTGTGTGACCCTGGGTGAGTCCCTTAACCCCAACTGTCTAGCCTTCCCCCCTCAAAAAGACACCCTCCCCAATCTCTCCTAGGATCCAGGCCCTGGGGGAACAAAGACGGAAACAGATCTTGCCCTTGTGGAGCTTCCTGTCTAATAGGGGCGGTAACATGAAGGTCATTTGGGGCAGAGATGCCAGCAGCTGGGGAGGACATGCCAAGCCCCTCCTGTTAAAGGAGCTGGATGAGACCAACTTTGGGGGAATCTGGATTTTAAGAGTGGGCCAGGGGAATGCATGTTCAGAAGACCCAGAGACTGGAGATGGGGGATCGTAGGTGAGGACCAGCAAGAAGGCTGGTTTGGCTGGACTGCAGAGTATGTGGAGAGCAGGTCTGGGGAAGGGAAGGCTGCAGCGATATTATGGAGGGCTTGACATGCTGATGTAGGTCAGGACTCTGCTCTCCTAGGGATCTAATTTAGACTACCCAGTGAAGGACTATATTGAGGTCTCCACATGCTTTGGCATGCATGCGCGCACAGGTCACTTCCCTTTATAGAATGCAGTGTGGAATGATAGAAAGAACCCTGGCTTTGATGTCTGTAGGCTTGGGTTCACTGTCGGTCTTGGGTGTTGACTTGCTAGGTCAGGGATTTCCCTCACTTCTCTGGGCCTCACTAAGTCCCCTCTCGCTCAGCTGTTCCCCTCCATGAAATGGGCCTTTTGGGGGAGCTGTCCCTTTAAGAGCAATCAGGATCTGTTTTAGAAGCTTCCATGAGATGAATGCTCTCTCTTTGAGCTCTGCAGAAGGGTCTCCCCTGGAGGAGAAGGCATCCGTGGAAGGAACATTAATAATTTCCTTAAGAAAAATCTGTAGCTTTTTTTCTGTCAGGCCCATCCTTCCCCACTCTGTAGTTTCTTTCCTGAACTGTAGGGCCTTGGCTCTCAACCAGCTCAGATGTGATGTAAACATCCCGCCTTGGTGACATTCTCTACAAACTTTTGGATAAATGTCTCTTTTTTCCCTCCCCTCCTCCCTCATTAACTAGCCCTTCATTTTTTTAAGCTAGTAAAAACACAAAGACAAGTAGGAAAATAAATAAAAATCAGCATTCTTTTATTGCTTGCTAAGCAGAAATCATTTATGTATGTTAGGCAAGTGGCCATTTGCTTTCGAAGGTACTAGACAAAGGGGCCCTTCTGTGGCTCGGAGGCTGCCTAGAGGTATCGAGAGTGGCCTGATTTGGACCTGGTCATGGTGCCTGCAAAGGTCATCACTGGGTTTTGAACCCAGATCTTTTCTATTCCCAGGGCTCCAGTCCTGTCCTCAGTACTTAGCCAACAGAAATGGCCAGGACAAGGGCTATTACTCATCCATAGACTTCTTGATTTAGTGGATAGAAGAGTGACGAGGATCTGAGTTTCAGTCTTGTTTCTGACATGTATTGGATGTGTGACCATGGACAAGTCCCATAACTTTTTAAAAAAAAATTTTTTTTAGATTAACTTTTGTTTATTTTTAGTTTACATCATTCATTTCCACAAGATTTTGAGTTACGAATTTTCTCCCTGTCTTTCCCTTACCCCCCCCTCCAAATTGCAATACCACTGTATATCTGCTCCCTCATCACCCCTCTGACTTAGTCCCTTAACTTCTTATTGAGCCAGTGAGCTCTAAGGGGGGTTTCTTTTTTTAAACTTTTTTTAATAGCTGTGGAATCACAGGTGTACCCCCTGGCATGGAGACAGGAAGCTCCCTGTGTGAGGAATAGTGACACAGGAGGCTGGTGTCCCATCTTGGCCAAGGGTGGTCCCAGGCCTGGATTTAGAAAGGTCTCAGTTCAGTTTATACACACCTCTGATGCTTGGTACCTGTGTGACCTTGGACAGTTCACTTCTGTTTTTTTTTAACAGCCTCAGTTTCCTCATCTGTAAAATAAGGCATTTGGACTTGGGGACCTTTGAGGTCCCTTCCGCCTCCAGATCTAACCCTGTGAATGTCTTGGGACTTGCAGAACACATTCTATGCTAGAATGCCACTAATGGGTGTACTAATGGGTGAACTGTCTGTAGTTGACTGACAGCAGATGGATGTGGACCTCGGGGAGGGCTGGGAAGAGTGCTAAGGGAGCTTTGCAGTACACTGTCGGGGAGAGGAGGGAGGGCTTCATGGAGGAGGTGGCTACCCCTTGACTTCAGCTGGGCACTTGAGCAAAGAGCTTAAGAGAGAGTGGTGTATGGGCATCTGCAGCGAGTGAGGGGCTCAGTAATTAAGCCTAGGGAAGTAGTGAGCAAAGGACTGTGGTTAGAGAATTGGAGTGGGCTCCCCCTCACAGAAGCAAAGCCACCCATTGGGGGTGTTACAGAAGATGTTCTCTCCTTGGAGGTGACAGGGTGGTCTCTGCTGTTCCTTCCAACTCTGAGATTCTATGATTCCATAGAGGGGAAATCCTGTGGGAAAATAATCCATTAGTGAGAGGAGAGGAGTTACATAATAAAATAATCTTGGAAGAGAAAGAAGAAAAGCTTATATTAAGTGCCTGCTGCATGCAAAGTCCTGTATGAATATGATCTCATTGGATCCTCCTCGTCATAACCCTCTGGGTCAGGTGCTGTTACTACACACGGTTTACACTTGCAGAAACTGAGGCAAACAAAGATTAAGGTGCTTGCACGGGGTCACATAGCTAGTAAGTGTCTGAAATCCAAATTTGAACTCAGATCTTCCCAGTTCCAGCTCTAGTGATCTATCCTATGTGCTCTCTCTCTCTCTCTCTCTCTCTCTCTCTCTCTCACACACACACACACACACACACACACACACACACACACACACACCCCTGAGGGCCTTGAATGCCAGAATCAGGCTTTTATTCCTTACTGGGTAGATGGTAGTAGACGCATGAATATAAATTATTTTAAAATAAAACACTTCCTGATCATGCCTTAAAAGAAGCCTCCTGCTCCTAATCCAGTATCTGTCTCTTGCTTGGCAAGGAGCCCAACTTCATACACTGCAGTGCTGATGGGGTTTCATGAGTGTGAGTGGCCAGAACACTGAGGCTGGGGTGAGGAAGACCTGAGTTCATATCCTCCCTCTGACATTTCCTGGCTCTTCAATCAGAAGGTATCGCTTCATCTCTTAGCCCTCAGTCTCTTCATCTGCAAAGTGGGGAATATTAACCTGCCTTCTAGGGTTGTTGAAAGACTCCAGTGAGATGGTGGCTCTAACACTTTTTGTAACCTTTTTTTTTCCCCTCTTGTGCTTCTTGAAACAAGATTCTGAACTAAACAAACACCAAATTTCAGAATGTCTCCACATATACATTTTAGAACCAAAGGTAGAGGATTGTGTGTGAAACTGAACATCTGTTAGGTAGAGCTCAAGTTTCTTTTCTGTCTTATTTTTTAAGTCCATAATGACTTCAGCATGTAACTTTCAAAGCTATCCCCCTTGTCTGTGCTTCTTTCTGGCTCTCCTCCTGCTTTCAAGTCCTATGTCAGTATCATTGTTATTATACCCTTACTGGCTGTGAAATAGTCTATTGATGTGGGAGCTAAATAGACTTAACAGGCAACTTAATCATCATAACCAATTGTTTTTTCTTTCTTTTTTTTTTTAAACTGACTTTTCCACAGGTGGAGTATGAAGTGTATTGGTGAGAGAGGGCCTTTGTTGGGCATTTTTCTCCTGTTCATACCCATGTGGACTTTGTCTTGTTGATTACGGATTGGAAGAAGAGGGAAGAAGGGCAGTGGGGTGGGGGCAGTGTGGTAGAGATAGGAGGCTTGGGTTGGAATCCTGCCTCAGACACTCACTAGCTGTGTGATAGTGGACAGGTCAGTCGCTCATACTCTCTGGGCCTCAGTCTCATCATCTGTAAAATGGGGACCATATCCCTAGTAATGCTTTCTTCACAGAGCTATTGGGAAAATTGCATGAGTATAAATTATACTTTGCATACCTCACAGCATTCTGTAAATTCCGCTGTTAGGGTTGCTAGGATTATTTTTAGATAAATGGAGAGTGGTTTGTGGGAGTGGGAAGAGGGCCAGACTTCAATTTCCTCATCTGTAAAATGGATCCTTTTATACAAACTGGCTGTGTGTCACCCTGGGCAAGTCAGTCACTTAATAACCTCTCAGTCTCCCCACGGCAACCCTGAGAGACTGTAAACTGAACAGGGGAGTTCTTCACTATGAGTTCCCTGGGCCAAGGAAATCAGTCCAGGCTGAAAAAGTCCCTTGTTTGTAGTTAACACCCTGGTAGAGAGTGAGCAGGGAGAAAGGTTGAATTTATTGGTGACAAGAGGATGGTTCTTATGTGCCTTTTCTCTATCCTATCTGGGGTTAAAATCATAGCATGTCAGGGGCGGCTAGGTGGCTCAGTGAATAGAGCACTGGCTCTGGAGTCAGGAGTATCTGAGTTCAAATCTGGCCTCAGACACCTAACACAAAAAACTAGCTGTGTGACCTTGGGCAAGTCACTTAACCCCAACTGCCCTCCAGAAAGCAAAAAAACAAAACAAAACAAAATCATAGCATCTCAAGAGCTGGGAGAGACCTCAGATGACCCAACTCCCCTCTTTTTTACAAACAGCCCAAAAAGGAGAATAGACTTCCCTAACCTCACACAACAGATATGATGCGGGAATTCAGGTCTTTTATTTTGCCAATCAATTGTTTCTTGGACTGTGTCTGACTTGGCCTGGGATTTTGAGATTCAGTTAAATTCATTCATAAATATTTGTTGAGTGAATAAATGAACAAGTGTAATAAAACTGCACTGACTTCAAAAGCAAGTCCAAACACATTGGCTCACCCCTTACTTGAGGATGCAGGGTGCAAGCGAAGGCTTTGCTTACCTGAGACCTGGGTTCAAATCCTGGCCTGTCTCTTATTCACCTTGTGTCGTCTAGGGGCAAGTCACTTTCCCTCCCTTTCTCATCAGCAAAATAGAGATGATAATACATGTACTGCCTTGCCTGTCTCATGAGGTTGTTGTAGAGGAAAGCCTTTTATAATCGAAATGAGAGTTGTTATTACTGGATGAACCTTTTTCCCCTCCTCTGTTGGTTTAGATTAATTCTTAGAGACTTGCTGACCTGAAAATAAGGTGGGCATTTCCTATCTGCCCCTCTATTTGTACCTGGCCAGTGGCACCGTGGAGCTGGGGAGCCAAGAGGGAAATGCAGAACGGCAGGAAGTTTCAGGAGCCTTAGATCACGTCGTTTTGAGGGTTGACTTGGGGTTATTAGTGGGATCCTAGGACTCCAGACCGGACAGAGCCTGAGAATATGGAATGTTAGGATCTAGCATACGGAATGTCTGAGCTGGTCGAGATGTCATGGGCTAGCTAGCTTATCCCGTCAGACTCCTTCGTTTTCCAGGTCAGGAAAATAAAGCCCATTGAGGGTAAGTAGAGTGTGATATTAGTAGATTATGGAAAAATAGTTTTGTTAATTTTTCTTTGTTTTACTTCACAGTCATTTTCAAATACACTCTTCCCCTCCCCTGGCCCAGTGAACCTATCCTTTATAACAAAGGAAGAAACCAGTAGAAATGACAGTTTGAGCCAGGCCACTTGGGCATGCAGCATTCCGTACCCCTTGCCCCCCAGCTTCCCAGTGAAAGGAAGTATGTTTCCTCATTTAATCCCCCTGACTGGGCTTGAGTATTGGAATTTACACAGAATTGGGTTATGTTTAGTGCTCTCCTGTGTGTCTTCTCCCAGTTCCTCATCACTGTCCCTTCTCACTCTGCCACAATATCCCATTAGGTTCTTGTTACCCCATTATGCACCCACCTCTTGCCCAGCCACGGGGGCATCCACTTTTTCTCTGGTGTTTAGTTAGTTCAGTAGTGGTGTCTTACAGAGGACCTATCAGGCCTCAGAACAGACTGTTGGGGCAGGACAGCATCACAAGAACAAGCAGCAGGTTGGTGCTTGGGGTTATCTACCAAGTACCCTTGAAGATGCAGGGAGTCAGCTGGGTTGATCTTGGGGCTCCCAGTCACCTCTGGGCTTCCTTCAAGCAGGCCTCCAGTGTTTACTTGAGCTGAAAGCCCAGGCCACGGCCTGCTGGGCCCTTGTTATCTTCCATGGCTCAGATGCTGCCTTTGGAATGGAGATGATGGATAGGCAGGGCAGGCTCTGGTGCCCACTCTGCAGACTGAGTGGTGCTGGTCACTTGGGTCTGACCCAAGTTTAGCATCTCAGGAGGCAGCTTTGTATTGTTTTCATTGAAAAATTTCAATCTGAAAGTTTATTAGGAACAATTACCCCCCTAAAATGGGCTCAGGAGGAAAACGGAGGTGTGGAAGTGACTTGGCCAAGGTAAACAAAATGTGTGATCCTCAGTGTTCTAAGGGTGGGGAGAACGGGACCTCCATACCCTCTCTTGACCCTTACTATTTTTCCTTATCTGCTTTGGCTGGGACCTGCGGGTGGGATAAAGCTCTTTTTGCATATGGAGAAAAGTTGTTCTGTAGGAGAAGCCAGAATCGGTGCCTCCCCTGGATACGGAAAGACTACTTTGGTCCTGCCTCCTTGGAGGCGCCTGCCCACACCACCCGGGACCAGCTGTTTCTAGGGCCCATCTCCTTCCTGCAGCTGGTTGGCAGGAAGCTGGGTCTCAGCGTCTGGCCACTGGGAGCAGTGGGCATCGTGGGTGGGTGGGTGAGGCTCCCCCTTGGCACCACAGGCCTCTCCAGATACACGGCCAGCCTGGTCTGGCCGGAGAGGTGGCCCGGAGTCGGGAGCTGGAGGACTCTGCTCCTTGCTCACCCCCGTACACCCCGCCGTGGTGGGACCCGAGGCGACGCTAAGTTTCCAAGTCGGGAAGAAGCTGGCAGGATCGAGGTGGCCTCGAGCCGGGAGGACCTCAGGGGCCCGTCTGGTCCCAGCCCAAGACTTATGGAGGGCTCTGGGCTTCGGTGAAGGGCGCTTCCGCACCGGGAGCGCCCCTCTCTGGACCACCAGCGGAGACGGGTCGCTTGGAAGGGGGAGAGCCTCTCCTTCCTTTGTATTGTCCCCGAGTGCGGGGACGGGACATGCGGGGCGGCGGGGGCCCGGGGCCCGGCTGCGGCCCCTTCGGCAGCTCCAGTTCGCGAGTGTCTGCTTCCCGTCCACCCCCGAGCGCCGCCGAACCCGGAGCGCACCCGCCCAGCGTCCTGGGCCGGGGGGCGGGGTGGGGGATGGGCGCTGCCCCCCCGCCGCCTCCCCCGTCCGCGATCCGCCGGACTACACAAAAGACCCCACCCCAGCCCGAGAGTGCAATTCCGGGAGCCGCGGCCGCCCCACATGTGCACCCCGGGCCGCGCGCGTGGCACGCCCCCACGCCGCCCCCAGCCCCCAGCCCCGGCCCCGCGCCCACCCGCCGGCCGCCGGGGAGGGGCCCCGAGGGGAGGGGGGCGGGGACCTCCTCCCTCGCCCTCCCCCCCCCCCCCCCCCAGCCCCGGGCGGCCCAGTGTCACCGCGGGCAGGGCTCTCTTTGTGTGTATCCGAACCCGCTGCGGCCCCGCCATTGGCTGACCGGGGGTGGGGGGGGTGGAGTGGGGGGTGGGGGCCGGCCCCTTCCTGGCTTGGCTCATGAATATGCATGAGCCCCCTCCCCCCCTGCGCGAGTGTGTGTGAGTGTGAGCGAGAGTGTGTGAGGGAGCGGGAGGGAGAGTGCGCGAGCGGAGCCGGAGCCCGAGCCCAGCGGCCGCGGCCCGGGCTCCCTCCCGCGGTGCAGCGGCGGCGGCGGCTCCTCCCGCCATGCCCGGGAGCCCGAGCCAGGGCCCGCCATGAGCCATGGCCATGTCCGTGAGCGCCGAGGAGGACGACTATGAGGAGCCGGAGCACGACCAGGTCGGCCCCGGGGCGCGGGGGCAAGGCCGGCCCGGGCTCGGGGCCCCTCCGCCCAACAAAGTTTGAGCCGCCGGGCCCGGCACTGCGCGGCCCGGCCCTGCCCTGCCTTGCCCTGCCCGGGGGCGCCGCGGGGCCCGGGCCCGGCCGGGCGGCCCCTTGGGCGCTGGGGCCTGGGGGAGGGGAGAGGAGGGGGCGTGCGGGAGGGTGCGGGTGTGCGCGGGGAGGGGAGGGGAGGGAGCAGACAATGTGAGCCCCGCCGCGGCTCCGCGGAGCCGGCTGCCCGCCCGGCCCCGGCCCCTTCCTGCCGGGCGCCGCTTCGGAAGTTGCCGTGCCCCGGGAGCACATGGAGGCTGGGCAGCGGCTCGCGCCGATCGCCGCCCTCCTGCCGGCGGCCCGGGGGGCTGTGAGCACGGGTGCTGCGCGGGGCCGGGCTGCGGGGCGCCAGCACTTCCCCGGCCGCCTTCCGCCGCCCCTCTCCTCCTTCTCTTCCTCTGTCAGCGGTTCGCCCCGTCTGCCAGTCGATCTGTCAGTCTGCAAAGTTGTGCTGGGACCGGGGCCTCCTGCTGCGGGCTGGGGGTTGGGGGTCGGGGGGAGGTGCGTGGGCTAGGTGCACGCCTCTGCCGGGACCGTCCGGGCTTGACTTCTCTGATCGGGGAGGGGGAAGGATAGGAAGGGGGCTCCAGCCTGGGCCGCTTTGGGGGGGCTTAACTTGGGAGAATCGGAGATGCTTCGAACGTTTGCATGATTGCTGCAGGAAACTGATTCCAGGACTGCATTAATTGGCCCTAATTTGATCTATAAGGAAAAATCATCTCTCTGGGGGCAAGCTGGAGGGGAATGGGGGAGGGGAGTGGGTAGACCGGGAGAAATGCTTGTAAAACAAAGCCGTGGGTGTATTTACAACTGGAATTTACTTCAAGGATTTTGGTTGTATGTGTAAGTCTATTTTCCTTTCCTGAAACGCAGTGGGTTTTAAGGAAGGGGAAGAAAGTTCAGGTTTTATGAAGTAATCTGTAAAATAATATCAGAAACATGTGGTACAGATTATGTCTGTGACTCGAGAAGAAGCATTCAAGTCCTGGTCAGGGGAGGTAGGGAGGGCATGGAAAGCGCCTTGTGATTTTTCCATCAGAAGCCAGCGATATCTTGGGCTCATGGAGGGAAGATGCTGGCCAGACTAGATGGGGCTCTGATTCTGGAAGGCCGGAAAGGAAGCAGAATCATTGTGTACATATACAAACATTATCTGGCAAAGCCAAGCAGGCAGCTTCGGTAGCTATAGTGAAGCCAAGTTTCTTGGAGTTTGTCTGATTGTGCCACAGGGCTTATTCCAGGACTCAGTTGCTGCCTTCTGATCTGCAGCTCCCTGCGGCCATTGGGGCTGGATTAACTGGAGGAGTGCCCTTGCCCTCTTAGAGCCTGCCAACTTTCAACAAGCCGATAAGTGGCACAGAGAGAGAAGTGTTACAGGCTTATTTATTGTTGCCTCTTAATTTTGATGGAAAATCTCCCACCTGTAGCTTTGGGCACATCATGGTAATGGCAGGTTTCCCCCCCCCCCCCCCCTCCAATTTTGGCACCTGGCTTCTTTGGTATAGAAGAAAGGGCAGCGGATTTAAAATCTGAGGACCTGGATTCAGATTCCCAGTCCTCCACTAACACCTGTGGACTTTATTTCCTCTTCTGTAAAAGCCATAGGTTTAGACTCAGGGATGTCCTAGTAAACATTTAACAATTGACTCTCTGGGATTTATATGTACCTTTAAATTTAGTCTGGGTTGTTAACATTTTCTTAGGTCTAGACAATCATCGAAACAAACTAAACCCTGATTTTTATCATTTGCAGATTTCCAAAGTATAAATGCTTACCCTGAAAATTGAACCCTTGAGAACCTGTAACAGCTGGCCCTAGCACACCTCTGGTTGGGTGGAGCTCTAAACTTAGGACCCTAGTAGTGAATTTGATGTCAGAGCGGTCTGTAAACATTAAGCACCAGCTATGTTCCAAGCACTGGACTAACTCTCGGGGGGATACAAGGGAAGGCGGAAGACAGTCCCTGTTCTCAAGGCTTTCACATCTACCTACTGTGAGATGTACATGGGATAAATTGCAGGCCAGGAGAGGGAAAGTGCCAGAATCAAGGTGGAAGGCTCCTTGCAGAAGGTGGGATTTCAGCTGGGACTTGAAGGAAGCCTAGAGGCTGAGAGGAGAAGAGAGGGCAGTCTAGGGACAACTGGGGAACATGCCAGGCCTGGTGAGCCCTCCTGCTTTAGGGAAGATGTCAGGAAAAGCTTGGTAACGGCTTGAGCTGGCACACAGTGGAATGGGCTGCCACAGGAAGAAGTGACTGGCTTCTTCCTTATTGGAAGTCTTCAAGCAAAAATTGGTGTGTGGAGCTTGGGGTTAAGGAATCCCTACCTAGGATACTTCAAAGCAGTAGGGACACCCCACCCCCAGGGTAAGTCACAGCTTCCCTGAGTCTCAAGTTTCCTCACCTGTGAAATAGGGATGATAGAGGGGGTGGCTAGGTGGTGAAGTGAATAGAGCACCAGCCCTGGAGTCCGGAGGACCTGAGTTCAAATCCAGCCTCAGACACATAACACTTACTATCTGTGTCACTTAACCCCAATTGTCCTGCTTTCCCCCCTCCAAAAAGGCAAAAAAAAAAAAATAGGGATGAAAACAGTAGCACAGTAATATCCCAGGAGGTCCTTTGGAGGACCAAGTGAGATCACGTGCATAAAACCTTTAAATGATTAGAGAGGCTTAAGGCTGGAATGCTAGTTTGGGAATTCAGGGATGATGCCTCAGACTCTTGCTTAGCTGTGACTTTGGGTCTTCGTTTCTTACCTCCTTTTACTAGGTTACTGGGAAGGTGACAAGGGGGACCGGGAGTTAGAAGGGACCTCTGAAGCTGTCTAGTTTTGTAAATGAGGAAACTGAGGCCCAGGAAGTTTTGGGGATTCACCCAAGGGAGGTCGCACAGCTAGGAAGAAGCAGAGGTGAGCTTCTAGTCTGGGTCTTGTGCTGCTCTAAAGCCAAGTGACCTGTAATCCTTGGAGTGCTGGCTCATCATGGGCTTGGGAGTGATGTGGAGGGTTTTCCTGTCAAGTTGTGCGTCTGTGATCCCCGTCTGGGAGCTGTGGGTGGGAGTTGCAGGCAGCTGTCCCAAAGTGGCCCGGACTGCCCAAGACCCATGCTGGGCTCCCCCTTCCCAGGAAGGTCCAGAGGGGATTCCTGGGCATCCCTGGGTTGGGCTGCGTGAACACTGAGGCCTCCTTCAAGGGCCCCCCTCTTAAGTGCTGTGAATGTGTTGTATGTCAGCAGGTGAGACGTGGGAAGCTGCTTGTGTGCACCCCTTGCCTTCTGAGTGCTTATCTTTAAGGTGGCTGGTGGCTCCTTGCTCCATGATGGTGTCAGTAAACTCTTTCTTTAGTGCAAACAGCAGAACTTAGCTCTTCTCTCTCTTGCCTTAAAAACATCATATACATATAAAGGAGACCCTGACAGTGCTAGGAAATGCTTTCCTTAGGAATAGACACTGTGTCCATCCTTTATTGATTCATACATTCATTTTTTTCCTCCTGGACTTGGGATTTCAGTGGTGTAGGGACCTCCAAATAAGGAAAGGCCTCCCATTAGTGCAGATAGACACGCTTGCCCTGAATTTTAGGTATTCAGGAGTTGCTTGGACCCTGGGAAATTAACTAGACTCACACACGGGTCAGTGGTGGGACTTGAACCCAGATCTTCCTGATTGAAGTGGGTGGGCTTCTTTAATCATGCTGCCTTGGTATCCCACAGTAGTAGTAATAGCTGGCATTTTGTGAAATGCACCCATTTTACAGATGAGAAAAACAGGACCCAGAGAGGCCAAGTGACTTGCCCTTTGTCCTGGTGATAATGGTTGATCTTTTTGACTCCCAGGTCTGCTAGGCTCTCCTCTTCCCCCCGATTGGTTTGCTCCAGTTCTTGGGTTACTCCGTCCCAGTGACTTCACATCATCCCAGCAGCAGTCTGGTCCCATCTGGATAGTTGTTATTGTCAGATGTCATTTCAGCAGGCATCTCCTCTTCCCATCACATTTATATGTTATGGTCACCACAGTCAAACCCAAAGGTTTTTCTGAATGGTTATTGGAGAATGCTTCCTGCTCCTCTGACTCTGCTGGGCTCATCTTTCCCCTCCCTCCATCCCTCTGTCCCTTCTCTAAAGAGCAGGAGCAGAAAGACAGGGATGAGCTAGGTTTGACCCTCATTCTGGGAGGGAGCTCATAGGATCAACCAGTCAGTCAACAAACATTTATAAAGGGGTTCTGGGCCCTGGGAATTCCTTAAGGAGTTTACATTTTAAAAGGGGAAAAAGCCAAAGGTTACCTTCTGTCTTTTCTATATCTTGTGGGTGACTAATTCCTTACATGCTATCTCCCCCTTTACACTGTGAGCTCCCTGAGAGCAGGGCTTGTCTTTGCCTTTCTTTTATCACCCCAGTGTCTGGCCCATAGTAAACCTGCCTGGACTGACCTGGTACTGGCTGCCAGTGCTCTAGTACAAGAGATCCTGGGCTGCTGTCGACCCAGGGGATTGGAGGACTGGTCCAGAAAAGGCGGTGGTGTTGGCTTGGCATCCACATGGTCTGTGTGATTCTAGCTAAGGAGCTGGGAAAGCCCTAATTCCCCTCCAAATTTTGCATCAACTCTGGCTGCTGGAGTGCAGGGTTTACAAGACCTGCCTACCACAGATTAGGGTTGGCCTACAATTTCTGATCTGCTACTCCAGAAAAGGAAGGGATGTCAGGCCATCAAGTCAATGCGTTGATTTTGCACATGAGGAAACAGGCTCATAAAGGCCCATAGAGTTGCCTGTGGCCCACCCAGGTGATAAGTGGCAGGGTCAGGATTAGAACTTGGGTCTGGTGAGGCCACATTCAACCTTCCACTGAACCAGCTGGTCTATTTGGAATCTCCTGTCTTGGACTTTCAGCCAGTGAGGATTTAAATAGCAGTTCAGCAGCAGCCTGAGGTCTACTCGAGAGGCAGCATCACATTATGGAAAAAATGATGGGTTTGGATTTGGAACATCTGGATTGGAGCCTGTCGCTTAAACTACCCGTGTGTCCTTAGGCAAGCCAGCGGGCCTCCTCCAGTGGTGATAGCATGCCCATTTCTAGGATGTCCCAAGATTTACAAAGCACTCCACCTGCATATCTCATTTGGACAGTAACCTGGGGAAGAAGGTAGATTTGTCATCCCCGTTTCACAGATGAGATGTGGTTCAGTTCAGTGATTTGCCTCTTGTCACACTCCTAGGAGGAGTCTGAAGCAGGATTTGAACCAACCTCTTCCCTGGAAGCCTTTATGCCTCCGTTAGGAAACGGTCAGGAGCCTCATTTTCTGTTTTTGACCTAGCTGGCGGGCATGGCACTGTCAGAGACAGCACCATAGAAATGTGAATAGCTTCTGTTTCCCCCATTTGACAGATGAAAACACTGAGGCTCAGAGGTCCAGTGCCTTACAGTGTTACAGTGTCACATGGTGGCCCAGAAAACCAATGGCTAGATGGTGAGATTTGGCACTAGATAAAATGACCAGACTCCAAGAGTCATTAATGGTTCCAGGGTCAAGGTCAGTTTAGAGGGGGTTCTCTTGTGGAGTACCCCAGGCATCTCTGTTCCCCTTTGACCCCAGGCTGTTTGATGACCCCCGACTGAGGCAGTAATGACAGGCTTGTCAGATGTGTGGAGGACAGAGCTGGGAGAAGCTGCTGCTTGGATGAATGGCGGAGTTGGGATTCAGAGTCTGGAGTCTCAGGCCCAACTGAGCAAGCCAATTGCTCTGGAATGCTGCGTTCCAGAGATTCATTTCCCAACTCCAGGATGGGGAAAGTGTGGAGCAGAGCTGAGTGTTTGACAGGCACAGCCAAGGAGGCTCATGCCAGTAAGGAGGCTGGTGACACCACATCTACAGAGCTCTTGGGCAGGGGGCGGGGGAGGAGCCAGAGCTTGTCAAGGGGAGGGTGCCCAGGGCAGCAAGGGAACTGGAGAATGTTCCCTGTGGGACAGCCAGTGGTGTACAACTCTCTTGGGACATCGGTCAGGCCTTGATTTCCTCATCTGTATGATGAAATGGCCTTTGAGGACCTGTTTAGATCCTGTGACTAAAGGAGCCACTTACTACCTGGGAAGCACGGCGCTAAGCACTGGAGATACAAGGAGAGAACGAAATCCCTCCTTGCCCTCAAGAAGCTTACCTTCTGAAAGGGGAAGGCAGCTAAGACCAGGAGTGAGGACGCCTCTGAGCTGTTTAAAGGAGCCACGCCGGGCCGTGTGGTTTGGAGAAAAGAAGCCGTAAAGAGATGCTGTAGCTCCAAGGCAGTGTGGACAGAGCCCTGTGTTTGGCACCTGAAGTCCTAGGGTCAGATCCTGCCTCTGATCCTGATTAGTTATGGGGAAGTTACCTAAACTCTCAACACCTCTGCTTCCTGGTCTGCACAAGGGTGGGGTTAGGATAATACAACCTCCAAGGGTGCTTGTGTAATTCAAATGAGAAGAATAAGCTTCCTGAGACACAGGGCAGACTTTAGATGATTCTGTGATCTAAATTACTGCTATTGTTATTGTTAATGAAGAGGCAGAGTCTGGGGACAGTGTGTGGTGTTTCCTCAGTTCTGGGCTGGACTTTGGGGACCTGGGAATTTTCATAGCCGAGGCCCATATGTTAAGGTCTCAGACTTGGGACTGGCAAGGACCTTGACCTGACCCTTTAGATGACTAAACTGAGACCTAGAGGAAACTGCTTCATTTGTAGACATATATCAAGCAGTCAGTGTGCGAGGCACCATGCTAAACAGAGGTCAAAGGTGGTGCCTGCCCTTCGGGAGCTGTGCTGGTGGCTCACCCTGCCACCTTGGACCATTTACTGCCCTTTCTGTACATCAGCCAGTATATTTTAAGCACCTGCTGTGTCCCAGGCATCAGTCCCTTTCCTCAGGGAGTGTTCAATCTACTGAGGGAGACCACACACAAACAGATACACAGCAAGCTATCTACAGGATAAATAGGAAATGGTTAAGAGGTGTTGGGGAAGGCTTCCTGGAGAAGGCGGAATCTTGGTTGGGACTTTAAAGAAGCCAGAGGCCAAGAGGCAGAAGTAAGGAGGGAGAGCATTCCAGGTATGGGGAACAGGCAAGAAAAAATGCCTGGAACTGGGAGAGGGAATAGTCAAGAGGCAGAGTGGGATTCTGTTTTCCCCTGCCTTGGGTCTAAAAATCTAAGAAGTTCATTTCTTTTTGAGGACTAGCCAGATTTCTCAGCGGGGGCCTGTGTGCTGTTCCCCTCCCCATCTGTCTTCCCCCTCTTCTTCCTGGAATGTCCTCTGCTCTTGGCTTCTGAGTCAGCCCATCCTGGGGGGGAATGGACAGGTGTCGTTTCAGAAGGGACAGCTTTGTGTCGGGTGGGGGGCTGGCTTTGGCTAAAGGACCTGCAGCCACAGAACAAGGATGATTTGGGGGAAATAGGTGGGCTTCTGCCCATTTCTGTCTCAGGCCTGGGCTACGCCTGCTAGTCCTGTTAGATAAGATGGAGCCTCTCAGTGGGCCCAGGGCCTCTTTGGACACTCCACTTCTACCCATTGAGAGCCTTTGGCTCTGACGGACTCACCTGTTGGTGATGTGGAAGGGGGGGGGGGGGGAGGCATACTCGGGAGGTTACTTGATGTTCTGCGGCTCTGCCTAGGAGGCTGGGGAGGTGTGGGGAGAACCTGAGCGACTGTTGTATGGGCATCCACGTCATATCCTGTATGATATCACTAGCGGTCCTTAGGCATTAGAGCAAGGAGAGTGGCAGGGGAGGGACTGAGAAGCCCCTGCCCAGCCACCTGTGGCTCCTGGCGGCTCCCAGGAACCTCGGCCGGCCTGCTAAGAGTCTCTTAGGTGGTTGGGCCCCTCCCCCTCCCTTGCCTGGACCCACTTTGCGTTTGTGTGATGGAAGACAGGGGTGCCTTGATTTTATGTCATTTGTACCCACAGGGAAGCACAGCAAGGAGCCTCAGGCTTTCACGTGTTCGCCTTTGTATCCCTGCCCCTAGTGGAGCTGCCTAGCATATAGTAGGTGCTTAGTAAATGCTTGCCGATTGGTTGGTTCTCTTGTGTCTTCCACAGTGCCCATGGTAGGCCTCCTCCAAAAAAAATTAACAGCGGGCATTAACATCATATATGAAAAAATGCTCTAAATCATCATTGATTAGAGGAATGCAGATTAAGCAATTCCGAGGTTTACTGTCTCACACCTGTCAGACTGGCTGAATCGGTAGAAGGGGAAGATGATAGTCGTCGGAGGAGATGTGGAAAGATTGGGGTGCTCGTACACTGTTGGTGGAGCTGCGAGCGGCTCCCTCCATTTTGGAGAGCAGTCTAGAATTACGCCCAAAGAGTTTTGGGACTGTGTTTTCCCTTTGATGGGGCAGTACCGCTATCGGGTCTGTTTCCCAGGGTGATCGGGGAAAAAAAGAAAAAGGACCTTTATATTCTAAACCATTTACAGCGGCTCATTGTGGTGGCGAAGAACCAGACATATATATATATGTGTATATATATATATATATATATATATGTTCAGGGCATTCTGACTGAGCCAGACTTTCACATCAGCTCTGAGGGGAAGTGCTCTGCACCCTGGGGAAGACCTGGGCATTGTGTGCTCCCCCGTGTCGATCTTTACCAAAAACTGATCCTCTCTGTGTGGGCTTGGGAGGTAGAGAGGGAGACAGCCCAGAGCTTAACATGTAACAACCACAAAGAATTTAAAATAATGAAAAAGAATCACATTTCAACGTTTTCAGAGGGTTTTACATACACTTTCTCATTTAACCCTCACAATAATCCTACTAGATAAGTGCAGCCATTTTATAGATGAGGAAACTGAGCAAGAAGGGGAGGAAATGACTTGCTCAGAGTCACGCAGCTGAAATTAATAGCCAGCATTTGTCCGGTGCTTACCCTGTTCCAGCTACTGTGCTAAGTGCTTTCTAGTCTCCCTTGATTCTTACAACACTGCGAGATAGGTGCTGTCTCCTTTTAACAGATGAGGAAACTGAGGTAGTGTCTGAAGCCAGACTTGGAGCCAGGTCTTTCTAACCAGATCCGTCATCAGTCCTCATTAATTCAAAGAGGTTTGTGCCTAGTGGGAGGAGTGGAGTCAGTATGTTGTAATAGAAAGACCCCGGAGTATTTAGGATTATAGGCTCATAGATTTAATGCTGGGAAGGATCTTTGAGATCACCCAGCTTTCTTTATTTTATACACCAGGAAGCCATGACTTGCTGCCTGAGGGCACACTATGGAGCATCAGCTATGAGATTTGAACCCAGATCCTCCCCTTCCTAATTTTTCCCCAATGTAGAATCCCAGTGTATGGTGGTGAGAGGACTGTCATCCGTACAAGGAATCTGGTGGCTGCTAAATCTGTTTCTCTTTCTGTGGTTCTGTGTCAGTTTAGAGAAATGCAGGCTAGAGTGGGATCCGAAGCTTGCCACTCCCGCTTAAGAGGTAGTCCTGTGCTGGACGAGAGTCTCCACGCTGAACCTTCAGGTTTTGGTCTGTAGAGTGAAGATGCAGATACCCAGTGTCCCCCCAGGATGTCTCAGAGGGGTTCTGAACGCCAGCATTCAGGTTAGGGATGATACTACCAACCAGTTCTGTGCCATAAGGTGCAGGGTCCTGCACCTTCTGCACACGTCATCCCTGAGCAGTATGGGGAGGGAGACTTGCAATGCTCTGGGCAAATTTAGTCTCTTAGTTAAGGAATAACTTTGTAACTCCCTTCCTTACAACCTTCCCTGACTCCCTATTTTCTCCAGGATAAAGTACCAGTTACTTCAGCTGGCACTTAGAGCCACCTACCCTTGGACTGTTTCCAAGCCAGTGTCTTGCACCTCTGTTCCATGCTGGCCTGTTAAGGATGCAGCTTCTGGGCATCATCTGCTTGGGGACCCCGCCCACCATGCCTTTACCTCTTAGGCATTCTGGTTCTGCTCCTTCAGGGCACTAGGCCTTTCCTGGTGATTTTGGTTCCTTGAAGCTGGTACTGTTTCATATCACCTTGGCATTTGTTTGTGTGTAGCTGTCTGTCCTGCTGTTAGAGTGGGCGCTCTGGGAGGGCAAGGACTGTTTGCCTTTTGTCTTGGTGTCTCCGTGCCTAGCCCATAATGAATGAATGTTTTCACAGAATGGAAGAAGCCTGGGGTGTTTGGGGGACCACTCGGCTGCTGCCTTGTCATGCTCCTTTGTCATGTTATGCCAGGACCCAAGGAGACCTTCATCGAAGGAGCCTGGCTCCGTGAGGGGCAGCAGCTCTACAGCCAGCCATGTTCCCATAGAACACAAAAGAGAAAATCGTTTGGGGGAGGAGAGAAAACTCGCGTGGGGAGGGTCAAGTCAGGAAGGGTTTCCTATGTGGGGGTGCTGGAAGAGAGCTAAGGCAAGAGAGGAAGGCATATATTAACTGGGCAAAGTCCAGGAAGCATGGGGGGATGAGGGAAGAGTAGTGTCCTCCAATCTCATGTAAAGCACCTGGGGTGCCTGGGGCCCTGGGGAGGCCTCATCTTCTCGGACCTCAGTTTCTTTGCCAGTGATGGGGGGGAGCACTAAGGGCTCTGGTAGGTCCAGCTTTTCCATGGTGAGATTGTGGGGGATTTTAAGGGGTAGAGTAGCACTATACTGTTGGATAGCACTGTAGATGTGGACCTGGAAAGGGTCTTTAGACATTATCAGATCCACCCCTGTGGGGAGAAAAGTGGGACCCAGAAAAGGGGTGGGAATGGTCCGAGATTAAAAGTGAGATTTGAACTCAGGTCCTTGATCTCCAGAGTGTTCTTTTACCCTGCTCTCTGGGCACCTGGGAGAGCAGGTGGTAATTGGATGAGGCTCCCAAACTCCTGGGCTTGCCCCATTTCCATCCAAGCCTTTCTCTTCACATTCCCTGCTTTGGTTTTTGCTCTGATCTTGCATTGCACCTGCTCAAGGGCCTGCTCCAGCACCCCGCCAGGGCTACCAAGGCCAGTGTGAATCTCAGCACCCCATACTTGAGGGATGTGGGGGGCTTCTGTCCAAGGACACCCATGGAGGACCTTGAGCCCGAGCCCTCAGAGCCCTCCTCTCATATAGGAGCAGCATCTCCCAGGAGGCAGGGCTAAGAGAGAGAGGTCAGCTTAGAATGGGGCTAAGGAAAAACTTGCTAATAGTTGTCTTAGATAAAACGGCAGCTCCTCTGTAGGGCATTCAAAGGCCTGACCCCAGCTTGCCAAGCTAGCCTTGTTATCCATTACTCTGCCTCCCAGAATTGCTGATCCAGCGCCACCTGTGACCCTTGACCTGCCCACTCTGAGTCTTTGCCTGCCCTGGCTGTCCCCTAGCCTGGGTGTACCTCCCACCTCCGCCTCCTCAGATCCCACCCTTCCCTGCTTTGGGATTCTGCATGTCTTTCTGTATGTATCCTCCTCTCTCCCCTTAGAATGTAAGGTCCAGAGCAGAGATTGTAGCCTTCTTGTATTTGTTTTCCACGGTGCCAAGCGTACGGTGGGAGCTTTGTAAGTGCTTGTTGCTTCATTTGGAGACATCCACAAATGGATGGCTTGGCGGCAGCCTCCCCTCCAGCGGAGGCCTTCAGGCACAGGGGATTGGCCACTTTTGGGGAATGTTTTCCAAGGGATTCTGTGGGGCATGGACCCTACCAGATGGCTGCCCAGGTGCCTCCTAGGGCTAAAGTTCTGTCAGTCAGTGCGCTGTCTCCAGCTGTGAGGCCTCTGGTTAGGATGGCTGGAGGTGCTGGGGTGGGGCTGGATGACATAAGTAATGGAGGGGTTAGAATCAGCAGGTACCTCAGACAGTCACTAATGGTATAACCTTGGGCAAGTCACTTCAGCTCCCTGACCTTAGTTTCCCCATCTGTAAACGAGGAAGGGCCTCATGAAATCCCAGCTGCAAACCCCCCAGTTCTTTGATGACCCGCCAAGGAGTCCATTTTTGCTATTGCTCCATTCACGATTTCCTTCTTGTTCCACATATCTACTTTATGACCCCATTTAGGGTTTTCTTGGCATAGATACTAGAATGATTTTGCCATTTCCTTCTCCAGCTCATTTTGCAGATGAGAAAACTGAGGCAAACAGGGTGAAGTGACTTGCTCACACAGCTAGTAGTGTCTGAATTCCTGACTCCAGGCTTGGCACTCTATCTACTCTTCCATCTAGCTATCCCAGTATCTGCTTACCAGCCCGTTAGGTTTATAATGGATTACTTAGCCTCCTCCTGGTGACCCTGAGGTCTCAAGAGAGATTGTTGGCTTCCTGTAGTAGTATGAAATGGGCCTGGCCAGTGGTCTGCGAGTCCAGAGAACAAATGTCGTAGAGAACAAACTTGCAGCTTCCCCATAGTTAAAGTTGTCCCAAGGTGGAATGAGCAGCTTGGGAAAGGAACCTGTTACCCCCATTAGTGGACTTAAAGCTAGTGACTCACTGGGGATGTTGTAGAGGGGACTGTTGTTCAAAAGACTGGAGCTCGATGACCCTGGAACTCCCTTCTGACTCAAGAGTCTGAAGCTCAGGCCCGGGGCCTGAGACTTCCTTGGCTCCCTGGCTCCCGGGGATGGTTTCTCTAAAACTGCAGTGGGGAGGGCTCTTCTCAGCATCCCCCTTCCCTTATCTAAGACACCATTTGGATGGCAGCGTCAGACTGTCCCAGGTGCAGTGCCAGCCTGCGCCCATCTAGCCCGCCCTCTCCCCAAGGGGCTTAAGAGTCCACAGGGAGCACAAGGAGGAAGATTGATTATTTTTATTTCAGGTCCTCATTCTTTCCCTCTTACCTTCCTCCCCATCCCCAAATTTGGAAAGCAGAAAGACAAAACCCCTGTTACAGATGCAAGAGAATTCCTGCATTGCCTTCTGTCCCCCCTAAGAGGTGTCTTGGTCTGCGCTGAGTCTTCCTTACTCCCCTCACAGGATGCGGGTTCTGCTCGCTGCACGTGGCCTCAGTTCAGACAAGTCTCTCCCGGTTTCTCTGAAAGCATCTCCTTTGTTTCTTATAGGATGGCAATATTCTGTCATTTCCTAGATTTGACAGACGTCCCCTCTGTTTCCAAGTCTTTGCCACCACAAAAAGGGTCCTTTTTCTCTGCCTTTGATTCTTTGGGATACAGAGTGAGTAGCAGCATCACTTGGCCAAAGGCCATGCCCAGCTTAGTCACTTTTTTGGACTGTGGTTCCCAATTGCTTTTGATAAAGATTGGCCTAGCTGATGGTCCCATTGGTGGTGCATCGGCGTACCCCTTTTTCCACAGCCCCGCCAGCATTTGTCTTTTTCCTTTTCTCTCATCTTGGCCAATCTGATGGGTGTGAGGCAGTACCTCAGAGTTGCTTTAATTTGCATTTCTCTAATTATTAGTGATTTGGAGGTCTGGGAGGGGGAGATGGAATTTCACCTATGCAGAAAGAGCCCGCAGGCCAGTATGACTGGTGCTCAGGGCTCATGAAGGTAGAGTGACTTCCAAAGGGCTTGGAAGAAGGAGTTGGGAGGCTTTAAAAACCATTCTGAGGAATATATTTTCCACCTGGTGGTACTAGGGAAACATTGGAGGCTTCTTCGAGTTGTAGAGGGAGTTCTTGTTCAGTAAGTGTTGAACTTGATGGCTTCTGGGATCCATTCTGCCTCTGATCTGCTGGCTCTGAATGTGCGGTTCACATTCCAGCTTTGTCACTTACTACCTGTGTGACCCTGGGACAGTCACTTCACCAGGCTCTCTGGGCCTGTTGTAAAAGGAGAGGATTGAACTAGATGGCCAGTAGGAATGGAGGGTGAGCCAACCTCTGCCACCTTCCACCATCCCTCGGGGGAGGGGGAGGTCAGTTGCCTATATCTGGCATTTTTTTGTTTGCTTCATTTGTTTCTGGTGAAAGCTGTGGTTGGAGGCAGAGAGGGTCAGGCTGCTGCAGAGTGAGGGAATCTGTGGGTGTCAGGCCCACATCTTCCCCTGCATCTAGTACTTGCCTTTTGGATTTACAGACTGTTTAGGGATGTGGTTCGTTGATCGGGGGCTGGTCTCAGGGGCCATTTCCTGACCTGGCCAGGCAGTGTTTTTCCCTTTCTGCGGACTCTTCCCATCATGCCCTGTCTCCAGCTAGGCCACTCCTTTGCTCATCCTTTCCCTTCCAGACACCTTCGCATTGACCATGGCCGATGCCCTCTCCCTCCAGAGTATAGCGGGGCTGTTGGAGGGCTCCAGTTTGGAGAGGGCAGAGGAGGACCTGGGCCTGAGTCCTGCTCGATACTTACCTTGAGGAGGTCCTGTCACCTCTCTTTGCCTCAGGTTCCTCAGCTGTAAAAATGAGGGGGTTGCACTTGGTGACGTCTAAGGGCTCCTGTAGCTTTAAATCTCTCCTGTCCCTGATAGTCTGTGAATAGATTTTCCGCCAATTGGTCAATCAAGTGTTTGTTAAGCACCAGTCACTGGCAGGCTCTGTGCTGGGGACCTAAAGACCACCCATGCCCTTGGGAGGCTGGAAGTCTTTGGAGACCACAGACGTACCTCAGCTTGCCAAATCAACATAGGGCGCTTGTCTTTGGGCAGGGTCCAGGTGTACTCCCTCTGAGTGCGCCCTTCACCAAGGCGCAGAACGTCAAAGTTGGAAGGGCCCCCAAGATCCTTTGTTCCTCTGTCCCAAGGCTTGGCGAGGGGGAGTCTGTGGCCTTGCCAGGTAGTCTGTCTCTCTGTGCTATGTCTATTGTCCCTGGTGTAAACCTGGGCATTGCATGTGGACACCACGGTGGGGGGGGGCATCAGTGGATGGGTGGACGGATGTTTGACTGGATCGAGGCGTTGAGGGAAAAGTGTGGCAAAAAGAAAATGCCATACAAATGTCAATTCTCTAGAAATCACATAGCGTGTGGGCTCTATAATGGGTTCACCCACTCGTTTTTTTCTTTTTCCTGCCATTAATAGCATTTTTGATGGAGACAGGGCAGCGTGCTTGAAGAGGAGTCAGGAAAGGTCTGGGTTTGAAACCTGGCTTAGCCACATACCTGCCTAGGCAAGGCACTGCCCCTCTCTGACCTCAGTTTCCCCATCTGCAAAATGAAGTCATTGGACAGGCCGGCATTGAAGCCCTAGCCTCATGGCTCTAGGTTTTGGTCTTTCAAGCAGGGGCTCTCACTGCCCTTCTAGGCCTGAGCCCTTTCTCAGTGCTGGACCCCATGCGTGCTCCCTTCCCTCTTTCCCCCATGCTGTCTTATTTTGCTCACTTGGGGCAGCTCCTGCTTCTCCACAGTCACTTTTCTGTCCTAACGAACAGTTGGCTTGGTGAGAGGTGGGGCTGAGATGGTCTATGGTGAGGCTCTTTACACTCCTCCCTGATTGTGGGCAGGCCCTTCCCCTCTGCCCTTCCCTGGGGGCACTCACCCAGAACAGCCTCGGGCAGTGGCTGGGGGAGTGAGACCCAGCTTGGATGAGCACATTGGCCTGAGCCTGGAAGGAAGGGAGAGGCAAGGCAGGGAGATGGGCAGCTGGAGAGCCAACTTCTCACCTGGAGCATGTTGGATTACACCTGACTTTGTACTGGCTATTTGGGTGATCCTGGGCGAGTCATTTACCTTCTGGGCCTCAGTCTCCTCACCTACAAAATGAGCTTCTAAGGTCCCAGTTCTAAGTAGATGGCCTCGTCTTGTGAATTTCAGTCACATGTCAGCAGGACCTGACATCAGAGGGGAGGGAGGTAGGCTTTACCAAGGAGGAAAACGTAAAATTAAAAATTCTTACATGGAGAAGTCATCTGGGAGAGTGGCCATTGTGTGTGGGGGTGGGGAGGCAGGGAAAGGAACACATGCTGCCTTGGATCCAGAGCTGGGGCTGCCAGGGGCCTCAGAGGCTTAGTAGTCCAGACTTCAGGATTTGAGGAACTTGCCCAAGGCTTCCTGTGTAGTAACTGAAGGAAGGCAGGGTTTTCTCCAGGTGCCCCCACTCTGCTGGGGAAGTCCATCAGGCCTGCTCTCCTCCCAGAGGCAGCCCCTTGGGATATGGGGCCCCAGAGGTAGAGAGGACTTTTCTCCTCTTCCGCCTCTACTCCACAGCTGGGATGTTTCTGAGCATGTGTGGGGGAACAGAGGTCAAGTTTGGTGTTTTCCTGGGATGAGGGTGGTCCAGAATTTACAATGAACTTCCCTGGTTCCTGGTACAATGAACTGAAATGTGGCACATGCCTCCTTCTCCAACATTTGGCCTTCAGAAGGGCCTAGGCTTACTGTGAAGGCTTTCAGTCGGCTGCACAAAGTGTCTTCTGACTCATGTGGTATAGAACACTATAGACCAGCTCAGAGACAGACCCCAGGCTGAGTGAGAAGCAGGTAGGTGCACAGTTTACCTTTTCCCACCTGGCTGGGGAGCTCTGCCTTCTGTTCCAGGAGAGGTTTATAGGTTCTTAGATTTAGAGCTGGGAGAGACAGTGGAGGCCTTCGGGGCCAGCCCTCATCTCTGAGGCAGGAAGACAGAATCAGGGCAGATCCTGCCTCAGTCTCCTCCTGTGTTAAATGGGCTGTGAGCATCAAAAGAGCAGCTTGCAATCCCCAATACGCCCTAGAAATAGGATATGTTGTTTATTTTACAACTGAGGAGGCTTGGGCCTGGAACAGTTGAGTGATAAGGGCATTTCTAGAATACCCTAAGGCTTGCAAAGTGCTTTTAATCTGATCTGTGATCTTGACAACAGCCTTCTGAGGTAGGTGCTGGCTCTGAGAGAGGTTTAAGTGACTTGCCCAAGATCACGTAGGTACATTGTCAAGCTGGGATTTGAACTCGGGTTCATTTGAACTTGACTCCAAACTTGGCACTTTTTCCTCGGCCCTGCACTGCCTCTAATGTTTGTGGGTCTTTTTTGTTTTGGGTTTGGGTTTTTTTAAATGGGTTTTGAGCAAAGGAATGCAGCTGAGCATGGAATGGGCTAGGGGTTAGGGAGAAAGACCATGGTTGAACTTCTTGCCCTGCCATTGGTTCCCCCTCCCTCCCTCCCTCCCAGAGGGCAGCAGAAATGCAGAGGACATGTGGGTTGCACATTATGCTCTGCCAGTGGTTCTCCCTGTGAGGATGCAGTTGCAGGGCCTTCTTGGGGCAATTCCTCACCAAGGCATATTTTCTGATGTCTCGCAGAACCGGGCAGTAGGTCGGCCCAAGGGGAAGCTGGGCCCAGCCTCGGCGGTGAAGTTGGCTGCCAATCGGACGACAGCAGGGGCGCGCCGGCGACGGACGAGATGCCGCAAGTGCGAGGCCTGCCTGCGGACCGAGTGTGGCGAGTGTCACTTCTGCAAGGACATGAAGAAGTTTGGGGGGCCTGGGCGGATGAAGCAGTCCTGCATCATGAGACAGTGCATTGCGGTAAGTGCCAGAAGGCTTTGTCAGGGCCAGAGAGCCTTTGCCCATTCAGCCCGTCCCTGCATGTCCCTCCCTCTTCCCCTTTACAGTGAGCTTGGGGATGACTGAGCCAGGGACTCCCTGCTCAGTCTCAGACACAGGCCCCTTGTATGCACACAGGCTGCTCTGACCTCAGGCTGTAGCATGGTCTGGCCTTCAAGTGTCCCTCAAAGGCCTCATCCTGGCATGAAGGCGCCCTGGCACCTCAAAGGCCATGCTGGCCTCGCCCAAGCCAGCAGCGCATCGAGTCTGCCCACTAGTGGTGTAGCTATACCCTAAAGGCCAGCTGCTAGATCCGAGTCTCATCCTACACCAACAATCTGATCCTTGCTGTAGCAAACCAGTCAGTCAAGAACCAAGCATTTCTGAAGCCCCTGTGCTAGACGTTAGGAGCCCCACCTGGGGAGCCTGGGCTGTGTTCTCTGGGGTTGCTGTGGTTCACTCCGTCTCAGGAGAGGGGGGACCTGCCTAGGCAGCTGGCCATCCGTCCTGGCACTACAGCCCCTGGATGGTGCACAGGCCACCGGGCTCTGAAATTCATTATTAATTCTCTGGCTTCCTGCTTGGGTGAACTGAAAGGCAGCACGTGACCCCTTTCCCAGATGCTGCTGCTCCTAGTCCCCTCTCCTCCTGGATTTCCCCCCAGCATGGCCCTTCGCTGTTTGGAGGTTGCTATGAGACCTGGAGGAGAAAAGGCAAACTGGGGGGATAGAGCTGGCCCAGATGGAGAGGGCCCTCACTTGGCTGGCATGTGGGCAGCCATGAAGCTTCTTTGGGCTCCTGGGCTCCCCTTCAGAAGACCCTCACTAGAGGAGGGGCCAATCTACCCTGGGGAACAGAACATCATTGCCATCCTCACTAAGGCTGGGTGAGAAGCAGGGAGGTGCACAGTTCCATAAGAGGATTATAGTTCTTAGATTTAAAGCTGGGAAAGACAGTGGAGGCCATCAGGGCCAGCCTCTACAGTCTCTATGGAGTGTAGCTTTCAGGTCTCTCTCCATTTACCTTAGAAGCATCTGCCCCCCACCCCCAGCAGCAGCATGTCCTGACTGTGACCTGGATGCCCATGCTTTGTAGTTGGAGTGATGGCAGTTTTTGGTCCTAACTTTGCTGCTCTCAAAGGAGAAGGTTTTTGTGGAAGGTCCCTAGTTTCCCTGGGACTCCCTCATGAGATAAGGGATGATTGATAGCCTGCTGGGGCTGGGCTGGGCTGGGCTGGGCTGGTCCTGTCCTCCACCTACCCTACCCTGGCCTCCATTCTCAGTGGTTCTCAGTGACACTGATCTGTACGGACCCAGATCGGCCAGGAGGGCCCCAGCTGAGCCATTCTAGGCATGGCCTTGTCCCTGGATGGCCACCCCCTGGAGACAGATGATGAGTCTGTTATTCAGGGAAGCTGTCAGCCTGGGATCAGATTGAGCCCTAAGGGCCACCATGTTGGTGCCTGGGGGTAGCAGACACTGAATTTGCAGATGTTCTGGCTACTGAGCTCCAATTCTCCTTCTTCCTGGAGTTCTTGCCTGTGACCAGCTCTGTGGGTGTTGAGCTAAGCTGCATTGTGGGGTCCTGGATCTGGCCAGACCTGCCCAGCATCACTGTCCAACTTGGGCCAGTGGCCATAGCCCAGCTAGCTTTATCTCCCCAGCACTTTGTTCAGTTATGTCTGGTTCTGTGTGACCCTGTGGACCATACTGTTCATGGAGTTTTCTTGGCAAAGATACTGAAGTGGTTTTGCCATCTCCTTCTCCAGTGGATTAAGGCAGTCAGAGGTCACTTGGCTAGTAAGTGTCTGAGGCCGGATTTGAACTCAGATCTTCCCTCCCCCAGACCCAACATCTGTACACCAAACTGTCTGGCTACCTCTGGCTGTTACTCAAGAAGGAGTAAGGAGACCGAGGAGGCTCTTGATTGTTGTTCCTATCAAAAGACCTTGACTTTTGGCCCTGGCTAATTTTCACAGTCTTAGAGGCAGCATGGAATACTGAAGCGTTAGATGGAACTAGGTTTGTACCCCTCCAGAGGCTTAGCAGCTGGGCCGCCCTGGGCAAGTCACCTGACCTCTCTGAGCCCCAGGTTCCCCATCTGTAAAAGGGAGAGGTTACACTTGATGGCTTTTTAAAGTTTCACCAGCGTAAAACCTGGCTCTTGTGGTCTGTCCGCTCAGGGGTTCGGTTCTCTGCTGTTGCCTCTACTCAGGTGACTCCCAGGTCCGCGTTTCTGCCTCTGGATCTGCGCCTGTCCCATTGCCCAGCGCACCTACTCACCTGTTTCCCCCCTCCCCTTCCTTAATTGTGTATGTTATGAGGTCATCCTCACCTGTCTGCTGGCCCTGGCCCTGACTCCAAATCTAGCTCCTTGGTCTGGTTCCCCCTGCGTGCTGGCACTAATCCTAGAGCCCTAAAGTCAGCCGCTCCCCTGCCTGCTCTGGTCTGACCTGCGAGTGCTTGGGCTTCCGTACTCCATTCCCTCCTCTCCCCTTGTTGGGACCCTCACCAGATTGGCTGATTCAGCGGCTCTTCCTTCACTTTCTCTTCTCTCTGCCCTGCTCTGTCACTCCAGCTCGAATACACTCCTGGTCTTGCCGCCATCACTGCCTTTCAGGGGCTTGCTGGCTCACGTTCATGCTCCCTCCCCGGGAAGCTCGTCCTGACCTGCTCCCTGGCCTCTGCGAACTCTCCCTTTTCAGCTTTTGAGGCATGTTGGTCCCACTTTGTCCAGGCCCTAGGTGTCGGTGTAAATAAGGGTGTGCCTCCGCCATCCATTCCTTGTGGATCTGCCCAGAAATGAAGCCTCATTGGGTGGCTTGGTCCGGGCCCCCAACTCCTTCCTGGAGCTGGCCTGCAGGTCCTTGGGGATGGCTACAGGGACTACACAAGTGGCTGCCCAAGGGTCAGGCCTCGGGGATGGCTGGAGTTGTCTGGTGCTGGCTGGCTCACTGTGGATGCCTCTTCTCACAGGGCCTGACTCTCCCTGTTTTCTCTTTCCCCACGGTCACAGCCAGTGCTGCCCCACACTGCCGTGTGTCTGGTGTGTGGAGAGGCAGGAAAGGAAGACACAGTGGAAGAGGCGGAGGGCAAGTTTAACCTCATGCTTATGGAGTGCTCCATTTGCAATGAAATCATCCACCCTGGATGCCTTAAGGTGAGTGCTGGCTCGGGGAGGCTGCCCCCCTGCCCTTTAAATCTGGCTTCTGTAACGGGGATGGTTACCCAAGCCCAGAACTTGTGGCAGAGATGGGCTGTGGCCCATCCTCCTAGAGACAAGTGGTGTGTCACTGCAGGTGTGAGATGACCTGGACAGCCACTGGGACGTCTGTGCCCCTCTGACCAGTCCTCAGCCATAGAGCTGGAGCTGCAAATGTCATCAGAAAACTTGGGGAGGCCTGAGGTTGCACGGGCCCTGAGTGGTAGCACCAGGTCCTACAAATCTAGGCTTTGTCCCCTCCTCCCTCTGTACCTCAGGCCTCAGTGAACTCTGCATCTTGGACCTTGGGCACTCTTACTTAGAAACTACAGCCTTTGTGGGCAGACACCCATTGGTGCCTGCTTGGGCTGGCACTGGAAGGCCTCTGGCTGGCTGGAGCTGGTGGGGTCTGCATGGCCACCACCTTCATCTCAGAGGGGTCAGTCAGAATTTCCACCCTGGTCATAATGACTGCTGTACTACAACTCCCAGAGTTCACTGCAGCTTTTTTCTTTTTATTTCAAGAAGGTGGCAGAGGGCGAGGGGCACTGGGGAAGGGTGGGAGCAGGTCGGGCGTCCCTCTTCACGCAGGCCCTTTGTTTGGCTTCTAGGCGGGGAGGACCTGGAGCCCCCCAGGCTGGGACAGGAAGGTGCTGTTTGCCTGTCCCCTAAGCTGGGACATTCTCTGGCCATATTGGGCATTGGCTCCCTTACCCAACAGCCTTTAGGAGCCTCCAGTTGCTTGGTTCCTCCAGGGGCCCCAGGGAGTTCCCTTCTTCCCTTGTGACATTTGCTGAGAGAACTAGTGCTTTAGGACTGACCTCATTGTACCTGAATAGAAGCTGGGTGCCCAAGGGGCAGGATGACTTCATCCTGTGTATTCCTCAGCTCTGACACTGGCCAGGCCCAGCCTCCTGCAGCAGGTGGCAAGTTTTTTTGAGAGGAAAATGATTCTTCGGCCCCAGCAGGCGCCTTTTTTTACCCCTGGCACCAGCCCAGGCAGTATCAGGCATGAGGGTGGCTAGGGAGGAGAGGTAAAGAGGGATATGGGTTGCTGTGGAGGCTGCCAGGGATGGGGCTGCCCAGGCTGTTGGGGGAGAGGCCACCCAGGGGATGAGGCCTCCCAGGAGTGGGGGCTGCCTAGACTGCCTGGGGGCAATGCTTCCCAGGGTCTGTTCAGTTCTTGTCTCCATCTTCCCCTCACATCCATCATGTTCTTGCTGTGTCTGGACAAGGTGGGGCTTTGGCCAGAGGGTGACCAGTGGTGATGTTGCTGGAAGGGAGTGCAGAACCGTGATGCCCGGAGGGAGACGCACTCCTCCTCCATGCTCATCACATGCCTTCTTGTATGCAGGTGAAGGAGTCGGACGGCGTGGTCAACGATGAGCTTCCCAACTGCTGGGAGTGTCCAAAGTGCAATCATGCTGGCAAGACGGGGAAAGTGAGTGTTGGTGGCCAGGTCCCAGGTTGGGAAGGGAGAGTCACAACAAGTCCAGGCGGGGGACAGGCCTTTGTGTTTGACTTGTCCATGTCCAGGGCCTCAGGCCTCAGTGCTGCCCCCAGAGCCCATCCTGAAGGGCAGATGTGAATGAAGGCAGGCCCCAGTCCGAAGATATAAAGGTTGTTTGTGTTTTTCTCTTTTTGGCGTACAAGCAAAAGCGCGGCCCTGGGTTCAAGTATGCCTCAAACCTGCCTGGCTCACTGCTGAAGGAGCAGAAGATGAACCGGGATAACAAGGAAGGACCAGACTCAGCCAAACGGAGAGGAGAGTGCGAGGAGGCTGCCCGGCGAAAGTCTGAAGAGCATGCCAAGAAGGTGCCCGCCGACGCCATCCTTCGTAGGAAGTCTGACGAAGTTCACTTGAGGAGGAAGCGGAAATTTGAGAAACCCCAGGAGTTAAACACTCGGAAGAGGGTAGGGATGGGCCAGGTGGGCATGATGCCTGAGAGAGCTGGGGTCAGAGCTCAGCTGCAGGCCCACAGCCCAGGGGGCAGAACAGGCCCAGGGCCCTAGAGGAGCTCCATGGGGATGGGATTAGTGGGTGTAGAGCCCAGGGGTCCTGTCGGTGCACTGTCCTGAGCACAGAGGGGTGCCCCAGAGCAGGGAGGGTGCCCCGCCCAGTTCCAGGGGGGCCGTTGGCACCCGAGGCAGCGTGTCCTTGAGCCTGGCCTTCCCAAGAAATTGCAGAGTTCAGAAAGCATCAGATGCCTCCCAACTTTCTCAGGTGCTGGTTCCTGCTAGGAAGACAGACCCATCCCACCCCTGCTGCAAATGGTCTCTGCATCTGTCCATCTCTTGGAGAAAGCTGTCTTGGTTTAATGTATGCAAAGTGCTTTGCAGGCCTTTAACAGTTACCATTTTGGCAAGTCCTGTCCAGTTTTCTGGACGTGACCGCCTTTCCACTTCTCCCTTCCTTGGCCACTGGGTGGCGCCTGGAGCCCCTCCTCCCCTTTGCTGTGGCTTCTGGTATGTGCCTGGGACCCTGTCTCTCCTGGGACGCTACCTCCAGAGGGCAGAGGGCTCTGACCTCTGCAGGCACTTACTTGGTAGATGGATTTAAGGTACCCAGAAGGGACAGGGCCTCATTTGGAGGCCTCTTCTTCTAGCCCTGGCTCCTTCGTTGGCCACTAGCCATACCTTTCTGCTTTCCCCCAAAGCAGAGAGGCAGGGCCCACCTGCCCGTCAGTCTGGTGTTGACGAGGGAGTGGAAGGGCTGGAGCTGGAGGCCTGCCTGCCTCCAGCTCCCGGGCTCTCTCAGGACCATGGACCTGGCAAGGATGGGAGAGCCGCGTTGGGGCTGGGCCAGCCCCTAGAAACGGGGGCCAAGCTCTGTGTTCTTTCTTTCCTGTGACAGCTAAAACTCAGCAAGGAGGAGAAGCTTTTCAGGAAAAAGGTACCTCCCTACCCCCTAATCCCCTCTGTGTTTGGGGCTCCTCTCTCCTAGGATGGGGGAGCCTGGCTCGTAGCTTCTTGCCCTATCAGCTGCACATCAGGAGCCCTGGGTGCTGGCGCCCAGGGCAGGGGTGGGGTGCTCCAGGGATGCCCTTCTTCTAAGACCAGGCCACTTTGTGATTGCAGCGGCGGTCCTGGAAGAATGCTGAGGACCGCACAGGACTGGTCAACAAGCCCCCTCGGCGTTTCAAGCAGGAGCCTGAGGAGGACCTGCCTGAGGCGCCCCCCAAGAGCAAGGAGAGTGACCAGTCCAGGTCCAGCTCTCCAACCGCAGGACCCAGCACCGAGAGTGCCGAGGGCCCTGACAAGAAGATGAAGGTCCGCCGGAAACGGCGGCTCCCCAACAAGGAGCTGAGCAAGGAGCTGAGCAAGGAGCTGAACCAGGAGATCCAGAAGACTGAGAATAGCCTTGCCAATGAGAATCACCAGCCCATCAAGTCGGAGCCGGAGAGTGAGAACGAAGAGCCCAAGCGCGTGCTGGGGGGGGGGGAGCGGCCCCCCCGCTTCAGCAAGGGCCTCAACGGGGCCCCCCGTGAGCTGCGGCATCCGCTCGTGCCCAGCCTGCGCAGCCCCCCCCGCATTCCGGCGCGGCCCCCGCCATCCCTGTCCCCACCCAAGTGCATCCAGATGGAGCGGCATGTCATCCGTCCGCCGCCCATCAGCCCCCCGCCAGACTCGCTCCCCCTGGATGACGGCGCCGCCCACGTCATGCAGCGGGAAGTGTGGATGGCCGTGTTCAGCTACCTCAGCCACAGTGACCTCTGTGTCTGCATGCGGGTCTGCAAGACCTGGAACCGCTGGTGAGGAGGAGGAGGTGCTGGCAGGGGGGGACTTGTCAGGTCAAGGCAGCTAGTGGTGCCCCTGGGAAAGGCAGACCCTGGGACTAGACTCCTGGGGTATATCCATAGGCAGTGACATTATGACCTGGACAGATCTAGCTAATGACTGGGCCCAAGTGGGGGGACAGAATGCTCCTGGAGGGCATTTCTCCTTAGAATGGGGGCATTGAGGGAGATGGGTACGGGCTCATCTCAGACACATACCTTTCTGTGGCATTTGGCTTCTGGATGTCAAGTCACAGTCTTTTTTTCCTTTTCTTTAAACTGAAGGAAATATTAAATTTCAGTTAGAGATTAGTGGAAATAAAGATGAAATTTTTTTCCCCATCCATATTCATGATCCACCCTAGGTGAAGAGCCTGTGCTCTGGGACTGGAGACTCCTGTAAAAGAAGTCGTAGAGATTGAGGCTGAGGGGAAAGGCAGGGCAGGCACCTGTCGGGGTACCCCAGAGAGGATTCCGAGTCAGCTCTGTGAGCTTGGGCCTCCCTTGTAAAATGAGGAGCCTGGCCAGGATGACTGCCCAGGGCCTTTCTGGCCCTTGCTCACCATCTCTCTCTGGCTGTTGGTCACAGGTGCTGTGATAAGCGGTTATGGACCAAAATTGACCTGAACCACTGCAAATCCATCACTCCGCTGATGCTCAGTGGCATCATCCGCCGACAGCCCATCACCCTGGACCTCAGCTGGACCAACATCTCCAAGAAGCAGCTTAGCTGGCTCATCAACAGGCTGCCTGGTGAGTGGGCCTGCCCTGGCCAGCAGAGTGAGGGGGGCCTCTTCTGCGGAGCCAGCCACTGAACCCGTGCGTGTCTGAATCTCTGCAGGGCTCCGCGACCTGCTACTGTCTGGCTGCTCCTGGATCGCCGTCTCTGCCCTGTGCAGCTCCAGCTGTCCTCTGCTGCGAACGCTGGACGTGCAGTGGGTGGAAGGACTGAAGGACGCCCAGATGCGGGATCTCTTGTCTCCCCCCACAGACAACCGGCCAGGTATGATGAGGGCCAGGGAACCAGCGAGCATTCCTTAAGTGTTCACAGTGTGCCTGGTGCCGTGCTGGGCTATGCGGGCCCAAGGGGCAAGAGCGTCCGTCCCTGCCCACGGTACAGACTGTGGAGAGCCAGGCAGGGCTGATGGGAGCGGGGAGGGCTCTGGTGGTGAGGGGCAGTGACGTGGGGGCTGCGCAGTGTGGGGGGTAAGGCACAATCCCAATGCCTTCCTGCCCTCCAGAACTGCCTCTGCCAGCACACTGGCATAGATCTAGGCCTCTGCAACATCCCATGGTCAGTTGGAGTACCATCCAAAAGCATCCAAAAAGTGGACAGTTTGTTCTTATATCAGTCGTTTGGGGGGTTTGCTCTTTTTCCCAGATTTCCCCTCTCCCTTAAATGCCATGTCAGTGAGGCTTCCCTTGTAGGAAAGAAAAGTAGCAACAGTCCAGTATGTGCCGCCCTCCCCACCCATGGTGCCCCGCGTGCTCGGGGCTCCATCTGCATCCCTGGGCATTTTGTCCATTCTCTTAGTGCTGCCTTCCTTATCCAGCATCAATCACTCGGTTCCCAAGTCTTCCCCAGGTGGCTCTGACTTGCTCACGGCTCAGCAGCACCATCCTTTCCCTGTTGGCCACAGGGACGAATGGTTAGTGTTAAGGCTGTGCTCAGCGCAGGGTGCT
This sequence comes from Pseudocheirus occidentalis, assembly GCA_028646575.1. Classification (NCBI taxonomy): domain Eukaryota; kingdom Metazoa; phylum Chordata; class Mammalia; order Diprotodontia; family Pseudocheiridae; genus Pseudocheirus; species Pseudocheirus occidentalis. The sequence goes on along the minus strand of CM053594.1, from coordinate 27,669,673 downwards.
TAGGGGGACCAGGGGCCAGTTGAAGCCTTTCCCTTCCAGACTATTGAGCACGGGAGGCCTTGGGTGCTTGCCTTTCCGTGGAGTCAGCCTGAAGTGCCTAAGGCCAGGGGGTGCTGAGGGAGTCTGGGGCCTGCTGCTCACTGGCTGGCCTGTCCCTGGGTGACCTCTTTCCCTTTCTGTACAGCACCCTGTGTTATGCCCTATGCTAGGTACACAGGCAAAAATGGAGCCGACTGGCTGCTCTGAGGCAGCTTACGTTCTGCTAATGTAATGGGAGCATTCAAATTGGGTTTTTTTCTTTTTTGGAGGGCAGTTGGGGTTAAGTGACTTGCCCAAGGTGACACAGCTAGTTTTTGTGTTGAGCATCTGAGGCTGGATTTGAACTCAGGTTCTCCTGACTTCAGGGCTGGTGCTCTATTCATTGCACCACCTAGCCACCCCTGAGCATTCAATTAAAAAAAAAAATTGCTGTATTCAATTTAAAAATTTAAAAAATAAACAAACATTTGCCAAATGATGCACTCTGGGTCTGCTGCCCTTGGAGAGCTGGTCGTGGTTGCTCTAGCTCTGACGAGGGCATGCAAGCAGACACCTTCCTTTTTAACTGCTTCTCCTCATTCATTTGTAGCTGTCCCTGGACTGAATATGTGTTGTTATTGGGGCTGCTGTGTAGCCCTTCTTAAGTGCCCCCTGTTGTGGGACAGCTCTGCCCCTCCATCCCTGGATGCTGCTCCCTGGCATGTCAGGGAGTTACCTGGATCTGGGCCTTCGGGGTCCACATCACTCCAGTCTCCTACCCAGTGGTTCTCAACCTGCGGGTCACGACCCCCTTTGGGGGTTGAACTACCCTTTCACAGGGGTCACAGGGGTTGCCTAAGACCATTAGAAAACATATTTCCAATGGTCTTAGGAACCGAGACACCGCTCTTCTATCTTTGTCTAGGCGAGTCCGTCCACATACGAGAATTAAAGGGTCTCGACATTAGGAAGGTTGAGAACCACTGCTCTAACCCATTTGCACCCTGGCCATTCTCCCATTTCTAGAGGTGCTCCACCAGAATCATCTCTTTTCCCTCCCCTTCTTCTTTTTTTACTTGCTTTGAACCTAATGTTTCTTCTTTCCTAACCAGGCCAGATAGACAACAGGAGCAAGCTGCGTAACATTGTGGAGCTGCGCCTCGCTGGGCTGGACATCACAGATGCTTCCCTGCGGCTCATCATCCGTCACATGCCCCTTCTCTCCAAACTGCACCTCAGTTACTGTAATCACGTCACTGACCAGTCCATCAACCTGCTGACGGCCGTAGGAACGACCACCAGGGATTCCTTAACAGAAATTAACTTATCAGGTAAGGACCTATGTGGAGCTGCTGACTGGGCTGCTGAGGGGAGACATGACCTTCAGGCTTCAGTTCAAAGAGGAGCCACGCTCTGGAGATGAGGATTTCCTTTGCTGATGAAAGCTGGTTAGCAAGTCTGGCGTTTCTGGCTGCCCTCCCATTCCCTCCTCACTGTTGTGTGCTTTACACCCCTGGGCCCCAAAGCTCTTCCCTTTCCTGGAGGGCCTGTCATTGTGATCCCCCCCAAAGTAGGCACCATTGCATCTTGTGTCTACAGTGGCATCTTTGGGCCCATGCTCCCTCTCTGTGTGTGCCTGTGGGTGGGTGGGTGGGCTCTATTACTAGTTCATAGAGTAATCTCACGCTTTCTTTCCCATTTGGAGCTTTCTCGGCTCCTTCCACTTTAACTCAAGGATGCCACTCCTGAGAGTCCCTAGGATATTCATAGAGCTCAGGCCCTCCCTCTCCTTCTTCCTTTCCATGGGCCACCATGGAGATCTCTGTCCATTTGGCCCGCTCACAGCAGTTTTCGTGAACTGTATACTTTGGGCTAAGCCTGTCTCTCCAAAAGCTTTTGCCGCACCCCTTGCCAAGTCTCCTCAGCCACCATTCTGAGTGAGGCTCCTTGGAGCTGTCTTTACTCCTCTCTCCATCCACCCCATCAGTGGCCTCTGGGCCTCAGGCCATCCCTACCTGAGACTTTCCCCCTTGGGAGCCCCCCTGCCACAGCCATGGTTGCAGGAATCACTGGGTGATTGAGGAAACTGAAGCTAGGGTCAGGGGCTTGTCCAAGGTCACCCAGACAGTCGCTGTAAGGCTCTGGGATCCCTGTTCCTTCTTTCCGAATCTTTATCATTTTCCTACACTATTTTGCTCTGATCAGAGCCAAAGCATCTTGGGCCATTAAGGTCAAAGTGGAGTTTGGCTCTAAGTATGACCTAGGGCATTGGGGTCAAATTCAAGCAGAGATGGGGGCACTAAGCCATACAAGAAGGCTCCCTGAGGGCTACACATGTTGACTCATAAAACCACATATTCACATTATCAGTGTCCTATTTTTGTCTTGTAAACAATTTTACCCATCACGTTTTAATCTGGTTCAGCAGCAACACTCCTGATGTTTAACACCAGAACAGCTCATTTCAATTCAACAAATATTTGTTCATTCTGGACCTCTCTTTCTTGGTAAAATTAGCTAGTTAGACTAGATGGTTTCTAAGGTTTTTTCTGAGGTCTTTTATGGGAAGCAGCAGGATCTACATGGATCTGAATCCTGACTCAACTCCTTAACAGACAACTAATTTAAGCCATCTGGGCCTTGTCCCACATCTGTCAGTCAAGTAGAGGTTGAGTGTGAGACTTCAGAGGTCCCCTTTCACTTCCCAGTGCAGGATCTTATTGGCCACCTACAAACCTGTGGCCCATCCTCGGGTTGTTTGGAGGCGGAAGGGAGCACCAGTCATCCCTGCTGCCAGATGACCAGAGCATCAGTCAGACCTTAATATGTGTGTCAGTGTCCAGAAAATCAAGAACACTAACAGTTGTCCTCTTTCTGTTTTGTTTCCACTGCAGACTGCAATAAGGTTACTGACCAGTGCCTGTCATTCTTTAAACGCTGTGGAAATATCTGTCAGATTGACCTAAGGTACTGTAAACAGGTGACCAAGGAAGGCTGCGAGCAGTTCATAGCTGAAATGTCAGTGAGTGTCCAGTTTGGGCAAGTGGAAGAAAAACTCCTACAGAAACTGAGTTAGTCCAAGGACAGGTGTGTAAATAGTGGGCTGGGGAGGGGGGAAGGAAAGGGGGAAGATGACTTTCATTTCAGAATACACAGGGATTTTATTTTACACTTGGAACCTGGACTCGCAGAGGAGCAAAGACCCCATTTTACAAGCCCTGGCTCTTGATTGATTGATCCCCGAAAGAACCGAGTTTACCTCCCACATTGTGAATACCCAGCACGCAGGGGCCGGGGCACTCTGCACTCCCTGGCTTTTGTGCAGATTCCTAAGACATTCACAGCTGGGGGGCAGGGAGGGTGGGGTGGGGAGGGAGGGAAGGATGGATTGTCAAGATATTATTTAAAAGTACCAGAGCATGAGCTTGGAAGTGTACATTTTTAAAATTTCTGCTCCTCTTTTCCCCACGGTGAACCCCTCCCCCTGCCAAGTTTTTAGTATCTTTCCAATGGACCACAAAGCTGCATTTCTGCCGCCTCAACCCATCCTGTGTTTTGTTTTGTTTTTGTTACATGATACATGATGCAGAACTATTTTTGTACAAATTGTTTAAAGGTTATTTATGCAACATTTGAATGCACACCAGTGTTGTTTTTCGTTTTTGATTTTGGTTTGGGATTGCCAACATTTCTGGTTTACTTAAGGTAGGAGAGAACTTAGAACCTATCTATACTTCATGAGATAAAAATAATCTGTCAGCAGACGTGCCCAGGTCTGGCCAAGCAGGCTCACACTTTCAATTTAAAAGCATGCTTGAATGGGAGTTTATATCCTGCTTGTATCCTTCAGAAGTGACATAAGCATGTTGTGCAAAAACAGTGTCAATTATAGTTGAAACGTAAGACATTTGGCCAAGTTTTCTCTGTATAGAATTCACCTTTTTTCCTCAAAATTTTCCAATTCCAATTTCAGCTTTTGCACATAGGAGGTTTTCGCTCCAGCATGAGCTCTTGTTACTGTATAGACCTAATTTATACAGTGAGTCAAGCCACAGAATAAATGGTCAAACATAGTCTCTCTTTTCTCCTTTCCTTTGCAATGTGAGTTGAATTCTCAGTTCAGGTTTTCTGCCACAATTCTTTCCTTATTGTACAATTATGCATTCATAAGTGCCATTGTTGTAAGGTGGTGTTTTCATAGCCCTTCTCGACGAAGTTTTACCTTTGTTGAATTTGTATAAACGATTGTACAAAAGACAACACCACAAGCCTTTGAGGGTTTCTGTTCTAGGAGGTGGGGAAGAATTGGAGGGCAAACTCATTTTTACCATGTTACAAGAGAGCAAGCACCACTGGAAACGAAAATACCCTCTAATTCCTAGTAACACAGACTCTCCTAGGTTTGGATGGAGCTGGAAGAGACAAGACCATCTTACTAAGAGGCTGAGTGGCCTTGTCCAGGGGCCTTGTTTGTATGGGAGGCATGTATTTCAGCATCCTTTCCCCTCCTTTTTCTTGTTGGTGTTTTCTTCAGAAAGCCCCCTCATTGCATTTCTGGCATTACTATGAAATGGGGAGGGAGAACCTAAAATATTTTATTGCAGATGGTTCAGGTAGAACAAGTAGCTTTATTTAAGGTGGGTCCAGACCTAACAGGGTTAACCACCAATGTTTTGAGAAAAGCACATACATACTCGAGTATGTATTGAGTATCTTCCAACACCAGCCTCAGCAGGACTTTAATTGCTGATTGTTGCTGCCCTTCAAGGTATCACTTGGTCTGCTCAATCCTGAACTTTGCCTCAGTTGCCAGAGGCAGGAAGGTATCATAGAGAGTGCTGAAATAGTGTTAGGAGATCTGGGTCTCCATTATTTGCTAGACCTGTGACTGTAAGCTCTATCACTAGCAAAGTAAGGATGTTTGCAGCATCCTTTGGAGGAAAATTGACATCATGTAAAAATACATAGCAGTTCTGTCAAAGGCACTTCCAGTGCCCATTGTTAGATAACCCTACCTCATCAGAAGCCTTGATGGCCTGACCACATCAGCTTTTTGTGAAATAAAAATGGTAAACTGAGGCTTGGAATAAGTCACCTTAGTAGTGGAGGGCCCCCTCTGTCCAGAGTGAGCGACAAAGCTGGGGTCCTGCTGGTAAGTCAAGCTTCTTGCCTAGTAACAGGACATCAGAGTTTGGAAAGACCTTAAGGCCATCCATCTCTACAACAGCAACCTTAAGAATTCCTTGTATAACATTACCTAATGTGGGCATCTTACCTGTGAAGCTCTCCAGTGAGAGAGCCTACTACACCTCCAGAGACAGGCTCTCAGTGCCGAGCAGTGTAGTCATTAAAAGATATTTATTTGAGCCTAAATCTGCCCATTTCTGCCTTTTTCCTGTCTCCTGATTTTGCCCTCTGGGGTTCTGTGCGACAGCCCGTAGGTTTCTGAGGCTATTCTGTTCTCCCCCAGTCTCAGCATCTCTGCTTGTCATGTAGTTTGATCTCGAGGCTTTTCACTAGATTGCTGATGTCTTCCCTGAACCTTTCCTAGAACTGAACACAGTATTCCAGACATGTTCTGATTGGTTTACTGCAAGACTTGGACACTGCTTCTGAACGTAGTCATATCACACTGTGAAGTTTGTTAGCTTTCAAGGCCACTAAAAGCTCCAGATCTTTTAGACAAACTCTAGCAACTCCCAGAATGTATTGAAGTTGAATGACTCCTATTTGTTCCTGTTAAAAATATACATTCTAGTGGGGCGGCTAGGTGGCGCAGTGAATAGAGCACCGGCCCTGGAGTCAGGAGTACCTGAGTTCAAATCCGGCCTCAGACACTTAACACAAAAAACTAGCTGTGTGACCTTGGGCCAGTCACTTAACCTCAACTGCCCCCCCAAAAAACCAAAAATGTACATTCTATTTGGCCCGAGAGCCAGTCTGGATCTTTGTGACTTCAAACTAGTTCTTTCTCCTAGCTTTGTCATTAGAAAAATTGCTAAGCATGTTAGTGGTGCCTTTTAAGTAGTCACTGAGAAAAACAAAACAAAAAAACAGCAGTAGGCCTTCAAGTGCTGAGCCTTGGGGCACTCTACTGCAGACTGCCTGCAAGGTTGGCATGAGCTAAAGTAAAGCCCCTAGACCCCTTTGGGTCTAACAGTGAGTTTCAAATCCACATCTCCACCTCTTTTCAAATGCTTTGCCAAGACTTTAAATGACACAGCATTCCAACAGGTTTCTCCAATGATTCCCTGCCTTCTAACAAAGGTGGTACATACTAGCACCTCCCTGCCAAGAGGGTCCTCTGGGGCCAGGTGATTCTCACCACCTGTGACTGCTGAGGACATGAGAACACTGTCTCTTTTTGAGATAAATGTTGACTAACCCTCCCTTCAATGTCATCTAGAGTTTTGCCCAGAACTGGTCTGTGCCTTTAGAACTCCTTTCCCTATAGATTTTTTTAGTCCATGGAGACCTGTCATTTTTGAACATTTCACTCTCCCTGTCTTTTATTTTCTACCTCCACTTTGCCATGAAACAGAACTCTATGGCAAAGTAGATCAGAGCCAGCCTCACTCAGTGCTATGTTTTGCTTTCTAAATTCAACCCAAACTTCAAGACTTGGGCCGCCCAAAATCAGCTTTCAAATCGATATAGTTTCACAGTGACTAGCTGCCCTCCTGGGTCCTGCCCCACCAAGTCCCAGAGTGGCACATTAGGCTCATTCATAAAGGTTCAGTTACTGTTTCAGCAGCTGGAGCTCACTACTGACACGTCCACATAGCAAGTAAGGTTTTCTCTTGCTCTCTTCGGATCCCTCTGGTCTTCCAAGTTGCTACTTGTCTAGAAAATCAGGCTCCTTCCAAGAATGGCTCTTTGGTGGTCACAGTTGCTTTCCAAAGGATAGGAAGCAGGCAAGTTGTCATTTGTTACCTTCAAACGTAAGATCCTGCCCTGACAGCTGCAACAAAGACCATAGTTATTAGCACCTTAGCAGAATTGGGGCAAGGGCCTTTTCCTCTCCATGGACACAGCCAGAAAGGAGGTCGATAGTACCAACGACCTGTTGACCTAGAAGATTCATAAGTCCAGGGAGAAACTCATTCTACTCTTGATAAACAGGACTCAGGAAGGATTTGTGGTCACAGGTCCAGCTTCTCCATAAGACACTAAACATCACGAACAAACTACCACTTCAAGCAAGGAAGAGTTCTTAAACAAGATGCAAATGTCTCTTCTAAGTGGACCTTGGCAGTAGGCCAAAGAGCACCAAGATTCTGCCCCATGAGATTTCAACCTCTTAGTCCAGGGAATGTAGATCTCAAAAGTAGTAAATGTTGGGGAGTATCCCATAGAGGTGCCCAAACACCTCAGTTCTGTCAGAGACTGTCCTACACACAGATCACAGTTGTGGGGATTTTCATGTTTGGTATCTTGAAACACGAGCTACTTTTTCTGTTCCTCTTTTTAAGAACAACCAGCGATTTAAAGTTATACAAGGTTTGGATTAACGTGTCTTTTTTTGTTTCACTGTGGATCCCATCCCCATCCCAAAGCACTTACTAGCTTTTAAGGCTTTTATTTGTGGTTTCATGAACATCTCAACACCACCTGCTACTCATCAGATTTCTGAAACTACTCTATTTGTTGTTTGGGGGAGACAACCTTTTCTAAGTCCAGTGCTTCACAAGAAGAGCTCAGAGCTCATCAGGCACAGCAGGTAAAAGGATCTCTGGATACTTTGGAGGAAGATAAGTGTTAACACCTCCTTAGTACAATTCTAGCCAGGGCATGCTCCAGGGCCTTGGATCTAAAAGCAGGCAAACACTCAAATTAAGAATGCTAGAAAACTGTTTCCAAGGTCCCACACTTGAAGGGATTTTCAGAAGATGAGGACTCAAGAGTTCTACCTTCACCCATTTTGAGAACGTAACTGAAACATAATCCTACATTGAACAGCACACTTCACTTTATAAAAAGTAAGACACCAAGAACTTGGGCTGGATTTTCCATTGATTTAACATCAGGGCCCTGAGTCAAGTGCTTGCCTATCCAGAAATGCTTATTGTTTAAAGAGAAAAAGCCAATTCAGTTTTTCTGATTTTGTTTTGGAGGGGGGAAAGCAAGGCAACTGGGGTTAAGTGACTCAGCCAAGGTCACACAGCTAGTGTTAAGTTTCTGAGGCTGGATTTGAACTCAGGTCCTCCTGACTCTAGGGCCTGTGCTCTATTCACTGTGCCACTTAGCAGCCCCCATTTGTTTTTTAAAATGCAAAAAAAAAACCCCTTATCTTAATATTCTCCCTCCCCCCTTTTTGGAGGGCAAGTGACTTGCCCAAAGTCACACGGCTCGTAAGTGTGTCAAGTGTCTGAGGCTGGATTTGATCTCAGGTCCTCCTGACTCCAGGGCCAGCGCTCTACTCACTGTGCCAACCTAGCCGCACCCCCCCATTTTCTTGTAGACTGGACCACTGGCTCACAAATTTGCTTCTGTCATTAAGTGGCAAGTGAAGAATGTTAATGTGTATGTTCAGAATCTTTTGTACATGTATACCTCAGATTACATAACCCTGATGTCATGTAATTAACACACATTTCATTATTTTCAAATTATAGATTTGTTTTAGAAATTGACCAAAACTACACGGTAACACACCTGTGAAGACTTGTTTAAAATTTGTAATTTATTCCTAAGCTTGAAAGTTAGCAGGATAGCACTGAAGGGAAAACAGAACAAAAACACCTTTACTATACAAGGATGTAAAATGATGTTACAGGCTTAAAAAATAAAAAGTCCTTAACATACAAACTTCTGTAATAACAAATACTCTTGATGCAGCCATTGGTAGGAAATGCTTAATCAGAACAGAAATTGACATGTTTATTCTAAGGCGCTGGCAGTTTTCTATGTAGACTCATTCGTCTCCTATTATATTGAATTTAAACACTAGAAGAGCAACAATGTGGAAACTTGACATTTATTAATGAGCATTTTAAACACACTCATCCAAAGGGATAAATAACCCGCATAACCACACTTCGAGTGCCCCGTGTGCTCCCCCACTTATGCCCTTGTTGGAAGGGGGCAGCAATTCAATGAAATTAATGAAACGATGAAAGAGGCATTGAAAAGGGAGGGGGCAATATTGTTAAGAGAGCAACA